>OW052035.1:75653954-76253954 GCA_932526305.1 Epicampocera succincta | reverse complement strand
GTTCAATCTTCTGGCCGTTGTGTTGATTATCTAAATGCTGTGAGTGGAGCGGCTGAAGGATGAAAACACATAAAAACAATAACACACACATATGTATGTACATACATACATACATACATACATACATACATACATACACATATACGAACATCAGCACAAATACATAGATATAATTTTTCCATATAAAAACTGTAATAACAGCAATTTCAAAATGTTATATCAACAAATAAAGTCATAAATTTAATTTGACAAACCATTTTATAGATTTACCGACAAACAAAAAGCAACTTAAATCGTCTGTCTCCTTCTGCTGATTTTGTGGCTGTTGAGTTTTTATTTGGTGCTTAAAGATGAAATGACTTTTATCTGTAGATTTTAGTCACTGACATGTCTAAAAGAAATCTATTTTATTAAGCTGCTGAGGGAACCATTCAGTGTAATCGTACATACGGACTAAACAGGAATTAAAATGTCAGAGGGGGATGACGACATGTTTAGACATCTTTGCACACTTGATTAAAACTTTCGTTAATTAACTGATGTCTAAGTGAAACAAGTATTAGGCGTTCAATTTTATAAGTGACTAATTTATTCAATGAATTGAGTGGACCTTCACATTCATATTGTGTGCACGGCACGCGCTCACTGTTCAGCAGTTTTTCAATTTAATTTGGATAGAGCGTTTTTCAGGAAAATAAAGCAGTTCTTACATTGTGCTCCACACCAAGCATCTGGTATCCGGTTCCAATCAGAGCGATTTCGATGTTACAATTATGTTTTTTCAAGTGTCGAAATAGACTTTGACAGTAGCTTAAGCCACCTTAAGTCCAATGCATAAGTGCTGGGCAAATTTGGAGGTAAATATTATTGTGGGTCATTCGAATAATAAAACCTTATCAAGTTGAGATTCGAAACGGACCGTTCCCAGCAAGTTTTTCCCCTTTTCAGGAAGTTCGCCCACAGACTTAACATCGTTTTATTCGTCCTTATTTACTAAACTATACTGTTGTCTGTTGTCTTTTGAGAAAAATCCACATGCAAGTCAAGCGTTGCACCACATTTTAAAAACATTAAAAGTTAAATTTTTGCTCGAGCTTAACCACGTATTTGTACATACATACATACATATTGTTCTATTTATTATTATTTAATAAAATAACTTTTTTCCATTAAAATTTTAATTTGCTGCCCTTAATTCCTTACAAATACTTGGCATTCTTAGAAAAATGAAAGCAAAGTTCAAACAATACAGTGTCACAAAAGCAAAATATGTAAGTAAAAAGTTGTTCGAAAAGAGAAAACCACTTGCTGCTTATTTTGTTTTCTAATTTTAGACCTGAACAAACCCCTTTTAAAATGTCAAAAAATTACGACAAGTAAATGTCAGCATAATGTTTCCGCTCAGCCCCCACCTCATCCAACCGAAAATTATAAAAATAAACTTTTAAAAGAAACTCATAAAATAACTTGACAGTCTCTGACTTTGCAAGACAAAGTAAATGGGAAAACAACATTAAGAGGTGTACAAAATCAACCACCTTCAAGTACAACAACAATACTTTGTTACAACATAATGTGTCTCTTCTTACGAAGAGCGTCGTTGAACAAACACAAAATAAAAGCGACAACCTTGCCATACTTTCGACACAAACAAAACACACATGCACACACACACACACACACACACACACACACACACACGCTTACAAAAGCGATAACAATAACAAAGAGTTGCTTAACATGTTGCGGCGAAACAAACCAAATGCCAGCGCACCTGAAAGCACAAAACAAAAATTAAAAACCACTACAAGCCGCTCACAGCCCTCTCACTGTTGCTAGACAGGAATAGTTTGTTTAAACAAACGGTATCTAGTGCAACATACCAGCTCTATCTAAGGAGGTACCCTACTACGTCGGGACTGCAGGCAGGTACAAGAAATATTTCACCGAGCTTCATCCATTTAAAAGTTGGGCAAAATCAAAAATCCAAATCTGACCTACAGGCGTAGAGGCGTAGTGGTCTGATTAAGTTTGCGATGAGAAGGCGATTTAAGGAGTATTTTACGTAAAAGCATATCTCGAAAACCAGAGTTAAGCCGTAGCAACAACAGTTACAGGGCAGCATAATGCCACTCCGAAGGAAAATAACAACTTGACGTGGGAAACCAAATTTTTTGGTTGGACGAAATTTAGGCAGAGCATCAATAAACTCCAATTATAAAGGATACATACGAATTTGTACATGTCCTCCCACCGTTGTTTAATTTTTGTAATGAAGCAGAGACATTTGGAAGCTTTTCCAAAAAGATGCACACACGCACATACAAACAATATAAGTAAATAATTGATTAGACAAATAGACGAATTCTGTGAGCAACTAAAAAAGAAACATATTTATGTATTAAAAATGTCGTGTGACACACGAGTGAAATTTTATCAAAACGCCACATTTTTCCACTTATTTTAAGAACTATTCCACTTGCAATTTCAAACATTCTCTCCGTGAAATAACAAATTCCATCTCTTAATCTTAAACGGAGATGGTGTTCTATTCGTTTCCGTTGTGAGCCCAGACCACAATCTCTTTAATCTTTTACTAAGGAATAGCAATTGATGGCTACTCGCCTGCATTTTTTTGTAATGAGGAAAATTTCAGGCAAACTGCAGTCTCCTATAATTGAGGCGAACCTGCTAAAGCTAAAATTGCTAAAGACAAATTATGTTTTAGGATTTTTCTTCAAAAAAATTTGATGGCGTACCAAATAATTATTCTTTTAAAAATTTTTAAAATAAACTCTTATTATCAAAATCGAAAACGGTTCGACAAGTCCGACATTTCAGATTCACACAGTTACAGATTTATACATACATTCATATGCATGTATATAAAAAATGTTGAGTAACAGAGCACCTATTTGTAATCGGATCTAATTTTCCCAAAATCTGGGCTGACATTTTATCAAAATCTTCGTAGTCTAGATTTCCGTTTACTAGATTTTACAAAGATATTCGAGTGTATCGCTCCAACTCTCTTCATTTTCATGAGCAAATAAATGTCATTTTAATTGATTGCAATTCAAGGGGGAGGAGGGGACGCCAGCGTTTTACCGACGCCAGCAAATAGCTATTATTTTAATTTCCGCTCTTGTTACACAAAACTTATTTAATGCTGCCAGACGCGTTGCGATGATGAGCAAACTTTAAGGTCGCTTACGCTTACTGAGCAAAACTGCGGCATCAAATTTTCGGCAAAGAAGCAGCAGTATGTGAACAACAACCGATTTCAAGCAACAAAATGTCAACCAAGTACCGTTATTACATAAAAGATGCCGCAAATAAAGAAAGAAAGATATACAGACAGATAGACGCGAACTTACAAAACATTTTGTGGATATTTATGCTTACGCTTTGGCACAGTGGTACAAAAGAAGGTATATGCAAATATAATGCAGTAAAGGTCGCACGACAGCAAGAGTTCTGTCAAGGAATGCGCATATAAATGTATGCATGTATGTGTGACTATTTGGTGACATGTTGCATAGTTTTGCCTTGAACACGTACATACATATGTACGTTGCCGTAAGTAGATAATCTTGAAGGCGTATAGCTGACACACGCTCCCATGTACATTTTTCAATAGCTCAGTACATTTATGCGTTCCTCAGACCATGGCTAATGAACACACATACATACATAGATCGTACATTAACATCGTACATTGTGTACATTTTTATGCGCCAGTTGCGACGTCTACGCCGACATTGATGGTCTCTAAAGCATAAAATTCAAAACTGTTTACAGAATACGGAAAGTGTGATGACAAGAGTATAATCACTGAAAATAGGACAACAAACATTACAGCAAACAGGTTAATAGCGTACCTCCCCTTCCCATCCCTTCACTCATCCTGTTTGTTCGCACTCTAGCAAAGTGAGTTACATGCAGACAAATGTACATAAATACAAACCAGTGGCAATAAAGTTTGCATTCCTTTCTATGGTCCCTTATTTAAAAAGTGACACGACAAAACATTCAAGGTAAACAGTTTTTTAGTCAAACTTTGACTTCATTATGACTTCGCCTGATACAGGCAGCCTTGCAAAATTATAAACTTAAAGTGCAACAAACAGCAAGTAGAGCAGTTTTTCCTTATTAGTTTCAGCAACGACTCGACTATGAAGCAGTTTTAAAGATTTGGAGAAATATATGCATACAAAATGCCAAAGGTGACCAATAAAGAAAATCTGTCTTGAGTGGAACGTGGCTTTGAAGTGCCACGAGTTGCTCATAAACAGAACGCTTTCGCAACAAAATCATCTTAAAAAAATACTGTTTTTTTCAAATATGTATGAACAAACGCACAAACAATATACCATGACTTCGATGAAAATTCCAGCTCCCGCGAACATCTACTTTGAATCTCCATAGAACCCCAATGGCCCAAACCTCTACCCGCAAACCCAGTAAATCTTGAACAAGATGAAAACAAAAGGGGTAAAGAATTGCGTTGAGAAAAAACCTATTCAGTAATTAGCAGTTTCGACAGACGCATCTCTTCCTTTTCATTTCTTCGGAGCTTTCGAGTTCTTTTGCGTAGCAAACCCCGAAATGCTCTGAGCACTATCAAGCTGTTAAGTTTATTGAGAGAAAAAACCGACTATAAAAATATGAACACCAAATTGCTGGCCGTGGTTTTTGTGTTGAACAAAAGGCCTCATAAAACGTAGTATTTTTATTTGGCTGTGAAATTTTTTTTGTCTAAATTTTCTCATATTTAGAAGATTTTTATCTTTTATTCATTCCCTTTTAAAAGCTTCGTTTGTCCCGTTTTCATTGTTGTTTTTAAATATTGTTGTCACTTTTCTGAAGGCGCTGTGGATGTTGTAAGCCACAAGCTTTAAATGACATTCTAAAACGGCAATAAGAATATTCGTCCAATGAAAAAAAAACCGAAATATTTTAGATAAAGGAATCAACAGCAACAACGACCACCAGGACGGCGGCGATAATAAAAAAGGAATATGAAAAACAACAGACAGTGAGGCCAACAACAACAATTACTTTACCAACAGTAACAACAGGGTGAACAATAACAAAAACGATACGAACAATTATTACAACAAAAATGATAATCGCATTCGCTTGAATAGATAAATTGGCTGTGCGACTGACTGCCCGGTCGACTGTTTGAATAACAAGCGGGCTGTTTCTCAGAGCTTCAAATTGTGCGGCTGATTAAAAGTGATGGCGGCATAATTAACGCTCGTTCCTATCATTTGTTGGTCTGTTGTAATCTGTTTTTGTCTTTTTTGCCTGAGTCAAGGTGAAGATAAGGTGAATTTACTTAATTTTAAGAGCTTTTTAAATGAGTTAAATTTAAATATCGTACAAGACGAAACAGTTCGGCTGATTTCTGAGGCTCAAATCGGTTAATTTGCATATGGCGTGTAGGAAGGCGGAAACAACAAGGAGGCCAACGCTGTGGAATCGGAAAATCAGATTATTAGAGCGCACCGGGGAATGATGTTGCACTTGCCCGGAGATGGTTCGTAACTGTGAAAATCTCTATTTGTTCATATTGGGCCAGTCGAGACATGGCTTTTCATGACTATACATGATCAGAGGGCCAACAATATTTTTTATAATCTCATATCAGCCATATACATACATATTTGTCCCCCACTGTATACATACATACATAAAAGCAAATCATATAATTAAATCATTCACAATAATGAGAAAAAGGTAAAGTGGAAAGTCAAAACGTGAAGAAAAAGGCCACCTCGAAGTAAAAGAATAATATGTCAATATTTATATCCATATTTACATACATATGCACATACTTACATACACACATTACGTTTCTAGTGAGTGCAGTTTTGAAAATGTGCCAAGAAAATTCAAATTTCGCAGAAACAAAACATCATGCTCTCCTTTTTGTTACAAATAATCATAAAATTTTGTTTGAAAATCTACTGATTATGCCTCGCAGTTCAGTTGACAGGTCCTTAAGGCGCGACTCTAACACTTTGCTCAAGTTAATAACTTCCTCTGTGAGCCTGAAACATGTTACAGTTTTATGAAAATTAGTTTCTTCGTTTTATTCTCTTCTTGGGGATAGAATGGATCTGAGTAATATAGTTGCTGTGAGCCAAACTTATGGCTGTGAATGACAACAATATTATTGATAATAAAAATACATTCGGAATATTCTCGCCTAAGCGAAATTTCTTCTTCAAAAACCCAATTAGAAATTTAAAGTATTCTGCTAAATAAGAGAATTCACCCAAATTTAAATATTTAAGAAACTAGTTCGTATGTATGTATGTATGCCATTGTCAATGTTGATCCACAAGTTGTTGTGTTCTCAGCAAGAAGATGAACACATTCAATTCTGTACGCAATTCTGTCATTTTATGGCGACCATCACGCACCAAAATCATAAAAACCAAAAATATAAAACAATGTCGGCCAGCAAGAGCTTAAAACAGAGTAAATGCAATTGATTGTGCTCCGTTTCGATGATATCTGTGCCGTCTGTTTACGGGCACAAAATCCAAAAAGCGACAAACGTGTACACACAAACACAGAACAGAGAAAGAAGCCTGTTGTCAAAAACTGTCTTTTAAATACACATACTCGTACATACTATTAGCCAAACCCATATTCAATAACTGTTCAAAGCTAAATAGCCGAACTGTGCCATGCCATGCCACGATATGCCATGCCACGCTAAGTCAACTTCGAATATCTCCACTTACAACACACATCCAACGAAACAAAACTGATGACATTCGAACACGCACCATCATTTCCTGTTCAACTGTTCAAGAATGCCTAAGAATGGAATTTACGCATGCCAAACGCACCCTCGCCAGTTATTTATATATTTCGATTTTTTCCGAAGGACGATGATGACGAACAAACAACACAATGTCGTAATGAGTGGGCAAACGATTGTGGGTGATGTTTTTGCCAAATTTTCAGCTTTGCCGCTTAGATCGCACACACAAATTGTAGCGATACGAATTTTGATTAATTTAGATTTCCATTCCGAATAGCGCTATAAAAAATTTCAGGAGCGGTTTCATTACTTTCAATGTCTGCATGAATCTGCTTGCAACATTTTATGCGGTACGCTAAAATTTTATCGCCACCGCAAAGGTTTGTCAGCAACTGCTACTACAGGAATCGAAATCACTTTGTTTTTTTTTTTAGTACAAATATTTATACTTTCAGGGAAACGTTCGTTGTATAGAAGAATTTCCAAGCTCAAGTCGCGAAAAATTTCTCGAGCTATAAGAAAGATCAAAGGAAGACCAATAATGTGTTGTTGGACTAAAAGCTTTAGTTGTAGAGGTCAAATTTAAAGAACAGGAGTTTTGGTTCAAAAACCCGCTCTTTCTATTTCTATTTCTATTTCTATTTCTATTTTACGATTTCAAAGCTGTTTGTAAAGCGTTTGGCATCAAGCCACGAGTATGTTTCTCAGATATAAACGATTATGCGATAAATTTATATTTTGCCCCAAAAGCATTCCAAATTTTATATGAACCGTTGTCTCTTAACTCGTATTGATACCTCGATTTGATTATTAAAACAGAGGAAAAGAAGAAAGAAAAGAAATAAACGCACGAAATTTTATTAAATGAAAACATTTATTTGGCAAGTAAAACATTAAGGAATTAGTGCGGAAATCAGAGATAACGTTTTAGAAGGTGTCATGGTGCGAGACTATGAAATGAACTCGTACCGCACGTGTTCAGTGTTTCACATGTGTGTACGGATAGACACAATTAATAGTGATTGTAAACGAATGAACTAAGTGAAGGACTTGATTCAGAAGTTTAGAACGGTTGTCTCTCGTTTTCGATATTTGGTTTTCTTTGTTCTACTTTTTAACTTTTACTTTCGTGGGCTGGGCACTTACATATGTTTGTTCTTTTGTGTTTTAAGCTACTGGCTATTTGTTGGATCGCCTTTTCATATAATGAATGTGTTAAAAAGAAGATTGAATAGAAAACGCAATCGTGATGTCATATAAATTTTTATAAACATAAAGGGCCAAATAAAAGTATTCATTTAACAATTACGGCAAGTAGGGAAAAATCATATCCACAATAACATTAAACGGATAATGAAAACAAAATTAAAAACTCTATATTTCGAATTACACTATATGTGTCTCTTACGTACTCGTATTTGAACCGACAGCTTCTAGTTAGGCGCCGCACTTAGAGGCGGAGACATGCGCGAGGACACACGCTGGCAAAATGTTGGCTTCGTTGTTGCAGTATAACAAAATATTTCAATAAAAATATTCCAAATTTAAAATTCCGCCGTAATTTGTTTCAACCACTTGGTTTTAGCAGCTGTCATTGGCCGTAGCCAGTAGATGGTAATTGTAAGTGGTAACACAAAAAAATTGTTTGTAATTTGTATGTGCGTGGGAAAGCGTCCCGCAGTAATAAAATGGCCAGTCCGCACATTGATATGTCAGTTTGAACCTTCGTGGTCTGAAGCGCAGCCGGCCACTTTGGTTTACGATTTGTTACAGAAATTGTTTCCTCTGTGTTTCGAAGGATGATTGCAATATTTGAAGGCATTTTAATCGCCGACTTTTGATCAATTGATCAAAAGAAATTAGTCAAATTAGTCTTAATTCATCCAAACTGGGAAAGATTCCAAAATTCATCAGCGGTGCTAGTGTTGCACATTACAGTCATCGAAGTTTTGCGACCTGTCTTCCTTTCGAATATTCGTCTCGTTATCATAAGCAATTAATAAAGAAAAAAGTCTTGCAAATTTTTGTGATGAAAGTCATTGACAGAGTTTGCTTCAAATACAAAAGGAAGAAGGACACGTATGTTGGGACTAACAGGTTGCAATATAATAAATGATTTATTTATTAATTTTCACAGCAAAATTGTCGTGACATTTTGAGTCGAAAGCTGCTTGCCAAGAATCTAAACTTTCCCTTCTTCTGGTCCTTGAATGTTTAAGGGCGTGCTGGTACAATGACAGTTTAACTCAATGATCAAATTCGAATGTATTTTAACACAAACAAATAAAAATTTATTTACAGAAGTACATTACGCACCCGTCAATGTCTGACATGCGACGAGGGTAAGTGTTTCGTATTTTGTAATTTTAAATTCCCTTAACTGCCACAAAATTCAAACCACTTCTTTACATTTTACGACACTCAAACGCCGAAAATACGAAAATTTCAATCGAGTTGTCAACGCCACGACAAACACAAATTTCACTCACCTCTACTTTTCGAAATGAAAATAACAAACTCATACCCGCAAACTCCCACAGTGGCGCAAAAGCCATTCGTAGATCAACTACCGATATAAGTACAATAGGTGCGTGTGTAGTCGTATGTTCGCTAAAATCGCAAAGCAAAAACATAGAAAAGGAAAAATGTTGAAAAAGACTTTTGTGATTTTTGATTGCAACTTACCAAAGACACCTGAATTTTCATCTGCACTTGGCTCCACAGTGCAAACATTTAAGTTATCACACGGAAACGTTTACGTGGAAACACCGGTGGAACGTTGAAACACATAATGGCAACATTAGTAACGTTAACAACAATTGGGGAGAAGACGATGATGGCGATGACTTACAACGACAGTTGCCATATTGAAGCAGAGACCTTCTTATGTACTTACGCACGGCATATTGGAGCTGCTACCGCCACATGTCTGTACACGCAAAGAAAAAGCATTTCCAAATATTGTTGCAGCAACTCAATAATATTTCGTATCACTGTTGCAAACAATCCATTGCAGTTGTAGTTGTAGTGTAAGTGCAGTCACAATTGAACAAAACTATTGCTTCTTATATGCATGTATGTATGTATGCAGCAGAAGTGTGTTGCTCTTAGAATATTGTCGTCTCGACAATATATTGCATGTTCATATGTATGTGCATTTCTTCACGTGTATCAACACATACATACATGTGTGCATGCACACATGTATGTATGTAGATGAATTGGTATTTTGTATGACAAGCTCTTCAGCAGCTGACACATTTTTGCACTATGAAATGTGAAATAGAATTGAATGGAGGATGTGCAATTGTAGGAAAATAAACTATCGCTGGGCGGCAGCAAGGAACGAGTGGGATGGGGGGTAGAAATTAAAAAAAATTCTTTACCTAAAGATTATTTCATTCGCATTCGTTTTGCGCCAACAACCTGTTTTTTGTAGCATTTTTTTACATTTAAATTGCGTCTGTCAGTTTTGCGTGTGTCAATTCAACATGTTGTTCAGGATTGAAGTAATTTTGTTCGCCTGAATTTTGTGTGTATATGTATGTATGTGTGGTAAGATGGAAACCTTCAAGGAACCAGTCGCCGCTCTGCTATTCTTTATTCAATACTGCGTTGAGAAAAGAGAGGAAGGTGGTCGCAACTTGCCTTTGGACAACTTGCCTCGAAGATTTTAAATGACGTATAGAGAAATCTGCATGCTGACACAGTTTAGCAGAAACAAGAGTACTTTTAATTTTCATAACGCAAATAGGGAAGCTTCCTTCCTTCTTTCCAATTACAGTCCGTTAAGACACAAAACGAATCTCAAATCGAAAACCTACACAACGATGAGGAGCAACCATTCTTGTTGCAATTTATTACCGCTGGCCACATACGCGAACACAAGGAGCATTAATTAGTTTTTCATCTGCAAATATTTGTTATGCTCTTTCACTGCTTTTCAATAAATCTATATTCTACGGAATGCACTACTCCAAGAAATACCGACGTGGGTTGGGGAACTTTGTTGCTGTAGTCTCTTGTTCCCGTACGAACGTGAGTATATAAATTTTTTTCAATGGCAAATAACAGTTCTTCGTTCTGCATTGTTTGATTCTTAATATATGCAGCAAAGACTTAATTAAATTTAATTGTTAATTGCCGTCTAGAAAATCTCCGTTGTCGTTTTTATTGCTCCTGCGGCTGTTGTCGAATTCTTAATTCGGCATGTTGTTGACTGTATTTCTAGTCGCAATAGTTTTTGATTGCATTTGAACAAAGCCAAAACTTAATTGAACAAAATTCAGGCACACATTTCTATCTGCTAAATGTATCTTGGCTTTCTTCAAATACGTGAATGAAATTTTTCACATGTATCCAAAAAAGAAATAAGTCTGCAGTTTATTCGTTTGTAAAGGATCTTGGAAACTTCATATTAAGGTTACATTCACAGTGTCCACACACGCACACACGTACATATAAGTAAATGAAGTGCAACCAAATTTGCAGTGCAAACGTACGTACTGGCTTAAAGCAAATGGAAACAATCAGCCAATTGCGCTTTCCATCTCACAAATCGGGCCGAATTTAGAGGCAAATTATGCAGGCGGCATTTCTAAAACTTCTTAAAACTTGTGTTCGAGCCAGATTTTTTTCAAAACTTTGTTGTACAAGAATGAATCCTACGCTTTTACTAAAACTCTCGGAAATAGGTAGGAGATCCTTTTCTTTTCGTTTTGATTATAAATATGCAGCTTTAAATGGTTTCATACGCGCAGTCATAAATGCGAATTTTTGTATTAGAACTTTAACTGTTACAAATCGCAATATTCCAAGAGGGAGAAAAGAAGCAGATTTTATTTTCATTTGCGAAAAGGGGCAAGCCTGTGATTCACACCGTAAGATCCTAGAGCAATCCGCTCTGTGCGCACTCCGATATGGAGTGAAACTGCATTACTTTAAGTGAACAAATGGATGGCATCAGAATATTGCACATTGAAACAATTTTGAATAAATTGTTATAAATTTGGCTCCAGTTTTGGTTTCAACAGTACGAGTAAATGCTCCACCGAAAATCATCTTGGGACAGAAGCAAGACAAGATTAAATTTTGCAGCAATCAAACCTTAAGTCTACGTTTTGCACCGGGCCATAATTGTTTAGTTCTGTAAGCATTTGAGAGGAAATTAGTAATAGTGTGACAACAGCAAATTCTGCAATTGAACCGGAATGAAGGGGCTGAGAGTTCAAAGAGCAGCTTGAAAGAAGTTGGAGGACTTCGTACATGTGTGCATATATGCAAACCAAAATTCTTGAGTGCAAACTTTGTAATTTTCTTTCAATTTCCAATATTTTACGGTACAGAGCACCACTTACATGCGCCACTGTAGTGGTACGAGAATTAGCGTGAAATTGATCTGCACTGTTTGTTGTTCGTAAAGATAAGAACTAATTCTGTGTGAATAGAAATTGTGACTTCACATTTAAATAACAGAAATAAATTTTGAAATAACAGAGACGTGATCCCAAGCAAACTCGTATAACGTCAATTCTAAGAACCAGTCACAAAATCTTTATATCTAGGTCACATATTGGCAAACTTTTAATTACTGAGTCCTTTGTAAGGACACAATTTGAATCCGCCGAAGGAAGAAAGTTTTAAGTTTTAGAAATTTATTTTCAATAGACATTTGATACACAAAGAGATTACAACTCTGGAAAACTCATTTCAAATGCAACGCTAGAGACTTGAAGATAAAGACACTAATTCGTTTCAAAGTACTTTAAATTTTGTGCATTTTGTGTTTGTTTGGAAATTAAACGTTGGACACTTTGTGATTTTATTATTGTACTGTTGTACGTACACACACACACACACATATATATATATATATATATATATGGACAAGGGAGGGGGTCATGCAATATTGAATACTAAAATCGTATAGTTGGTTACAATCTTATACTAATTCAATATGTTGGCCTTGAGCTGTGAAAAATATGTTGGTGTTTGCTGTCTACGACAATTTCTCTGTAACATATTTTCTAAAACCACCTCAGAAACAACGTCATTCCGAATTTGGGTTAAAGATTTCTGAAAGAACGCAGAAATTCTAGCACCGAATTTACTACAACTTTAGCGGGTACCGATTTTAATGAAATGGTCTTACGAAATATCTAAAAGTCAAACTCTTGTCCGGGCTCCAGCTACTACAATGAACGTAAGCTTTTGCCGGTGCTGCCTTAAGCCTAAGATCACACACGGCGATTTTAAGCGCCCAACTTTTTCTCAGTTTTCTTTTCAACCTGTTTTCATGTTCATGCACGAAAATATTTTCGACCATTTTCCCGTTTTGTTTATCTAAAGCAGACAAATTCGAGCATTAAAGAACTCTGAGCACTAGAAGCCTAAATCTTTTCCGGTCGGAGTAGAATTGGTAACTGACACAGCGTGTGCTTGTGTTGGTAATACTTGCTAATGTAAGCAACTTTAACACAATGTGCTCAGCATAAAATGAAACAACATTTAATGACTAGTAGAATTTCTGCTTTTGCTACAAGATTTTCCATACATTTCCCTCTCCAAAGATGATGAAAACCTCTACAACAAACAAGACACATTCCAACAGACAATCGTCAAACCAAAACTTATCACTGGCAGCAAGCAGCCAAGCGTTCATCTTAAAGATGTTTTGCAAATGCAGCAAAAGTATTGTAAAGTGATTGTAGTTTTTGTAGTTCACCAAATGCTGCTGAAATCATCAACTGCAAAAACAACTTAAGCGCTTGTACTGGCACTACCTTTAGAATATTTCAACAATTTTGCTATTCTCTTTTTTACTGGATTTTATGTCTTAAGATGAAATCGAAAAGCATGTCATTCATTGCATTGCATTGGGTTCTTGCGGTTTACCTCAAACATGGGACATGATGAGTTATTTGTTTCGTATAACAAAAGAACTGTTTCTGTGCGGATGTGTGTGTATGTGTGTGTGTGTGTGTGCATCTGTCCATGTTTGTAGCAAGTGTTTTGCGACTCGAGCACTTGATGGAATGAATTACGAAATGTTGTAGTGGTATTCAATTCATGCAAAATATTACAACATCATCAATAGTAAATATTTGGTTTTTGTTTTGCTTGTAGTAAAAATGTATTTTATTTTATTATCAATTTAACTTCTTTTATTTCTCAAAATTTTACAACAAGCAATTACTGTGTGTGGGACTGTAAGCATTTGATGTAAAACATGAATTTCAGTACAAAACATACATATTCAAATGTACATTCATACATACATACACACACATGTATGTATATTAATGTATGTACCAGTTTTCCAAAATTTAGTTTTGAGTACAAAGATTATACTCCATATATGCGGTCTAAGCCATTATTTTGCTGTGATTTCAGACTTAATCTGCAGAGAATTTATCAAAGTTCTGAAGGGAGAGAGAGAGAGATAGAGCGAGTGAAAGCGTACTAGTAATCTTTACATTTTTTTATAGTTGGAATGGTAAAACAACGAAAGTCAATCTACTCGTACAGTCACAGAAGGAAATAATATTGACAGTACATACATATATATATACATATCTATATGTATGTACATACAAGTACCTTCACATGGTGATGCACTGTTTCTGCCACCGAATCAAAAACAGCTGAATGGAAAAAGACGAGAACAAGTTTGTTCATGAACAAATTTTTAACCGAACCACAAGGTGACAAAGCTTCCCCTTCGATTTTACGAGCACATATATGTAAGTTAGCATCACTAAAACAGCATTGCAATAACAATTTTTTATCGGGTTTCCCCCAGATGCGAAGTTGAATAAGTTTTTTAACCTTTCAATAGGTGCGAGTAGCAAATCAATTAGGCCTTATCTCAAGGTAGATCTCATTGTCCCAAGTGAAAAGTTGATGGTGATAAAAATTATGTTGAAAGTGTAGGAACCCATTGTGAGCTTTGAGCTTTCAGCTATTTGTCTTATTAAGGCCTCATAAAGCCCCTCAACATTTTCCTGCAACAGATCCATAAAAAAGAGAATTTGCATATTTTCGAAAAACAAAGTTAATCAATCGGCGAAACGAACGTGATCTTTCTTTTCATTGGAAAATTCGGGGTTTGTCCAGTAAAAAATGTCACAGGAAGTCGCTTCAGTGTGTAGTCAACTGAACGATGCAATGAATGCAATCGGAAGGTAACTAGGACACAATTACACGGAATCGTTTACCGGAAATTTTTTATGAAAAGCTACAAAAATAACTCCGATACAAAGAGATAATTCTAAAAAAATCATTTTTTTGTACTAGGAGACACGTTTTGTTGGATGCCGTCTCTTGCGTTGTGCCCTCAAATGATAAAGATCGACATTGTTGTTTATTTCCTCTGAATTGTGATGCATTCGGCTACTTCATATCGGTCAATTCTCTACAGACTTCGTTGCTCGAATGTTCAACACATGTAAGTACATATTGGCATTCCTTCCAGTCTTTATACAATTTTCTGATCTGCAACAAACGAATTGTCGAGCAGGCAAATTAGTATCACTCACATTCGCTTTGGAGGAACTCGCGCTGGAGAATATCGGCGCTAACATGCAGCAGCATGTCGTGTGCTTTTAGCAGCTCCTGAATACATGTGCGAATGTGTGCACATGTGTATGTTTGTATGTGTATTAATGTATAGACAAATATGTGATTGCAATGTTTTTTTTGCGTCTTAGTTTGCGTCTGCCACTGACAGCCGTCTATTTTTTTCCATTCACCATTTTTTTGTAACAAACTAAAAGCTTGTATCGTGCTGGAACAGGCTGAATCGCGCTGCTGTAAATTGCCGTAAAACTAACTGAAGTCGTGAATACAGTATCTTTTTCTGCACTTAGTACGTAATAAGTGTATGAAGTTGAAAACATCTTTTAAACTTAAATATATGTAATAATCTGCTGAAAAAGAATGCGATTGAAAAGTATTTAAAATCGAACTTGGCTGCCAAATTAATTTTTATATATACAATATATTAGATTTTAACAACTTTGAGTTACTGTTTAACAGAAAGTATTTCCGCGCACATCTTTCGAAACGGAATATTAAAGAATTCTTTTTCACGCAACCGAATTTACCACTGATGGAATTTTTTGGCTTCATGAACTCACGTGGTTCGTCGATGGCAATCGAACTAATTACACAATAAGTAAAAATAAAAAAAATCGTAGTTGTTTAAAGATAATATTGACTTTTGCAATGGAATTGGTGAAACTGGAATCATACTTTCGGAAAATAAGCGTTTTTGCGCCGGGAACTCAGTAGCTTCACAGGACCCAAAATAACATCCTGAACAATTTTCGACGTGGCGTTTCCGCCTTCTCCAGACAACAAATTTCTAAATTGAAACCATTGAGCTCGGCGCAAAAGGCTTCTTCGTCAACACGTTAAGTTCTGAACACAGACTTCTGCTAAACGTTGCGAAGAAGTTAAAAGAGAAAGAAACTCGAAAAGAGGAGAGGGACTCCATTTCCATAGCAGTGCCACGCCCCTACTTGCCTCTTATTTAGCGATAAATTACATTTTGAGCAAAGAATTTGTGAGTTGTGCTGGGCAATAATGGAACGTGAAAGGCGGTTGCAAGCTGAGTTTTAATGAACACGATTATCAACAAGATTTTAGCAAAATAATTTTATAGGCAAATTGGTAAAGTATGGCTGTGTTCAGGGAATCAAATAGAACTTCTCTCTCTCTCTCTGAAAATGTTAATTAATTAATTCTGAACTGCACCACGCCTTAAAGTATGCATATAATGTAAATACGACTTGATTGCTCGATGTGTTTATTTTTGTACGTGCACTTTTATGCATTTACACGAAAAGTAATGTACTTCATCATCGTCATCACCAGCTCAACTTTGGAGACTTGTTGTATGCGCCAGTATGTAACGGTAAGGATGAATTTGTGTTGTTAACAAGCTGCGACGAAGTTGCCATTGAATACGAATGACAAAACGCTGTTGTCAACGCCTACGTGTTGTCTTACTTTTTTCTACTTGCATTTTGCGAATTCTGTTCTTTTTCCCTTCTTCCTTTTGCGAAGGTGACAAGCATCAGCGTTTGTTTGTACATGTGTGTCTAAATTTGCGAATGTGCATTATTTCTTAACATTATATTTCTTTTCACACTCAAAACATTTCTTCTCTTGTTATAATTTTTCTTCAACTTCTTTTAGCAAACTGCATTCATCAAGCAAAGTGTATTTTTTCCTACGGTCCTTGTTACCTTTTTTCAACTTTTGGGTTAACTGATTCTCCAAGTCGTCTTCTTTAATTTGTCGCTGCGTCTCTATCATCAGCCTTTCTACACCTTTAGCACTCTACTTGAAAAAGACAAAATCGAAAAATTTAAATATCTACATACATTCATGCATATGCATGTACATACATATGTATGTGGCTCGATTAAGAAGATCTTCAGAGAATAAAGTAGGATATATGGAATTCGTGGAATACTTTAACAAACAAGATACACACACTTCAACGTTCTCCTTCGAAAGCTTCAGCAGCCTTTAATGCACTCAAACTCAAAAATATTATGTGGACACACACATATGTGTGTGTGTGTGTGTACCTACATACATACATGCATACATATGTATGGATGTGTGTTTGTGTGTCTCATCCGAGTATAATTTTCTTACGTATTTTAAAACGCAACACATTAAACGAACCGGAAACATGTTTTAGCTACTGTTTGTGCACCATCATTCATGTCAACATATTTTTCGTTTTCTTTTTTGTGACAAGCGAATGTTGCAGCAAAAGGTATGTATGTTTGACAACATTAACAATGACAACAACAAAAACAACTCGTTAAGGCTTGTTTTTATTTACGTTTGTGTTTTCATTTTCTGCCTTGCCTTTGCTCCCTTTCCATCACACACGCAAACACACGCAGATGATGCTGGCGTTATTCTTACTGACAATTGTTTTACTTGTCGGACACTTGACGATATTAAGAATACTTAAGAATACATATTTCAAAATACATGAAAATAATAAACCCGTGCCAAGGAGGTGTTGCTTCATGTCTCACGTGCGTTGCAACGACAGCAGTACCGACACGGTGTAACAATGACGTCTACCTCTTGGGCAGGACAATTTCTTTGATTGAGCCTTGGAACAACTTGCTAGCACTTGTTATTTTTAAGGCTTTCGTTTACCTCCAACTCGAAGATTAAAATGTGGTCACAACGTCTGCCTTCTTACTTCTATTCCGTTTTCGTGTTTGTCTTTGCGGATCTCGCACGTAAAAAACTCCAATATATATTTAAATAAATTTGTAATGAAACTATTCCCGAAATAAAGCAATTTGCCACATGAAATATGGGCTATATAGTCTTTTTGTGTGCTTATAACCCTCTTTTCTTGTTTGGAACACTTTCGTTTCGACTCTCATTGTTTTTTTAAGAGAATCGAACACATAAAGTTAAATGTTTAAACGTATTTTCCAAAGGGTGAGCCCTGCGCCACTGCTTTTGGCATGAGGAACACCCTTGATGGGATACCCTAATTCAAGCAAGTTAAAGTCTGTTTGGTCATAATCCAATTTTAGCTGGAGCGAACTTTCAATCCCATTTTGAAATGATTTTCTCTTCCACTATAATAATAATTTTAAAGTGTGTGAAGTGAAATTAAAGCAGTACGAAAACCCACAAACAAAAATCACTTTGCATAAAATTGAACCAATTTTTTCTCCAGCATTCCCTGTAGACTAAGAAATATTGTACAAGAAAAAAATAAAACGTAAAACATTTCCTCCCTCGCCAGGAAAAAAGAAATCAGACTGGAACGCACGTTTTGTAATTTCCATTTTGGCGCGAAAGCAATTAAAAATTGACAAGCGTTGATAATTTATGGATCCTTACAGCAGAGAAACAATCAAATAGTTAATGAAAAACATTAAAAATATTAATGCACAAGAACTGAAGAAGATTTTTAAAGCTGGCTGTCGAAATGGATAAACTTTTTTACAAATTTTAGACAATAAGAACATTGTAATTAAATTTTTTCGTTGTAACTCCCCAGTCGTTGTTAAACCAAATTAACAGGCCGATCTGTTGCGTTAACCAACGTCAATTAGTGCCACAAGTGTTCGGTGGATATTTATGTAAGTAAAACTAAACGACAACAGGTAACCGCATACAGCAGCCTTTAGTAACCATTAATTAAAGAAAATGTGCTGAAACAGGGCTTCCGTTTGAAAGCAGACAAAAACACTGTTGCAAACATCGCAAAACAAACACAAATACAAATACATACATACGTATGTATGTATGTATGTATATATGTATGTATGTAAATACAAATGTCTGTGTTTTTGTTATGCAGCGCTCAACTTAATGCAACATCGTCTGAACATCCTTGCGGCCGTTAAACTTTTTATACGTGCACGTGCTTGCATCGATGTCCGTGCAAATAAAATTATAGCAAAACATTTTGTTGCCAATGTTGTTGCTACATACATACAAATATATGTATGTATGTATGTATGTAAGTATGTATGTATGTATGTATGTATGTATATGAATATCTTTAGCTGCTGCAGAAAACATCGAAAAATTAATTGATTTTTTCACACGCCCGTCTATTTTTGGCCAGAAACATTCGTATTTATATGGATTTCAGTTTACGTTTGAGTCCGTGTTTGGTCGTTCGAATATTTTATGAACAGGCCACTCTTTACCAAGCCCAAGTGAACATTTTCATACATATGTATGTATGTATGTGAGTAAAGTAGAAAATAACACACAATTAAAATGGTGGCCGAGCCGAATTTCATTGGAATTGTCCGACATTTTCACGGTGCAAGGTGAAACGATTCGCGAGAAATTCGTAGCGAGCTATAACGCCATATTTGTATTGAGCAAGTGAATGTCGTCATTATGTTATAAGCAGGAGCGGCGAGAGGGAAACCTCGCCAGCAACGTTTCGATTTGACATTAACAGCCCTAAAACATTTTATCAGTGTTCTGGCTTCACTCGTTTTAAGCATTTGCTGTACCTGACCACGAAATGCGTTTTAGCTTGCAGCATTATGGAACGTTTTTCCTAAAAATAAACATTAGTTCGCCGCCTGTCTGCTATATCTGCCTGCTCATTTGTGGTTTTAGCTGCTGCATCCCAAGCATTTTATATATTTAGGCTGGGCACTTCCTTCAGATATGAGCAAAAGTATGCGCGTATGTATTTAAAAAATTGAAATGTTTGGTTAGTCAGCTCCTGGTTTGTTCCTTCCCCTTTTGTGACTCTATAATCCGCAAAAGCTTCCGTTGTGGCAACACAGGAATTGCCACAATGTAAATAACACATTTCCATAGACATGCACACACTTATTCACCACACAAAGCAAATACCAGCATTCTCGTGATCATAACGGTCGCCGTTATCACCATTCGGGAAAAAGCATGTAAGACTGCAGATTTGCTTGTTTGCTTTTACCACTACTGCCCGACAGCGTTCAACCGACCGTTACGGCCGGTCCAAAGTTATTCATGTTGCTTCAGTGTTTTTTATACCTCTACATTCATATTTAGTCAATATTTGAGTTTTGGCCGACAACAGCCAACATGCAGTCGCTGCAAAATGCAACACCAGGGTCGAATGAAAATATTTGCCAGCATTTTCGTTAAAATGCCAAAGCAACGTTATGCATTCATATCTCTTCGCCTTTTCGGGCTTGTTTTCTCTCTTCTTTTTTAATATTTTGTGCAAACAAAAAACTCAACCCAGAGGAGAAAAATAATTTCTGTGGCGCATAAGCAAACGTACGAGGGTTGTGCCAAAAAACGGTTTGACACTGGTCACTGTGAAACCTAGAACTACATATGTAGTTCCTTCCTGGTGCACACATATGCATATTTCTCTTATAAAACATTCTGACTTTTAGCAACTGGGGAAAGCTAAATTTTTTGTTGTTCAACCAGCTCCAATTCAAGGTTTCCGATGATCCAACGAATGATTTGCAAATGAAGAACTAACTCACGTTTGTTAAGTCTATCCGAAAATGCTGTTTCGCAACTCGAAGATACTTCCGTAGGCCGACTTAATATTCCTTGTCAAAATAACAAGAACCTCTCGTTTTTAATAAAAACATTCTGCATCTGATAGTTCTTGATCTTTTAGAAATGCAAAAGAGTTTTGCCCAAAAAATTGTCATTTAAAAAGTAAAACATTTGGAACGTTGGTGATTGATAGACTGATAAAATTAAAAACTTTCCATTTCTTTATTTTGAATATTAGGAGCAGAAGGATTCACACAAGACACCAAAGTATTTTTCTATTCTTTTATTGTAGTTCAACCACAAACACAATTACAATTACACGGCCGCAACGACAATATTATCAAAAATCATACTGTAACCCGGTTAAATTGAAAGAAAGTTGTTTTCCATTATATTGTGGTTTTATTTCACGTTCAATTCAATTATTCAACAATTGTATTGTGTGTGTCCGCCACCCATATTCTATATATTATTATTGCCATCAACATGAATAATGCTCAGATCGCCATATTATAACATGGACCGATTTTTTAACCAAGTGAGTAACAAGTGTTTGTAAAGTCACCAATCTGTATCACTGTGCACAAACGAGGACTAGTTTAAAAAGAAAGGATTTTCTTTACTAAACATTTTAGATGTGACATACATACAAAATTTTTAATGTGTTAAAACACATTTAATAAGAAATGGAAAATTAGGCTGTAAGCAAAAATTGTTCTACTTGTAATAGAAAAACATAAAACTCTTTGCGGAGAGAGTGGAGAGAACGCAGCGATAACAAAGCAATCGCTCTCCCCAACAATTGCATTAAAAATTCACTTTATTTACAATTAAATTTCTTGTTCCGAACGAAGCTATTTTCAAACACGATTCATGGGGCCGTTGTTTTCTTGTGCAAAATTAATGCTTAAAGCAGTCTTGAAGTACTGGGTAGAGAGATCGGCAAAGGTCCACAAATATATTCAATCCACTGCGAGCCTACCTCTTCTTTAATCTTGATTGCTTATGAAGAGCCCTCATGTGGGAATATATGCAATCGTTAAATCGATTCTTTCAATGCAACCAACCAGCAGTCCGCGAAAAAATAAATTCGACGCTTGACAATGCGACAGAACTAATCATTTTTCTATCGGCAAGAGCCATTGCATTGTTTCCATAGCTGTGTCCCCCACACCTCTTTAAACAAACATGGAGCAACACTGTTTCACAAAAAACCCAACCAAACAATAAAGCAGTTTTAGAACAAGGATACGCACTCATTGGTGAACACGTCGGAGTGCACAGTCACTCGTATCCACACATATAATTGATCTTATCATCCTTGAATACGTCCACCCCATTTGACCATAACACCTGGTTGCCATGTGTAAAAGTCCACTAATGCTATAAAATGCATGTAAATTCTGAACACACGCTCCCTCCATGCCTCCAAAGTTTGATCCAAAAGGTATAATACAATTAAGCAAACACTTGGCGATTTCGGGCCAACTTTGTTGTTGTGCCACGCACAAATCATCCATCGTACTCGTACTCGCAAGTACGCAGCCATACAAACAGCAACAACGACAGACTCGGTAACAAGTTTGCACGGCTTTTATTATTTCATTACTTCGCTAACACCCCACCCTCCCTCAAATTGACGTTCTCGTTTTTTTACCAGCAACACAGCAATTGCATCCATAACTGTGTAACTGCAGTGTTGCAGTTTTTCAATCCATTGCTGGCACAAAGCGACATAGATGTCAGGCTTTGTTAGCGTGTGTGCGACTGTGTGCAATGACTGCAACAACTTTGTTTGAATACGCCGTCTGCCTCTGGGTCTCATATTTGACCAAATTTGCCAGCAAAATATTTATTCATTTCATTTTTGCTTCTTTTTTGTTTGCAATCACACATACATACGTATGTACATACTTATGTACGAGTATGTACAATATTTATTTAAAGGACAAATATTTTGCAACAAAAAGTATTTAATTGTTTAATTCATGTACAATATTATTTTTTACGGTTTTATTGAATGTTTGTAAAACTTTTTACGGTGACCTTTAAAGTGACGATTTACCAATTACTGTCAATTATCTGTCACAATTGAATAGTCTCAGGGAATTGGTTGTTTTTGCAGTACTTTTTATAATTTTGCTTTGTTACACGCCAATTTGAATTAAAAATTAAAAAGGACATTAATTTACCACTTCGGGAGGAAACCACTGCCATCACTTCGTAAAAAAGATTAAAGAAATATTATAGACCAGAGTTCCTATAAATGAGGAAGTCTTACACACATGTATGTATATTCCGAATTACATTTAAATCGCGTTTATTTGAAATGTGTACCCCCCTTCTGCATCAGTTGTTGACGTTCGCGTGACATCTTTCAAGTTTAGAGTGTAAACATCGATCATTGACCAAATTATGCTTAAAGAGAAGTATGTTTCTTACCATCAGATATGTATGTATGTATCTATCGTTACCTTAATATAGAAAGGCCCTGACTCGTTTTTTCTCAAAGCGAGTTCTTTGTAAATTTCGAAAGATGATCTTCCAACACATCATTGGTGAAAAAATTGACGTGATCCGACTAAAAATAACAAAAATATAAGCAGTTGCAAGAAGTATCGCGACTACAAAAGTTTTTTCTCTCTCCTGAAAAGTTAGGAAAGCGTTACTTAGGGCCTTTCTATATAAAACTATATTATTATGTCTGTACGTACACGTGAAAGAGGCCTTTTTATTGTTTCTTAACAATGCCTTAATTGAAAATTAATATTTGGTGCTATAAAGCGCAAAAGTCTCATCTTAGTTCGCAACCTTGTCCGGGAGCTGATATGACAAAGCGTCTGTGCTGCTCACAATTGGACTTATGTATCCACAAATGTTGTTGCTATTTCACTTGCGAAAATAAACGTTTATGTTCAGTTTTTTCGAAAATCACGAATCTAAATTTCATTTTAAAGCATTCGCTCCTTGCTATTTATTTTTAAACATATAGTAGGATTGTATGGGCAAAATAAAGAAATTCAGGCCTATTTCTATTCGTAATTTGCGCCATTCGTTTCCTTTTTCTATAGACCACGCTTGGAATACTATATTGCAACAGAACGAAGCACATGTTTTATACCTCATTTCTGTTTGAATTTAAAAAATACATACATACATACATACATACATATGTGGATGTCCATATGGGTACGTTCTTCAAGAGTTTTAATTTGTGTTTGCAGCCGCCCAGTATGGAAGTGCAAGTATTGCGTGGCCCACTACAGCATCTCTAAGCCAGTTCCTTTTCGGACAGATTCCCAAATTTCATGTCGCGTATGTGTCTATGTACATATGTGTATATAGGTGCGGACATAACAAATAACTCGATATTGGCCGTCATATTTGTATCATGAGACGAAACAAAGCCAGCAATAAGTCTCATTTCAATAACGACTCCACTGTCAATACGCGACTGCAGAGTACAATTTCATCGTTCTTTTCTTCAAACACTATTTATTTATTTAAGAGTCCACAAAATAATCAGGACAAAGCGGAAAAATAAAAACACGAAAAAGGTTGATTTAATTTTCAACTGCTTGGCTTTCGTTCAAATACACCCATTCATACGAAAGTACATACAATAACCTGGGCAAGCAAAAAATGATGGCCTTTTCTACACTCTTTGTATCGCTGTTTCTGTTTGACAAAGCGACCCATCAAATGGAACGATGTAGCAAATAATCTCAAACATTAAAGGTAACGAACAATAATTGTGACACATTTTTATTATAATTTTATTTCACTCTTTATTTCTTCTCTCATCTCATCAATTGATAAGGAAACTCAAGTTTACACGTTCACTCACAACTAAGCATATACCTACATATTGATGAGGTGTAACAGAGGCTAGGAAAATATTAAACCCTTCTATTCAAGTGCTAAAAACAACAATAAAAAACAAGCATTGAAAGGATAAAAATAAATGTGCTGTTTAGAATTTGATAAGATTTCAAAGCCAAACAACAAATTCGTGGCAAACACTGTAGAAAAAACCCAGTTATAGCTCATTCCCTTCTCCGCTTCCAACTACTTCTGGGCGATATACATCTGTGTATTGAAATTGTGGGTGTTGTCGGGTTTTGAAACGCAGTACTACAGATACTTGACCAAGCCGTAAATTAAGAAACAAAGTTAATACAAAAAATATTATTAGGCAACAATGAGCGGTAGATGAGAAGCGGACGAAAGATGCTGATTTCCCCAAGCTGGGAGCCATCAACAGCTTAGTTTGGTCTGAACTTGCTATTTGATTATTGAGTTCCTCGGATACTATTTCCTGCACAAAACGGAACACCGAATAAAATTCTGCCACAGATACTGTTGTCGAAAAAGTCGTCCTTGTCGTTGCTTGTGTTAGAGAAAAACATCTTTACTGCTACAGACTACTACTGCAACTGCCGCAGACGTTTTGCAGCACTGTTCTGCCACAAACACCCTCCGCCAGGCGCTGGAACTACTCGTACCACGATCTGTAAACATTTATCGTAAAATTATGACATTACTCGTTCATTCATATGTATGTACATATTTGCTGTGAGTTAAAATATGTAAAGACAACCCAAAAACATACGAAAAAAGCATTTGGGACGGAAGTTTCCTCCAGAATTATTCAAGCTGGTATGAGCGAACATAAAAAAGTTGAAAGGAAATAAAACAGAAACGGCAAATGTAAAAATAAAAAACGTTCACCTAAAATGAGGAAGAGTGTGCAAAAAGTAGATAAAATATTAAAGTGACGCCTCGTAAAACTTTCAGGACACTTATTCAATCACATGTGTTGCGTTATAGAGATAAAAAGGCCTTCGTTACAGAGGCCTCAGTGGACTTTTCGTGTGTGTGTTTCACTTTCAACATTCTTCTTGTAGTATTTACTATTATTTTACTTTTTAAAATTGATTTTATTACGATCAAGATATTTATTAATGCAAAAAATATTTTTTGTATCGTCGGCGCCGCAGTCGTCATCAGTAGACTGTTAAAGCTGTTAAAAAATCTTACGTTTTATTCAATTGCTCCTGAAAAAAAGGTGACAACTTAAAAGCCTTTTTAAACACAAAAAAAAGTTGTCTGGCTTTATGCTTCTTATTTTTCGCTTTTCACCAATTAGAATAAATGTGTTGAAAAAGCCTATTTCTGTTAATCGTCTTAAAAATATTTAATATTATACGCAAATTCATTATGTGCCAAAAATACGTGCCCCAATTATTAAACTATTGGTGGCAGATTCCAGGAAAGACACTAATTTGTCCAATTACAATATTAATGATTCGTCTTCTGAATTCGGCGAATTTTAATTTTGTTTTTATAAGTAGGTTTTGTTCATTGTCATATCGTTGGACTTTCACTTATAACGATCGAAATATTCGTTACGACATGAACTTCTTATCAAAAGTTGTTTTACTGCATCATCCGCGTGCTGCAGATGCTGACGAAAATGTTCAATTATGTATAATACTCGCAGTTATACACCAGCTAATGATATCCTTGCGATATCTACTGCTAAAAGATTGGATTAGAATTTTTTAAATAATTGGAGACTCTAGATTTTGTCTACTTCTTACCAAAAATACATACACACATACACACACCCATTTGCATGTAAGTACGTAGGCAAACAAATTATGACTTCATTGAATTTGCTCTCTTCTGGTGGCAGTGATCACATGTACGCACATAAGAATAACCGGACGGCCTTACGCGTGCATTTGCTCACTTCACATTAAGCCAAATGCGAATTTTATGGTTTGGACGCTTTCACACACTATCGCAGAAATAACTAAGCAAAACTTCAGGAATGTAAAAACGTTTCCTTTGAATTCCGTTCCTGTGATTATGAAAAACAAACACATTTACGATGCCTGCTACTGCCGCTAAAAAACGTTATTGCAAATTGGTGGTGCTGCTTCACACAAGCATTCCTCTGTACATACATGTATGTATGTATGTGTGTATGTATATGAATGAGTAACTGAAAAACGTAAATATGTATTTTCGAATGGGATGATTTCTGTTTGCACAAGCTTTATTCCTTAAACCCTCTCGAATTCTCCAAAAACATTGAGTTTCATATCATATATGTATGTAAACGCAACTTTCAACTTTGGCTGACGGCTGCTGTTTGTGTTGTTTGTGTTGCTTTTGCTGCTCTTGTAATGTTTGTTTTGCAATCAAAGGTTTGTTTATTTGTCATTTATTTATGAAAATAAATATAGATTTTTATGAATTACACTGGTGCTTGTTTTTGAATTGCTTTGACATTTCAAGAGACCTTTTCACTACGAATGCATTCATACACACATGTGTATGTATTTTACATACATTACATACATACATACATACATACATACATACACACATACATATAAAAATAAGCTTTCTTAAAAAACGTGCAGGCAAATTCGAACCTGGTGTAATTTTACTTGTGTATTTTCTTAATAGTGCAAATACGTTTTAATTTATTGTTATTCTTACAGCCGTCAGTGAGTTCTTTTAAATACATACATACATATATTCCTCAAGAAATATTTAAGTTGATCTGAAATTTTAAAATGAAAATTTCTCCCGCAAATATCCAACATGGCAAACCCAAAACTATGAAATTAACGGTTTTTCTGCTACACGCTACCCTCGTTTTTATCAGCCTCATGAAATACATACATATATATCTAAATGAAGCTTTCGAATTGTGGAAGGTGCCAGCGCAGCGCCAGATGATTACATTTTGCTGTATTCTTAGTGTGAAGAATGTTTATTATAAACCAAAAATGGCCTCAAGTCTAATTGATTGAAATAAGTTGCTCTATAATATAATAATAGTAGAAAATTGGGCATCAAAAAGTATATGAGTTCATTGCAAGACAATTCGGAAAATGTATCTTCTAACAGAAGACAAAGTAGACCAATCATATAATTCGAGAAGTTTTGGCCTTTCATTTCATTTCAAATTTGTTATAGAAAATAGCCCACGAATTTTACTTATACACCCTGTAAGGAGCAAACATTTTTTTTATTGATGTTTAGCTGCTATAATTTGTTACACAAAACTCCTGAAAGTCGTGTTAATAATTAGTTGTTGGAAATAAATCTCAAAGAATGACATTGTTCCAGTCGTATCCGTACGAGTATACAGAAAACGCCCATAAGAAGCATTGGCCATTCTTTCCCTTGTTTATTCCCATGTCTGTCTTCTGGTAGTACGAAACGCCAGAGCAGCATGACTTTAAGTTCATTACTTTTGTCAAAGTTTATTTAAATTTTAAGACTGCAATTAAAGACTCTTAAGAGCTCAAGTTTGACAAAAATAGAAACGGATAGATATCCCATTTTAAACTTACATACGTATGTTCTGTGTTTAGAGTGCTTCTCTTAAAGAAGGGGTAAAATCTTAATGGCTGAAACTGAAAGAACTCGTGCTCATCTTTTTTTTTCATACTTGACTTCTTTTTACTTGAAATCTTTTCACGCCGTTTCTTTTCTAAAGTCTTTTTTCAGGTTCACATTTGTTGTATCCCAGGTTTCGGGTTAGCAAGGGAGTACCACACTCTTGGCTGTACATATACATATTTTATGCTAAGTTTGTTGGTTAAAGGAAAAGTTAAAGCCGCTGGGTGTTACTTACCGCACCTTTTCAAGCACTTAATTACTTTTTCCGCTCACCTTTTCCTTATACATCTTCGATTTATTTTATTAGTTAAAGGAAATCAGTTGGCATATTAATATTTTCAAATATAAACTCATTATTAGCAGCAAAGCGCTTATAAATCGACACTTAAGCCAGCAAAACAAAAATCACCTGTATTAAAAATACATTGGAAAAAAGAAGAATAAATGGCAAAGAGGACTGACAGTTGGACAGCAGAACTCAAACGCCTTCCTCCAACGACTCCACTTGGTTCAAGAATTTTACACCGCCGATTTAATCTGAAGGTCGTTTACATAATTTCTTACAGATTTTTATCCTTTTTTCGTGTTTATTATCATGTTCTTTTTTATTCTTAATAATTTCACGCTTAAAGAAAACAGTCCAAAGGACCCAGGAGAGTGGCTGAATTTGAATAATTTGTTTGTTGGTTTAACAAGTGAGGATGTTCAGAAATCACTTAAACATTTGGAAGTGCTTAAGGTGGTATTTTTATTTTTTCGAATTAAAAACAGGATCAGCATATTCTACGCTCTTCATGTTATTAAACAGCATTAACTTAAGATAGTAATTACAACCGTAGGAAAAATAAGCGCTGCCGTGCCTCCTTATGCTGGAACGGATGTCTACTCAAAACTGTTTTGAGACACGGTGGGGAAAAGCTTCCCACCAAAGATTCTTTTGGTTGCTTCGATTTGCATTCGAAATCTTCAAATAGCAAAACCCAAGTAGATATTTGAGCGTATTGTTTAGTTCAAGACTAGTATTAGTAAAGAAAACAATGTAAAGTTTTAGTAGATAGATAAATGTGCAAATTTGTTTTCAAATGGCTTGCAGACGATATTGTAACAGCCAAAAAGCTATAAGTTTTGTAATCGTTGAAGCTCTATAGCTGTTCAAGTTATGGAACTAGAGGTCCTCCAACCCAAAGATCGCTCGCTTACAATATGAAGCGTTCAGCAAAAAAAAGGAGTCAAAATAAAAAAAGTGATTTGCAATTGAGGTTCATTCAGTTAATGTTAAGTTTTCTAACTTAAACTCAAAAATTAAATGTTGACATGAAAGCATCGAAAAGATCTATTACATATTTATTTATTAAGCTAAATGGCTGCTTTGAAATTAAAACAAAATTTAAAAACAATTAAAACGAAAAGATTTATATTGCTAAAGACTTTTTCCTTCTTATCTGAAATGGTCTTTATAAACAGAAGTTGAAATTGAAAAGAGACAAACTGATCAAGATGTGGAAAAAAGCAACACCTCCATCAAAAGCCAGTGTGAGTTTGTTTTTTTAAGCCTGAGTCAAATGGAATAATTTCTAAGAACTCATATTCTTTATGCAAACACCATTGTCCTACTGTTTCAGGGTTTGTTTCTGGTAGACATCTAGTCTAAATTACAATTCCGTAAAAAGACAAAGGGGAAAACGCACACACAAGAATTTGCTCAACGACAGCATTCAGTCAATTGCTAATGAAAGCACTTCCTCTTTCTGCACTTAAGGAAAACACACGCACTCCTACACTTGAAAATTGCTAGAAGTGCAGACAGACGGACATGACGCGAAAATGAGTTTTATTTAAATAGGAAAAACTTTTGATTCCCTCCCACCATTTGGAATAAAATCATCAAGTACTTTTCAAAAAGTTCTTAAATTACTTTTATTATCATTTCCAACATCTTCGAGGAAGCATTTAATAGAGAAATGTTTCCAAGTGTTTGTTTAAAATTCCAAATATGTTTTTTTTTTTTTCATTTTCTTTATTAATTTTTTGTCCTTGCACTTCTCTTCGCTAGGCACAAGGACGGCAAGGAGGAGGTAAATGTCTTCTTCAATATGAAAACTCTGCCAATTCCTGATATGATTGCCATGATATTTATAGTCAATTTGTAGAAAAGTTTATTATAAGATTCAACTTATTTTGCCAAATTTTAGGAAAATTGGTTTTAATTATTGAGTAGATCGCGTAGTATTTAATGGTATGAAATTGTTTAGGAAATGAGTTTGAAGTACGTTGCGGAGCGTTTTTTAAAATGGCCTGCCAGAGAAAATCTTAATTGCTTAAAAGCATTCTTGGTGCCGGTGTATTCGTTTAACACCATAAATTAGCAGCTGCTAATAAAATTAAGCCAATTCGTCACCGGAACAACTCAAAAAATTATGATAAAATTGTGGCGCAAAACCTGTAACGGGAACGGGAAAAATGTTTTACATACATACAGGCAACAAACATACATACATACATATGTAACATAGATGTAACAAATTTAGTTGCTTAAAAGCTTGAGATATAGCAGGAGAAAAATATATCAAGTAGGTTTTCGCCTTACGGAGCTATTTTTGGCGCATTTCGCTGCAGTCTGACCAACAGCAAAGATTGATTTCATTGAACATCTAAATAAGGGTTTGCCCTTGTGAGATCCTTTTTAAAGAGACAAATGCTGTAATTGCATCACCAGCTCTCGTTAACTTTCTGAAAAAATGCTGCATGCGCTCACGCTAGAGAAGCTTGTCCTATGCTTACAAAACGACACAATTTGTGGCAAAGCGCAAGGCCATTGTGTTGCTCGAACTGGGGGGCAAATCATAGTTCAGGTATAGTCTTTTTCATGGTGCATTCTGCTGGTTAATGCTTAACGTGCAATATGTGTATATGATCAGCAACAAGTTAAATTAATTCTAGTAAACGCGTCTCTCATCATTTTGCTCCTCACCATATTCGAATATCCGAGTTTTCAGAATACAACCTGCTTTGAAAAGTTTGCTTTAATAAAGAATAATTTAGTGACGGCTCATTTGTGAGCGCATGCGAAGCCATCTTAATTGTCATTCAACTCCTTTTTTATGAAATTTGTATATTGTTCTAGTATAGTTCCCATCTAAACATCAATTCCCCATTCCCATTTAGCCCTAATTGTATCTTCTTAAAATGACCACATAAAGCATTTGTCAGAGACTTACAAGTCATGACACAATGCACGGTTTTGAAACCGTATTTATTTTGATAAAATTAAAATAAAATTTTTTTGTTACGAGAACCTGTACTGTTGGTTGTGGTGCATCCACCAAAATGTTTTGTATATTTGAGGACTCCATTTTCCCAATTTATGGAGTTTTTTCCGAAAACGCAATCCTATTCAAAGTCGAAGACTTCAAATCAGTGTCTTCTGTTACGAAAGTTCTGTACATGCCTCTCCACTAACCAACATCGCTTGGAAAACACTTTTCGTTACTCCTCAATTGTATTAAACGTTTACTTTCTTTATTAAAATACAACACATTAAACTAATGACAACATAATTATAGCGAGAGCAAAAAACAATAATAACAACAATTAGCTTATACCATTTATTAAAACAAATGCTTAAACATTTAATTATACAATCACAATAACACAAGCTTTGAAAATAATAAAAAAAAATGTACAACAAAAATGCTTGTACAACTATCTGGGAAAAAGCAACGATGACAAAAGAAATTTATTTGAAAACGACACGCATGCAACTGACAATTGGGTGTTAAGAAAACGCACACACACAATCGCGCACTTTGCCAAGCAATGAATGAATGTGTAGGTACCAGATAGGGATGAAGAAAAAACGGCGAAGGGTGAAACTGGAAAACTTTACACAAAATGCAACAACGCCTACTTCCTCTACAGACTGGTTTTTACTTACAATCATTAGCAGTTACCGTTATCTTGGTGCTGGTTCAAAATACATACAAGGGAAAGAGATTATTCTAATATTACTAGGCTAATGCCAACGCCAACACCAACAGCGTCGACAGCGACAGCGACAGCGACAGCGACAACGCCAACGCCAACGCCAACGCAATCCACACAAACAGACTTTTTTGGTACTTGCATTCATTTAAAACCGTAAAGTTTTAATTACCGTTAAGCTCTTCGATGAGCACCGTGGCGTTGAGGGGAAGCAGAACAGCGAAATAATCATTAGCACTGGTTTTTTTAATAGTCTATTTAATACATGATGACCTTACTTTGATTTAAAATCACATTTATCTTCATTTAAGATTTTGTGTTTTAAGCAGAGAGAAAGAGCCAGCAAAAGGCGAAAAGTGAAAAAGGTTAAAACCGGACTTAACAATCATAAACATTAAATTTCTTTCTATACATTCTGCAGTTTTTCATGCACCAGCTAATTTACACTGAAGCAGTGCACACATTTTACAGTTTCTCGCTTGTACTCCCAATTAGCCAATTAGCCAAACAGGCATCACCTCCTATTGTACGACTTGTGCAGTTCTCTAACACAGTTGCAAAGGCAATGGTCGTTCACGTAAATACGAAGCTCTTTCGAAATCGGAAGCCTTTAGCTCTGGCGCAGAAACGGACACAATTTTGAAGTCAGTTTTCCAATCGCTTCCTCTTTTCATTTTTGTTAGAGTTTTCTTCCTTGGTGTTGTGAATAACAAAATTAAATCAGAATGTAAAATCCGTACATGCGAACAGTTGCGAGATTTAGGAGAACGAACCAAATAATGATACCTAAAGGGAAATGTGTCGCAAATGTAACTTTTGGTGCGCCACGGCGCAATGCCTATAGCCGTGGCATGTGTTTTTAGTATAATCAAGAAATCCGATTTGATTCATTCATTCATTGAGATATAATAGTTGGTCTACTATCTTATAAGTAGCTTTCTGCACTTTTAGTTTTTCTAAGATTCGTTGAAACAAACCAAGTTTGTGCTCGTAAATCTGAAGACTGTGTGGGATGACATGACGTGACAAAAAAATTAAGAAAAAACTTGGGAAAACATGTGATCCCTGATTAACAACTGCCAACGCTTCCATGCGACTTTCAATAAGTCATGAAGGACGACTTGAAAACATGGCCAACGAGCTTAATTATCACTCCTGGAAGAAGCGGCTGTTGCATTAACTTTAATTAAGTTCGGATACACAAGCTTGTCTGCTATTGCTCACTCCTCTTTTGCCGTCTTCTTGTCTGCTAATTATATTTTTATTTTAGGAATTTTAAGAATAAACATTTGCCAGGTGAGGCAACAGCAGCACTCGCACACCACATTTTCGGATGCAATTGCAGAGAATAAGCGAACAGTTGAATATTTGATGCACGGGGCTAAAGTTACGTTCACAATGATAAAAAAAAAGGAAACAGGAAAAGGATAAGAGACACTTATTTCAAAATTTTTGGGGATTGCAAATAAGAAAACAAGATCAGTCTGGGAAAGTCGCAAAACAAATAATTTGAAGCTTGAAAATTCTGTTGCAGAAGTTTCTGCCAGAAACAAAGTGCATTTGTAATCCGCTCTCTTTTAGGAAGTTTCCCGACGGAGTTTTATTTACTGAAAGAAAATTCATCGATTTTCACTTGAACATAATCACCATTAACGTCACTGTCGGCTGCGTAGTAACAAATTTAAATATCGAAGGAAAAGGTTCCTTTTCCGCTTTTTATTATTTCCAATATTCACTTATACTCTAAGCAGCTTTATTTTATATTTTATTTTGCTATTTTAGCTTTGCTTGTGTTAAATCGCTGATGATGGCGATGATAAAGCTCAAAGTTTTATACGGGCATTAGTCATTTATTACGCTTTAAATTAATTCGCTCGTTTGTGGTAGCGACACAAGCAGAGTGGCAAAGTGGAACGGTTGTGTTAATTTTCTTCATTTGTTTGTGACGGCGTGCTGCAATGTCTTGCTGCGCTTCCTTCAAAATGTGAAGTTCTGAATATAGACACCAGAAGGTTTTTACTATCCTACAAACTAAAGTAAAATTTAGTACTTTTCCCATTAAATTTTCCCTTAAACTTTCAATTGTAACAAAACTAGTTAAAGACATTTGAAGCTCAAGATTCAATTCTTCCGCGATTATGATAAAAAAATTAATTAGGAATCATTACCGTCTAAATTGCATACTCTCAGGCTCGTCCTGACTGTGTTAGAGAAACACACAGTAGAGGAAATGAAATTCGATACGATATCTTTAAAATTAATTTGCTGAGTCTGATTCAGGGTTTGGTCTATTTTAGTTCGTTGGATTTCATTTTCATAAACGGGCAGACACACACACACACACACACACACACACACACTGTCTCAACGTTCCTAAACGCCATAAAGAAATGAGAAAATAGAGAAACATAAAACAGTGCACAGTTTAAGTATTATCGAGATTATTTTAGTTCTCTCGCGGTTTTGCTTTATACTTATTGGGTAAATGTTGAATTCGATTAAGTTTTCGCCGTCTTTGGTTCTCCGCACCAACTACGGGTAAATGTGAACGTAATTGAGTTTTAATAGCTTCGAACGTCCCAAAGAAAAACAAACAGCCAAAAGTTTTAGAACCGCTTTATTGAAAGTATTTAACCGCTACTTGTCTTCAGGAAAAACACTGGCATGTTACTTTTTTCTCTCGAAATATTTAAATACATACATACATATGTACGAGTAGGTATACACAAGTGGGCATGAGCAATACAAAATCGACAATCAGAGCAAGTTCATCCCAAGCAGGATTGCTTGTCTGTGCGATTGTTCTCAAATTGCAGAAGTTATTTTCGCACTCAATACAGTGCGGTCCAAATTTGGTTTGCCTAACCAAATCGACAGGAGTGGACCAATATATATTAAAAGTGGGCTTCTCCTTAGTGTGTTTTGAGGGATTATTTAGCGAATTGTGTCAATATAGAACTTGTACATATTTTAAGGGTAAGAATCACAGAACGCAAGAGTGGACAAGTTTTGACTGAGACCAGTCAGTGTCAGTTCGAACGACGATTTTGAGGTTAATTCAAACTTTTTATGCCTTCTATTACCATATTTCTTGTACATATTTTAAGGGTAAGAATCACAGAACGCAAGAGTGGACAAGTTTTGACTGAGGCGAGTCAGTGTCAGTTCGAGCGACGACTTTGAGGTTAATTCAAACTTTTTATGCCTTCTATTACCATATTTCGAGTGACCGTGACCCCTTTCGTCAGTAATTGATGGAATAAGTTAGAAGTTCTCCATTTTTATTTGCAGCTGAAGAGTAATAATAATAATAAATTATTTGCAATTTATTTCATTTTGTTAATCTAATCTATTTTTTTACGTTCTGTGAAATTGTGAGATGAAATTCTCCAAGCTACTGGTGCTCTTCTGCTTGGGCATGGACGAAGATGTCACAGAATCTCTGTCTACATTCGTACATGTATAGAAATGATTTTATTCGGCTGCGCATCAGCATCGCAAATTAATCACTGTAAATCAGGATCTCCACAAGCAAATATGAAAATGAAAAGAACATGCCTCGATTTCATCATCATGATCAACGGCACGACGAGAAATACATAAGAACTGTGTCTATGTGAAAGTTTTCAATACGTACGTATATGTTTGTTTTTGGACATATTAATCGCCATCATTGATTCAAGCCCAAGATGCGCTTATGAGCATATGAAGATGGCGTTCCGTGTCCAATCTTTAAGCAAAATACGATAACTGCGTGCTTTTCGACTGGCGACATCAGTTGACTGTCTATTAATATTTTAAATTAAAAAATTCTGAAGAAATAAATATCGCATCTCTGGCTTTAGATAGAGAAACAGTTGTAGAATGTCGAGGGGCCCAACATATCCTCTTACCTCTTAACTTTTCTGAAGGTTTTTAATTATACTAATGGAGTGTATGTAAGGACTGTTTCGTGGACCGAATGTCTAAATATTGCCAGTATTTAGTTTAGGAATAAACACACTAGACATACATACATACACACATACATACATACGTATGTAGTTAAAAAAAAAATCCCTCATTCTATTACAACTTTCAGTTTGTTTTATTATTTTTTGCACAATCTACAATTTATTTAATTAATGTAATTAAAAAGAAAGAAAACGAAATTATTTTATAAGTTAAAAAAATACTGAAAATAAAACGAAAGCATTAAATACTTAAAATCTCAAGCGTTAATCTGGTGCATTAAATCACTTCCAACTTTATTGTGAATAAAGTACTCCGACTTTAAAACATTATATGGTTTATAAAACGGTCCTTGTTGTTTGTGTTCTCGTTTCATTTATTTGCGTCCACATTCATTCCTTTACTCAAAAAGCAGAAAAGAAAATACAAAAGTGAAGGAAGATACTCGTCTACTTAATTTGCTTTGTAAATTAAAAATCTTAAATTAGACCAATTAAATTGAATACCAGCCAGCCAAAACATTCGTTCGCTTGCTAAATTCGTGTAATCGCACTCTAGATACCCACTCGAACTCGCATCTGTAAAAGGCGGGGACAAGAGTCTAAGTGGCGCTTGTTGCTGTGTTTGTGCGCGTAAGTGTCATTGTTTTTTGTTCAGCCTAAGGTTAAGATTACGAAATATGTATGTATGTATGTATGTATGTATGTAAGTAGTATTCGCCACAACACGAGCTGACACAGTTAAACGAAACAAACTGACTGACAGACATACTGGCGTAATATCAACCAACTAGATATACGTACATACATACATACATACGTACATATGTAAATCAGGGTAAGACAGACTGGTTTTTGGGACAAAGTAGGAGAGTCGGGAAGAAGAGAATGTTGATTCAAATTTTAATTGTGCAGTTGTCAAAATGTTATTGAAACAATAATTTAAAATAATTTTAAAGTGAATAAGAAGACTGAAAACTTTAGTCAAAAGGAAAGCGAAATTTCTATATTTCCGAAAGTTTTAAACGCCACATTTTCATCAAATAAATGATACGAGTATAAATTTAGAAAACAAGAAGCGGACGAAGAGAGTGTAAAAAAAATTTGGTACCATAAATAGTCGTTTCATTTTTTTTTTTTTTTTTTTTTTTGATAACGGCAGTCATCAAGAAGTGCCAATAAAACTGGCATCCCAACATTTTTTAACAAACAACAGTTATTCGGAAGAAAAGGGGTTTTCAATAAGGGCGGGCAGATGTTGAAATGGAATAGGACAAGTTATGGGAGATCTATTTACCAATAATTTGGGCTAAAACAAACTAGTTATCACCGAACTCATCAAAAGTGCGGAGCAATGAGATCGTCGGTGCAAAGTCCGCACCGCACACCAACTTTTAGTGGATGTGTTGTCAACTGGTTAACTATCGAACACTCGCTTCGATAATAAAATTCTATCATTTGGACGCGCTGCTCTATTGTGTAACTTGTCCTGATGGTTTGGCTCCAGCAACTGAATATATAGACCAGCCAGCAAAACACCATAACGGTCGGTCACAGGCCGCACCAATTGAAACACCCTTTATAATTATACAAAGTGTGTACTTACATATATACGTATGTATGTATGAATGTGTGTACACGCAAATGTTTGTATGTATTTTATTTCTAGTTAGAAAACATAAAAAAGCAAAAGGAACTTGGGTTAAAAACAGAAAAACAAAAATAACAAATTCTTTCGATTACCGTTATAAAATGTTCCTTGTGTCTGTCTGACTGCTCTGTACACAAAGAACAAACATTAAATGTCTTTCTGCCAAAGGGGCTACGCACAAAAAATAAGCCATGAAAGAAGTGTCTAAGGCAATAATAATCTGCACTTTCCTATTTACATTAAGCTGAACTGGCTGCCTGCTTTCTTCTGATTCAATTTTTCTCGCACTGTTATTTGGTTCCTTTTTACGGCACAGTACGAAAAATAGTGCAGAAGTAATTTTCTATGGTTGGTTTCATTATGATTGCCGGAGGCGTATTTTTATGCTCTACTGAAAAAACCCGAAAAATATTCAAGCTCATTCTGGCTTCAAAAGCGTAGTTGTTATGGTTGAAAATTTTTCTGCAAAATCTAACACATGAACCTACATACATACATACATATGGACATGTACATACATATGTATGTATCTAAGTCTACATATGTATATAGAAGTTGAAGTGTACAAGAGTGTAGAAGAACTGAAGACTTGAAAATATGACGAAAGCATTTAAAAAAATGTATTTATTTATTACATAGAACTGCATGCAGGTGCTGGCTATAAGTATTGACTGACTTATAATAAAAATAAGTCACTTTTTTGTTAGTAATTAGCCTGGCGAGTTTTGTTGTTGTACCGGCGAGTTTAGGTGCTATGAATTCACCATTCTACAGTGGCAAGAACTGGTGCCTACATTTTCAATACTATATCGCGTTTTAGTTTCTTAGGTTAGTTTTAAATTCATTAATATAAAGCGAAATAATTTACGAGATAAAAATTCTTCGAAAACACCTACATATACATACATACATACATACAAATTTGATATATGTACATACATATGTACATATATTTATATATTATATTAAAATATTTTATATATTAGGGGCACAAACCGAAAAGGAATAAATTGAACTAAATTTTAAGCACCATTTTAATGAAAATAATTAAAAAATAAAAAATTAGGCGAAATTAAATTTTCTTGAATTTCAGTTTTTTATTTTTTTCATTATCTCTTACTTCCAAAAACAGCTGATTCCTTTTGTTACATTTAAAGGCTACAGAAAAAAACCGCACAACAAAACGGCAATTGAAAGTAAACCCTAATGTCCTTTTTCCTTAAAGACAAAAAAAAATTCAATATTTATTTTAACAAATTTGAAGATATGTATGTATTGTATGTAAATAGTATGTATGTAGTTGAGCATAAATTAATTATTTTTTCTATTTCCGTATAAAATATATAATAATATGCTAAATATTTAAAAAAAAAATGTATCTTTATTGTGTTGTGTTTTAAATTATTGTATTTGTGGCCACAATATTTAAATTATAGCAAACAACACGTTGAGGCCATCATGCCGCCAGCGCAGACATCGCAAAGCAGCATAATTAATTATACATGCAACAGAATTCAGCCATATTTGGTCAAAGATACTCACGCATATGTATGTATGTATACCCGCGAATAAATACAATTATAACTCATAAATATAAGAATAGATTTACAAACACACAACCGCGAGTACTTTCGTGCACTCGAACGCTTGCAACTATGACCAAAAAGGTTTTTTTATTTGCAATAGGACATTCCGCACAAATGCGGATGTGGATTAATGCAGGTGATATCTTTGCATGTTAAGTGCCGATTAATGAGCCATTGTCAATTTCGTACACACCCACAGATTCCCGTGAATTCCCACACATTTGCAAATACAAACAGCAGAGATAAACATTTTCACTGGACGCAGTATTTAATTTTGTTGTAGAACAAAGCAACAGCCACAGCAACATGTCATGGCAACTGATATCTGTAAAGTTAATTTTTTTGCTTTGAATTTTTTTCTGCTCAATCGCAAATAAAATGCAAAAAACGTTAAATGCCCAATAAAAACAATTGGATTTAATCAAATTTGTCAATTGTGAACATTTTAATTATTTAGAGACAATCGTTTGAGGTTGAATTAAAATAAGAGAACAAGATTCAGGCTGAGCGAAATCGACTGAGGTGGGACAAGAAATAAGATTATTATTTTTAAATTAATTTACGTTTAAGCTGGTTCTCCACAAACACAAACAATTTTGCAGGAGAAGCAAGACACTTTAGTATGAAAAACTGTGTACTATAAATCATTTTTCTGTTTTAATTTATACTGAAGTTTAATTAAAGAATTAGTATTTGAGGAGATATATAAATTGTTTGTAATATTTGCAGAAACATGAACCGAAAGGGCGTCATTCGAATTAAAGCATTTTAGCGCTTTTGGATTCTGCTGGTATGAACATAATTTTTAGCTATAGGAGTCCAAAAATCAATTTTGAAGTTTTTTTTAACTTGGGCATCTTCTTAATTCATCTGACGATATGTAAATAGAGACGCGTTCAAAGAAAATGCATAACAATACAAATAAGAACACAAATAACTTTAAAAGATTCTGCTCTCATTTAAAAGCGGCAAATCCAAAAACTTGGGCGTTGAAGAAAACATTAATTTCGCTTAACGCGCATGCGATGGTCCCGCTAAAGTTCAGAGCAAGTAAATTATAGTGTGTGTTAAGGATGTAGTCGGACAAAATTTGAATTTGTTTTGTTCAGATAAATATTTTTTCAAATAATCACATGTATGTATATATTCACCAGAAGTGACTGTTTTCAAAGATTCTTCGGTGTAAAAAGTTGCTTCCTTCATATTTACCTTTCCCAGTTACTGAACTTGTTTTTCTTATTTTTCTCTGGATGGAATGGAATGCAGGTGGACCAAGCTATTGTAGTTCCTGGAGCACTTTCCTCCCATTTCTATAGTCTATCTCCATCGCTTGGCTTAGAAACAAATTTGTTACCGAATGACATCAGGTTTGTAATAAAAAAATGCACAATCGCCCCTCAGACAGTACAGATCTTTCAAAGCTCATTAGAAAAGTGAGCACTTGGAAGGCAAATCAATAGTCTCGCTCACAAATACACAAACAGATAATTTAGGCGCGCGAACAAATTGAACATATTTTTGTTTACCTTCAAACGCATTAATTAAGTTTTACTTGAATTTTTTATTTTCTAGCCAAGAATGCAACATTGGAGTATAAAAACTTATTCGGCTCGAATCAGCAAGCTGCCGAGCTTGTCTCAACTCAACTCTTCATTAAGTCATTTGGAAATGTCAAAACAAACATATTGCTCTTGAAAACAAGAAAAACTATCAGCTTCGCTGTCAATTTGGCAAGTTATGAATTCGGTTGATCCAAATATTGTTCTGGGTGTATTTGTCAAAGCAAAATTAGTCTATATGAAACAAGATTAATTTATATTTACATATGTACATACATATATATATATGTATGTATGTATATAGTAAATTAAATTTGAGACAACAGCACTGACGTCAAGGGAAGTGTTACCAACTTCGGCCAGGATTTTGTTAGTGTTAAAAAGGAGTACGCAAAATTGAAAAGTAATAAAACTTAAAATTGTTTAATGTTAACAAACGCAACTAATTCGAACATATCTAGAACGTTTGATTCAATATATATCACTTTTGTTTTCAAGTTTTTTTTTACATTTAAGTACTTGGTGATATTTAAATAGAAGAATTTCTCATACACTTTCTTTAGCTTAGATTTAAGTTTGTCTTTCTTCCTTTTCCGAAGGGGGAACCAATTTTGTTAAAACAGTCATTAAAGGATGGCAGCCCTTCAATTAACGGTTTGATATTTCAGCTGATACTCCACTGGGTCTATAAATAGTGTTTAATCAAAGATAATTTTGGAAATAACGCTGATTTAAAATGCGTGTTTGCTGGGTGTTGTTAACAAGTAGCAGATGTGCGTTCATACAATAGCAAAAAACAGGGCAACAAAAGGATCGACATGTCCTCTTCCAGCAATAAATTATTTTTTATGTGTATTTGTTGTGTTGGAAACAAATGAAAACGATTAAAAAAGAATGAAACGCAGCAACTGCAGCCCACCTCAATCACACTCTACTCGTAAATCGGCCACGACAGTTTCAATGCAACCGGCAGCACCCACATCCGTTTTTACGCGTAGATTTAAAATTTGTTCAATTGAATTACATTCCAATAAATTAATTTTTTTGAACTGCGTTAAACAATGAAAAATAATAACAAGCGCAATGCATTTAATTTAAATAATGCAGTGCTGGCTGTTCGACAACAAGTTTAAAATTCAAAAGCAGCAGAATAATTATGTTTATTATTGATCATGCAGTAAAAATTAATGATTTTTTATAGTAACTTTACGTCAAGTCTTTAAATTTTACATTAATTTAATCATAGTGCAAAAAGCAAATTCAAACAAAAGCAATTTTTATTGCAATCATGAATTATTTATTGTTGTCACTGTATCGTGATGACTGTCAGTGTGCCAAATAAGAAATTGCAGCTCTCTTCCTTCGACGGGTGTCGAGGAAACGGTCACCGAATCACTATTTTCAAAATGTGCATTTGTCGTAGGAAAACCAAAAAAAGAAGTCCACTAACATTCACAAAGGAAAAAAATAACGGGAAACAAATGGAATCAAACAGAGCGAGTGCCCGAACAGTGTCATTGTAGTTGCACCGGTACGCAAATTTTTTCACGTAGAAAATTAATTGTACAACCATAAGTAACGACGAACAGTTTGTGGTGCCGCTCTCTAAGAAGTTGAAAACCGGTTCAAAAAAGAAGATGTTTCTATCATTCTTACAACAAAAGTTTAAGTTGGCGCTGAAAGATCATGAAAATTTAAAACTACCCTGTAGCAAATTGTACAGGGCCGGAAAGACGTTTGAATGATGTCAGATCAAATGTTTTTACATAGGGACGGATATTAGAACAGGAACAGCACAAGCCTATTATTATGTTGTCCTACTTACGAGTCATCGTGAATTGCATATGGCTGTAACTTATTGAATATTGTATAAAATCTAAGTGTGGAAAAAAACGTTAAGCGCTGTGGAAAAAAACGTTAAGCGCTAACAGAAACTCTTCAGATTAATTTGTTATTTACTGGCCAAAATACGTTAAACAATAATTTATGTTATTTTCGAATGTAAATCTGTGTAAATATTTTTTCAATAAAATTCAATTAATAATACGCTTAAATTAATTAAAATGCAAAAGTAAGTGGAAACGTGGCCTTCTACGTTTCAGCCTAAATAATAAACTAGATGTTAAATTATATCAAAACAATATTTTGCCACAGGAAGGTTTAAATTTTAAACAGTAAAATGCACAAAACGTTTTGCAGGAAATTTTGTAAATTTTTATTTCTAACTATTTTGTTTCATTCTTTGCTCAAAAATACGACCAATAATAAAAATAAAATCTTAATAGTATCGTATTAAACGTTGCTTGTTTCATTTTTCAAGAGACAACATACGATGCTATCGATGCGCTAGTAAGAGCCTGTTCTTAAAATATATATACAAAATAAAACATATAGCTGAAATCGCAAAAACAATCATTTACTTTTTTTCCTTCAAAAGAATTTTATTTGAAAGGTTCAAAAAACGTTAAATAGTAGACGTTTTATTCTGAAAATCTGGATGAAATCTGGCGCATGAAAATATTGCCCCAAATAATAAAAAAAAGGCATTTGAAGTGCTGGTGAATTTGAGAAAGACCAAAACAAACCATAAATGTATTAAATAACTACCAGAAGCTTAGAAAAGTGTACGAATGTGTGTGTGTGTGTGTGTGTAGTTGGTACAGCAATATTTTTCTGTTTATTTTTGCAGCAGCAAGCAGTTCTCCTTACGATGGCGTTTGGTCTTCTGTTTACGAGAATGTTGACAAAAATGCAATTTATTCAGCAATTTCGTTCACGCACTTAGAGCAAACACCCCTCTGTCGTGTATGAAATTGAACTCCACCGTGTGTTCGCATTTTTGCATGTTGTTTTGACGGCAACTTGCCCCATTTTATCAACAGCTTAATTTTACTAAGGATGTAATGAGATACAAAACAGTATAAGGGCAGCTTTTGTTTATTATATGTATGTAGTTGTTGGTATGTAGATGTCTAAATGTTTAACGTTTGTAGTTACATATATAAGTTTTGTTGGCGCTGTTTGCGAGTAAATTTGTGCAGTTGGAGTGTTTTTACATTCGGTGGCTATTCGCTACGATGCCTCGAAGTCCCCTCCTTCAATTCAACTTGCATTTACTTTGGTGTATTAAGTATCGAGGCCGATTTCAGTGTGGCTCTTAAGAGAAACTATGAACACATTATTTTCGAGACGGGTGTACCAACTATAAATTTAAAATAAATTATTTTAAAGTTTTAATCTTAATATTAACACAATTTGGTCTCGCCAGTACGATAAGTCAAAAAATAATCAAAGCCTTTGTTCGTCGTTTTGCTGATTGGAAGTTCATGGTTTTTCTTTTCACAAAATGAAAGCTCCCAAATGTGGTGCTCTTCTTAACCTTTTTCATTACTAGAGCATTAATTCTGTAGTTGGTACTCGTACAAACTAAGCAACACCTCCGGCCATCCTGAAACCGTATTGATTAAAATAAAATGAAAAGAATCTCAATACGACTCAAAATCACTATTTTGGTGGGCCGGCCACTCTTGCGCTCTTGGTCGCACACATAATTGATGACTAAAAGCAATATTTTATTATCTTTCTTGCCTCACGCCACAAGTGCAAAACACAATGTAGTTTGGGTCCATGTGTGATTCGATTATGTAACATTTCTATCTATTGTAATCTTTGTGAGGAACGCCTGTTTATAAATTTTCTTAGGATACTTTTTTTACATTGACATCGTTGTTTAAAAATAAAAGAAATCACTCTGTTCCTGAACATGTGTGACGGTTTATGTGTATGTATGTATGGACGTTTGTAAGTGTGTGTTTCGATTGGGTCGTAGTTTTATTTTTATTTGTTTCTTTTCCAATTTATTTTCGTTATTTATTTTGCAATTTTTTCATATATTTTGTGTGTCTTTGGGCCAAACCGAAAACCAAGAAAACTAACACGAAACATGTACTTATTTCTGTGCAGTTTTCCAGTCAGTATACAAGGTTATACATTTGTGTATATGTGTATGCATATACACAATACGTATGTATGTATGTCGTTAACACTTCACAGTTTATAGAAACTCTCTCGCCACAAAAATTAGCCACCAAACAAGCGTGTTTTCTACCAACTTAAGAAATATAAGGCCGCGCGATCCTATTAAACCTTCTTGTACTGTTCCTAGAACAAAGGAATCGTCTAGAATCGTCAAAAGAACATTTGTCAAGTCTAAAACACGAAATGTAAAGAAATCGTGGCCAAATCTCTGCGAGGGACGAAATGCCACTACATCCAGAATAAATATGGCGTCATATTCTTCCAAAAACTATTGTACAATTTTCGTTATTCTTATTTCATATGAATGGACAAGCCCTTGTGAGTGATTTCAATCATAGTTGTCAAATAACGCAGAGGCACACAGTGCAGTAACTGGCATGTTCCACCCAAAAATAAGAAGCAGAATATTCAAATTGGGTTGGGAAAATTTTCACAAATCTATGAAAGTGTAATATTGGTAACTTACTAGTATATGGCATATGAAGGACGAAATGCTTTAGAGTGATTTCAGTCATAGTGGCGAAAGTTAATGATTATGTTCATTCATGCCAATAATTCTAAAACGGAATTAAAAAATACTCTAACGTGCCGCAAGCCGTCAAATAAAAGACTCAATACTTTAGCAGCAGTTTTAGTTGTTTTAATTTTTAAATGTCTTAAACGCACAGACCAAGAATTTCTAATATTTATATATTTACTTTCACCTTGCACCCGCACCCGCACCCTCTTCCTCGTTTGCACGTTCTTTCACTTATTGTACAATTTAAGCAATTTTGTTATTTACAATTTCCAATCGAGAATTGGATCAAATTTCATTGTTTTTACTAAATAAAAAGTCCCGGGGGAAATTTTCCCACATAAGTACGTCTGCAAAAGTAACAAATTGAAGTTGTTGTTTTTCTAGTTAAACAGCATCATTTCACAACAGCTCGTTGCTGTCACCACCACATTCAAGCACATTCACATCAGATTTTTAGTTATTTAGCAGCATCTTTCCCCGAATTTGTTCATGTCCTTACACGGCTCTTTGCTTAGCTGTTCCATAATTATTTTCTATTGCGGAGCTCATCATCATGAGAGTCGTTATGGCTTTGATTGCTTTAACATCTACCGTTGTTGTTATTTTCTGTTTCACTGGTGTTTTGTTAAAAATTCAGGGTTTAGAAAAACTTCACTATAAATATGTACATACATATGTAGGTATGTACGTACATTGGTTAATGCGGTTAAAAATTATATAAAACATAAAACCATTAACGGCCAAATAATTATATACTCGTATGTGTGTATTTATTTTAAAGCGTGTAAAAATAATGTTATAAGACGAACAAAACCTTTCTGCCAACTTGCTTAACTGTCATAAGTCTTCTTTAATTTGGCCTGTCATTATTGCACGGAAAACGGGCAGCTTTTTCCTTCATTACAATTTGCATCCATTTAAATAATTAAGCAAACCTCATATTTATTATAAGTCTATTAATGGTGGTTGCAAAATTAACCTTAAAAAAGGCGAAAGATTAAAATTATTATACTTACATAGTTATATACATACATACATATATATTTTTACTGATGCACAAAAATATATTTCAGATGCACAATTAATTATTTACTATATGAAAAAGAGTGGCAGGCAGGTATCTTTTTTCATTTATGTACATATATGTATGTGTGTATGTATGTATGTATGTATGTATATATGTTTTTCATTATTTGTATTTCAACTTGATTGTAATTCATATCGAACTGGACTCAAAGAAAGTTTGACGACCAAACGCTTTTCGGTTGAACTCTCGAACTCCAAGACTTATGTACGTGTCTTTTTCGTTATGAAAAAGACAAACTCAGAACGGAACGAAAAGAATTCCATAATTTTTCGAATTATTCTTCGTTTTTCGTTGTTGGATAGTTTTGGCTGTGCAGTTATTAGAAAGAAACTTTCAAGTCTGTTGCTTAAATTATACAAGTGTTTTCTCTCATAATTGTTAAAAGCAATCTGTTGATTGCTTAGCGGAATCACAATATGGCTTCAAACAACGAAACAGAAAAAATTAGCTGAAACAAAGACGAAAACATGAAATCATTTCTACAGCCAGTTAGCAAGATAGACATAGAAGAAGGAAGTCAAACAAACACACAGTGAGCCCGCCAGCCCGCCAGCAACCACCCAAATATGCATGAGTATGTTTGGAATCCGCTGCTGTTGACTTTTTTTATAAAACCATTTTGCTTGTTTGCGAAGGCTTAATTAGTGACGCACGTACATTTAAAATTGAAGAGGGTGTTTCACAAGGATTTCTTTTCACATTTTCCCTTTTCGCTTTTTCACTTATCATTTTAACTGTAAGATTGGAATATACGTGTGTATGTTGACAGTGAAATACAAAAGTGGCTCCTCTTTTTTATCGGAGTGGAACAAAAAGTGCCTTGAAGCTCGTCTGGGGGGTGGAAGTGCACTTGAAGATCGTTCTGATTAATTTTGCCCGCAACAGCCTCACGTGAATCAAGTCCTCGCATTTGGAGCATAATTTCGTGTTTAACTGTGATTACCCCTAAAAGCAGATACTCGCATACAAATACATCTGCTTTTACTAACGAAGACAAATGAATGAGTGTGTGTAGTTTTTTTATGAAAATGAAATAGATTAATTGGTGTCTTGTTAAGTACAACAACAAACAACGGCTTGTAAATATCAACAACAATTTACACAAACCAACACATGCATAAACACACGCCTGCAAGTGTGTACAATATGTGTGTATGTATGTACGTGGCAAATGGAATTGATTTTGTGTTTAAAGTAAACATGCAGTATTAACAACAACTGCAGCATTGACGGTAGAATTCATAGAAACATAGAAAACTTAAACAGTAGAGGACGAAAGAAGAATGAAACAAAATCGCAAGGACGCCTGACAGGCGATATAAAATGCACACGAGCATTCACACATTATACATATTTCTTTTTTAAATCAAAGCTCACATAAACACATCTCACAAATTTTTTGCTTATAACTTTGTACGAATGAACGGTTGGCCGTTGCTCTTAATGCACGAAGATAAATTTATTTCTCAGCCGTGCAAAAATATTCATAAAATTGTATGAATGTGTAAGTCTGTGCCATTCCGACAGACAATAATTTACTATTACATCAAGAATGAATATGTATGTCCAATAGCTACATTGGGATGTGGAAACAAATCTTCAGGAAAAAATCTTATGACTGATGAAACTATTGTTCATGTACTTTGTTTGATTGATGCTTATTCGCAAAAAAACTTCCATATCCATTTACTAATTCAATATCGAATTCCTAGTGAACAGAGTCTTAGGGCCGACAATGAATGTTTCATCGCAAAAATGTTTTCCTTGCACTTGTTTTGCAGTAAGAACTTTTTATACTCGTCCTCTAACGTAACGCGGTAACGAATTGACGCGAAAATTCAACTTTACTGCAGCGAAACATCGAAACTGTATTGAAACATCTTCACGAAACTGTCTTTGTTCTATTGTGACCAAACGCGACACCCATCTGGCACAGTGAATTGCGTATCATTTCAGCAAGCTCCCGTACATTCAGCCAACAAGCGTCCAACACTCTTTAGCCGTTTCTGGCATACGCATCTCACTTGATCGAATACTGCGATATTCGCCTTGGCGGCTCGCACGACCGCGTTTACTCTGCTATCCATGATTTTACGGTCATAAAGTAAAATCTGCCTCTGTTTTAGTACTAGTTGAACCCTGACCCTTCAAATGAAAGTATTGAACTACATCACGTTCAACAATTGTTTCCATTTTTACAAATTCACTAGGAACGTTTAATTTTCCCGGCTACAAAAAAAATTAAATAACTTGGAACACAAAGTTCTTGTTGTTCTTTCAACATACATATGTATATATTTTTCTAATTACTGGCCGCAATTTTTACGCCGGGTCGGCTATTTTTGCGACCGCCCTCCATGTAAATTTTATGAACAAAGAGCTGTTTTTTTGCAACCCCGCTTTACACGTTCGTCTCTCTTTAAGCCGATTATTCAGAATATGGAGAGGCATTTAAGATAAAGCTTTCAGGTTCCCGGTTTTTTCGATCCAATATTATTTTCGAGGAAATTTTATTCAAATATGTATATCGAAACAACAAACTAACAAAACTATTGGGCTAAAGCTAAGAACAGGGAAGGCGTTATTTAGCGAACGTGAGACAAAAACAGACTTCCAGCGAAATGAAAAATGAAATTTTAACACCCTCTTACGTACGGCCAAAGAACAAAACGAAAACATGTCTTTAGTAAATTTTGGAAGATTATGGATGAAGAAGGCAGTGTGTGACAGTATTTTCCAGGATTCCCAAAACTTTGTATTGCTTTTAAGTTCTATCTTTGGAATAGAGGGGAACTGTTGAATTGTATTTATCTTTGATTTTTGTATTTAGCAGCGAAAAAAGTAAAAATTGCAAAGAATTAATTTTCAATTAAATCAAATTTAAATTTTTTGCAGATATTTTAATTTATAAAACTAAATCAAATCATAGATTTTCTAAGCCCTTTTTGAAATATTAACAACACAGAAAATATAATTGTTATCAAGTGAAAAATAAATAACATTTTACAATCGAAAGATTAAACTGCTTCTGTAAATTCCCATTTTTATATCAGAAACTCGTACATACTCGTATCAAAATATAATATAAGTACGACTATACTAGTCTGTTAAAAGGATAATAGTTCGTGTCGTCAGCTAAATAGAGGAATGGCGTATCTGGACTTTCTCAAAACTCATTTACCAGTGCATTGCAAGCCGACTGATAGCGAAAGAAGTAGTGCCAGTATTAAGTCCAGTATTAAATTTTCTTAGTATTGCCGAAGATGTAATCGAGAAACGCTTTTTCCATATTTAGCCATCAAATTAGAGAAACAAATAAATTGTTAAAAACACACAGTGTAAATATGAACGCATGCATGTGTGTGTGTGTGTTTGACCAACTATTTAGGAATACGTATTATAGTTTACAAATACAACGAACGTTTCCTTTTTTACTTTTGTGTGTTTGTCTCTATAATATTTATTGAATGGCAACCAATTCATACATCTATTCAAGCATACAATCACAATGTTTGTAGATGGACGTATTGATCTAGAAAATTTATATAAATATTCACACACACACACACACACACATACACACACTATCACGTACAAGGACAACATTTAGAAGGAAAAAAACAGCATTCATGGTCTTTTGAGCTAAAAAAGCCATCCAAAACCATCAACAAATCCAATTACTTTTCATTCTAACGAAGGACGCAGAACTAATAACAATTGAAAACATACACCAACTACAACAAAAACAAGAAAGGCAACAAATTTTCATACAGAACTCACAAACATACAAGATTTTTTTAGATACATGTCCGTAACTCAGTTGTATATTCCAGACAACATTCCAGCAAAGTGTGCGTTCATGATGGTTAAAAAGTTACAACTAGTCCAGACTGAGGTTCGTTATGTCAACCCCGGAACAATTTCGTAAGTCCCAGATATTTACAGATAATTGTCGTCCATATTCTATGTAAAGGCGTGGACTTAAGAAAGAAAGCATCAGTAATCAAAGCGGACGTCTATTTTCGCTTAACCTGGCAAATTTTCGAAAACTTGCTCCGCGTATTCCAATGCTATTTGAAATTTAATTTACTTATTTCGAAAAAAAGAGGATATGGGTTTAAGATTATCCCATTTAAATACCAGTAAGAAATTCCCATATACAAATGAAAAGTGAAAAGACAGAGACAATTTTTCGTTCTTAGAACATTTATTTCAAATCACTGGCGTAACTTCACGGCATTTACTCAAACAAATCATTCTTAATTTTCTTATAATAAAAGCCAAACCTTTCCTTTTTCTGGTTTCAGTCTTATTTCCGAAACATATGCATGGAATACGTTTCTCTCTTAGTTGTTAACAAAGACAATACAGGAGTTCCAGTCATTTTGTGTTCGCCCTAATATTTTTTTTACAAGCAAATAAAATCATGCCAAAAAATCGCATCTCTGATTTTCAGAGCATGGACCGTTCGTTACCAGTTTCTTCATATTCCGCTTGATAGTGTGGCCGAAACTCTGAAGTGCGCACCTATCAGTTGATGCCATCATTGTTCTTGCTGGTCTACAGATCATATATTTTCAATTCAACTAAATAGTTAACTATTTAAATAGACAGATATGCCTTCATATACTATATGCATGTATGTGCTTAGGAAACAGACATTCATTATTTAATTAACATCATACAATACAAAGCATGTGTGACATACATACGTATTTATAACTGATTTAGTAACGTATTGTACTATTCCAAATCTATCTAAAAGAATGTCTGAAATTTAGAAAAATATGAAAGCTAATTTAGAACATGAACATAAATTGAAGATTTTTGCTTTCTGAGGCATGTCCTGATAGGTGTGATACGAGTATAAGCCCACTCGACCACAACTAGTAGCCACAGCTACACCAACAACGACAGTGTTTGAATAAGCAACAGCTCTCATAAGTAGCATATGAACAACAACAGCAAGAACACAAACAAACAACAGAAAAAAAGGAGGAAAGAAGAAAACATGAAAGTGACAATGAAGAGTGTGGAAGCTACAAGTATGTGGACTTGTGATGTGTTTGTTTGGTTAAATTTGTGTCTTCGGTAATTGTCTTAGAAACAACAAAAGTATTGTCTAAATGGCACAACAACAAAAACCAAGCAAACAAGCTTACACAAATAGCAACATAACATTTCTTCGATGGCCGGAAGAGACATGAATGAACGAAAAACTGAATGGCCATAGAATATGAGATGTGCTATATAAAAAGAATAAAACAGCTTAACAACAATAACAATGCAAAACTTGAAATGTGTGAAGAAACACGAAGAAGGGCTGAGATTAACGAAATCAGTATGAAAAAAGTTCGGGTAAAGTACAAATTGAAAATCAATTTCATCAGGAATTTATTCAGCCAATCCATATAATAAAACACTTACAATTTGAGCCGATTTCTTAGGTCTTTCTTTGCGCTAACTGCTCAAGGTGACAAGTAGAGCAGATAGTTTCGGTACCGGTAACGGCATTTCTATTATTTCGGCAACGGTATAAACGATATAAACCTTTCATTTAAAATTTCGTTGGCTTTGTCGGCAAATATTATGAACAGGTTTTTTTTCTTAATTTCAGGAGGGACAAAGAACGGCCTAATTTTTTTGGATTAATGCCTTTTAAATCTCTAAAATGAAACCAGACTAAGGATGTTTGCCGGCTAAGCCAACGACATGTGAAAGGTTCAGTTGTTGCAATCTACTCGTAGAAAAAAGTATGTATGTATAGAAATACTAAAATATGTATAGAATACTAAAAGGTAAACCAAAAAAACTCAGACCGATACATTATTTTTGTCTAAACAGGAAAAAAGAAATTCAAAATACTTCAAGCTTTCAAGAAGCACCTGCCTTAGAACTTTGGCAACAAACACAACATTGGGGTACTCAATTATCAAAAAGAAAAGCCTTTATACATACATAAATACGTATGTATAAAAATTAGGGTTGAGGGTGTTACACCATTTTACCGATTTACTATTTTCACCGATTTATTGAGTTCGGGAATGTCTCGGGTAGAATACAAATTAAAAACTTTGATTACGGCTTAATATTTGTCGCGCTAGCTTAGAACTTAAGACAACTCTCCATTAAGTCGGACTTTGGACTATCGTCTTCAAGTCTTTTAAGGTGCGAGTTCATTTACACTTCACACCTAGGAACAGTCCTTTCACACTATCTTGGTTGGCCGGTACAGCCAAAAGAGCTTTCGCGACTCCTACCAGTTCCATACATTTGTAGGTCTAGACCCCAGAGACAGGTTTTTTGTGTTTCAAGGAAAGTTCATTGAATTTTATTTTCGTGGTCATTTTCGTAACACCAATCTTCTGCGGTCAATGCTTGCATGACCTCAGTTGGTTAGCAAAGAAAATCCTTTTTGTAGCCGCTTGGCACTCCTGGGCCTTATTGTATTAATTCTATCAAAGTTGATTTCATGTTTTCATGATTTCTTTGAAAATGAGTCACACTAATTTGATTTTGGATTTTTTTGATTTCTTTCGTACTTAAAAACAAAGTTATCTACTGTGAACCGTATTGGAAATGGTGGCAAAACAGTTGATGGACCAATTTTTCTTTTCCTTAACTCGGTTCACTCCTCGATAGTGTGCAAGTGAATGAATGAGTGCATGGGCAGCTCATTGAAGCAATTTCAAATGGAAATGTTTGCAGATATGCATGTGCAAAATTCATTCATTCTTTTATTGACAATGAGGCATTGCTGCTGCTGTAGTTGATGAGGATGACGTTGATGAGCTTAGAACGCTTAAAAAGCACGTTTGTCTATGTTGAAGAGCAATTGTTATTTGCTGTTCTATGCATGAATTTATATTTGAGTGTCTGTCTGCCTGTCCGTCTGTGTGCCTTCCTGCCCGCCTGGATATTTATTTGTTTCGGTGTTTGTCTGCCCATCTGAAGACAAAAGAAACAGAAACAGAACAGCAACAGCAACAGCAACAGGAACTTTTTATGTTGCTGCGTTTCCTCCTACACACTCCAGCCACTTTTCATGAATTGCAGCGCACTCACATGACTGGCTTGAGTGATACATTGTGAAAGCGAATGTGAGTATGTGGAGGTACTTAAGCATGTAGTATATTTTTTACAACTCTTGTTGTTAAAGAAGCAAATGTTGAAGGAAGTTTATTGCAGGATTTTATGTAACAAAACGCATCACGAAGAAAATAATGGGATGAGCAGTTTGTCACAAACCAAGTGCATTCTTGAATTTATTTCAAACACGCTGTTCACGGCAACGCGTCAGGTGATGTAAATATCAAACAACTTGTGAGTATCCCCATCACCATCACCATCACCATCATCATCAGCTCTACCATCAAGTATTTAGTATGTTTCCCATACATACATACTCGTACTTCATTTTAAATATGAGTTTTATTGCGCTGACTGATGTTTGATGGCAACATAAATTCATCCTGTTGCCTCTGTCTGCTGGCAACAAATAGAATGGAATTTACCTACTCCATTTTTTTCTTCTCCCCAACATCATCAGGCTCGTCACCATGAATATACAATACCAAGCATCCTTTTGAACGCGTCTATCTGTCTGGTTTGCTGTGTAAGTTTTTTCCATTATTATTTTCTTTCTGCTTTTTTTTGATATTGAGATCAAGTGGGTTGGGTGCTATACAAAACAGTCAAGTTCGTCCCTTTGTCTGTCCATTTACCTTTTCGAATGTGCATTGACAACACTGCAGGCTGTTAGGAAACTATCGAGAGCTTAATAGCCAATCTAAGCTTTACTGGAAAATCAAAGCCGTATAAGTGATACCGGGTAAATAAAATTGTGTACCCTTTAAAATACGTACGTATGTTAAAGAAATTTACATTTTTTAGTCATGTACTCGTAGTACATACATAAGTCGTCTTTTTACCGTTAAGTTTTATTCAGACTAACGTCAGTGTTGTTGGAAAGTAAAGGGTTAATTTTTCCAGTTTTTATATTTTGTAATATTAATTTTTATTATGATTTCATCATGCCTTTCATTCATCTATTCACTCATCAGAACTTTTTTCTCTCTAGACATTCGTTTGTTTTTATTTCCCCTTCCTGCCACTTCCATTCAAATTCAAATTGTATTTTTCCGGCTTGAGTAGCTCAAGTTGAATTTTTACAGTTTTGTTTCTATTATTTGTCTGTGCTAGAAACTGCTGCCTCTTCCACTGTGCCACAATGTCGTTCCTGGCGATGATGACGTTGAATGCTGTTGTTCGCAAATGAGAAAAGTATTAATGGGTAGAACATAGTCAGCTTTTTACGTCCCTTTTCATATTTTTTATTTATTTAGTGTGGCGCGCGTGTCTAGCTCGAAGCCAACTTCCTTTTGTGCTGAAATTATTGTTTTAGAGTTGAACAATTCACCGACATCTTACTTGAAAAATTTATAGGAACTACGCATTCGCCAACAACAACAAAAGCAGCGGGCTCCAAAACAATAACAATCTCAACTAGAAAATATTCCCATATTTTTGCAACATTAGTTGCAGCAATGGCCCCAAGTCGCTAAAATCGTCAGTGGTGTTTTCATCACTGGTCCTGCTAACGCTCCTGATGTCACTGTTGCCGACGTTGTCTGCCTACCCTTCCCCACTAATGTTTCAACAGAGTCGTTGTGTTTAAACATGTAGTGAATTTTTCGTGTGATTGTTTCAAAATTAATTAAAATGCATCACACACTTTAAAGCGATCAAGAACACGCAGCAACAAAGTACAAAGAAAGAAGATACAAACTTTTGTTGCGCTTTCATTACTGTTACGCATTTGAAGTACAGTGTTCCGACAAAAAAGAAAGTGGCTACAACACTGAACGTGATTAATCCTGTTGTCACGCCTGAAATTGCTGAAACCTAGAGGCACCTGAACCTACAACCCATTTAAATCTGTTTAACAAATGTGCCTGTTAGATTTTACATACATATAAATGTTTTACACGGAAGTTTTGCGGAAGCCTGAATTTCTGCAAGCGCTGCACACAGGCCGGTAATACGGCCCCTACAACAAAACAACAATATTTCTCTCATGAAATTTTGCATTTAGATTTGAACTTGTCCGAATAGAATGTAAATACGCTTCGTCCTACGCTCTGCGGGAAATTTCACAAATTTAAGCAACACGTACAACTTAAAAAAGAAAATAGAAGCGCAAAAAACTTTTTTCCACGTTCCGAGTTTACGAGTAGCGTTTTATTTTACACTCATTTCTTCGTAATACAGATGAGGATAAAGCAAACCCTGAAATCAACACTCTGGGCTGAAGTTTTCAAAAAAAGTGGACGCGCATTAGTGCACAAAAGCAGAGCACACAGACATTACATATATTTTGGAACAAGTCTTTGCCAAAACCGCAGTGGCATTGGAGAAGTATGCAGTGTCGCTATTATTATCCATTGCAACCAAGGAACCAACCAAACGGAACATACAACTTTAAACGCGCCGTGTCTCTATTCAAAATGCGCAACGCATACAAAGTTTTATGTACAATAAAATGCTTAACAAAAACTAACAACTGCAGTTGCAACACAATAAAAACTTTAAATAATTCTCAATGCAACAAACGGCATGGTTGCACTTAAGTATTACGAAAATTATTTAATGTATGTACTCTACTTGTACCAACTGTGTTTTTAGCAACGAGAAAAGCAGAAATTTGATTTAGGAAAATAAAGAGCAGCCACAAAATCTAACTCGCCATGAAAATATCCCAAATAAACTTAAATATGCAGTTAAAGTTCATACATTAACCAGCTTTAGGCTTTTTGGTTTTGTAGGACATCTTCTATTGATTCAAATATTTTTCACTCGCTAAAAAAGTTAAGGCAGGCTGTTCCTTACTTAGCGATACTCAGTACCCTAAACTGACCCTTAGGTAACCCTTTCTTGTTAAGGGACCCGCAGACACAGCTTTATTTGCAATTTGCCGATATTCTACTGAGCCGGAAACAAAGGAATTTCTGCTTCATAAAAAATACACTTGTGCAAATTCTGAGTTCTTTCATAAAAAATACACTTGTGCAAATTCTGAGTTCTAATTTAAACTTTAGCTCAATGAAAAAGGACAATTTTTTATTTTGCCTGCCTGTTCCTAACAGGCCCTCACGCATTTTTGTTGAACTTGTGCTTGTGCTTGTGCTTGTTGTGTGTTGCCTTTATAGCGTACGTCGCTAGTGAAGTTTCTTTTTTATTTTTGAAGGTCATTTTTATTTGAACTTTATATTTTGAACAAGAGTATGACAAAAAAAAAGAAATTGCTATTATGTGTCTGAGCCATAGAGAGTTGTTACGAATGGTTGGCAGTGAATGTAAAGTGTCGTAAAAATAAAATTTATTAAAATTACAACAATAATAATGTCCTAAAAATATACTAAGATCATGTGTTTTATAACTCTGTCATAACAAAACAAACCAGTAAACCTGCACCAGTTGAGAAGAGATTTAAAGCAGAAGAGCGTTTATTTTTATGTTTTTAATTTAAAAAAGTGTTAACCCGTCCAGCAAGTAAAAATTTTACTTTTTGGATGAACTATTGGTACAACATTGCTTTGAAATGTTGATGTGATCCTTTGTATTTCATACGAATAGATATTTGCACAAACAGTTCCACGCAATACCTTGAAGTTGTCACCATACGCCAAAAGTTGTCATATACAGAAGTAAGACCTTTATAGAGCCAACCATAAAGTGCTAGATACTGAAGTAGCCTGCGAACATTTTTAAAATAAAGCTGATGTTGCCCTACCAAGCAAATGTTAAACTAATAGACAGTTTGCATTCAACTTTAGAAAGTATTACCCCCGCTATTGTATGCCGAGCACCCATAATTGGCGCTCAACACCCTATTTTAGTTATTAGTTCTATGCAGACACCTGAAAGATGACACGATAACTTATCGGGTGGACAAAAGGGTGAAGGTGCCCTACTTCATGAGTTCACTTAGTAGCGGATGCCAGTACGTTGGCCATCAATATTGTGCCAAGTGCTTTGTTTTTGAACTGTCTGAAACGAAACGCTCCATTGTTTGTTTTAGGTAATTTCATTATTTCTTTAGACTTACGTTTGCTTTTTTCGTTCCGATCGCAATAGATTGTTTACGACTTTCCGGAGATGATATCGACTAATATTGTTAATTGACATGTCGGTTGGAAAAAGTCAAGTGTGCTGCAAATAAAATTTTAATTAACCAGAACAAATAAGATTAAAAATTTGTTTTTGCTTTATCGTTACTAAAATATTTAGCAAATTTGTGGGCACTTGATTGTACAATTTTCCATTATTCAAATAATAATGCTGTAGGAATCTGACTTTTGCTGAAACATCTAAAAATTCCTGATTTACATTTTTCAATGCTTGAATTTGATTTCTAAATTATATTTATTCAATTGCCCGTTACATGAAATGGTTCAAGGATATAAGACCCATAAAAAGCTGCATTAAAACAACTTCTGGTTTGTACATACTTATGGACGTGTTTCTCCGCGCGCAGCTTAAGCTAATTTACAGTTGTAATATTTAGCTATGGACAAGGCCTTGGACGATAATGGCTTACGTTTGGAACCCCTGTCTGCCTTCCTCTCTCTTTTTAAATTATAATTGTGAGCTTTTCAATCAATTTTGTTTCTTAAATTTTTAACAAAAACTTAAAGAAGAACTGTAACATAAAAAGCCTTATTTATAAAATTTATTCATGCATGCAATTAAAGAAATATGCGCATTTGCTCTGACCATCTGCAGCTCCGTTTAAACAGTCACACATTCATTTAGACATTAAAAGAATTAATAAGAATAATTTTCTTGAAAGCACACAATTATACATTTTGATCCTTAAATTCTAATGTTCTAGTCTTAAAACAAAATTATGTAGTTTGCATAATTTATGCATGAAGATGTGCTTGCGTTTGGGTAAAAATACTACATATGTATATTAATTCACATGTGTGTTTTTCACATGATAACAGTATCGAAATTACTTTTAATTTTTTACCAACTATCCCTTAAGCAGGAGAACGCTTCTTTAGAAACCGAATAAGAGACAAGAATAAAAACAAAGTTAGAATTAGCAGACAGGAGTGTATTTTTTCTTCAGTCTAACGGTACCAAATTTTTCAGATACAAAGACATCTGTATGTAGATACCAACACATCCAATATCGGGATATTGGATGCCTTTAGAATTTTCCTTCCATAAAAGCATAATTGTCTTAAAATACCGACTATTATCATATTTGTTACTCCAGCATAAGTAGAACGGCATTAAAATTTTTATAAAATGATCCAAAACCAGAGTTGTTAAAAACGATTGAGAAAAAAGCAGTTATTCGAAGGCGATCAACTACATATTATATTCGGACCGTGCAACATATCAAAAGTCCAGCATTGCTTATGGCCAAACAGGAGGGTAATAAATGCTCACAATTTTCAGATTTCCCTTATAAAAATATGTCATTTTCTGTTTTAACATAATAATATTTTTTCAAACTGATTTAAAATTTAGTTGACCGCTAAAAAATTATATCTAATTTAGAAAACAAAACGTGTTACTTATCGGTGCAAAAATACAAACAAAAATCTTCCTTCCTTCTCATTCTGTTCTCACGTATCAAAATTTAAAATGGGGAAGTTTATGTTCGTTTAAATCCGATTTAACCCTTTAGCAACTTGTTGGTCATACATATTAGACAAATTTTTGCTGGAGATGCGCAACATAAAAAGGGCTCAACAATACTGGTATGTTCATTATTTTTCGAGAATTTCATACAGAGTCAAACAGCCACTGATGCCTCTGTATGGCATTGATGTTTTATGGTCAGTTTTCTGCAGTTTTCTGTGTATTTTATGTGGTTGACCAGCCTTAAAAGCTGCCCCGGAGCAAAGGAAATAAAATGGCGCAGCTGCTCCTCATGGCAAATAAAGAATGGAAAAAAACAAAAATCTACAGGCAGTATCTAGACCTCAGCAGCTACATAAGTGTATACAGCATCGAAGTGAATACATATGTATGTGTTTTCAACACAGCCACATGCCATCTTGTCCATGCCCATCAAACATTTACATATACAAATGTGCATGTATGTATGTAAGTATGTTTCGAAGAGCTGCATATGTATGTATGTGAATACATATACGTCAGAATATACCCATACCCTTGCCCATGTTGGTGTAAACTACATATCGAGCCTTTGGTGCAATACCGTAGTAATTCAAAAAATCGCGAACTGAGAAAAATGCATTTCATTTCATTAGTGCAAATAAATATTGTTGGAAATGGCTGGAGGCAATAAAGACATTTTTAGCTGTAGAATCTGGACAGTTAGAGATGGAACCATAATCTTTTTTTCTCTAGATAGATATTTCCCCAAAGATCATTTCTGCATACCCAGCTCAAAAAATTCAAATTTTGAGTTACCACGGTATTGCACCAAAGGCTCGATATGTTCTAAGGCCTACTCGATGGCAAAAGCGATTTCAATTATTAGAATTTTTGCTACAAAAGCTTTTTACATCGGGAATTATGTGAACGTTAGTGGTTGATGGTGCTCCCAGTTTGTTAAATTTAAAGATGGAATTCCAAAATACTTTTAAATAGAAAACTTCTTATTTGAAAGATCGAGCAGTTTGTTTTTTTGCTTAGAAAACATTTTTCTATACACATACGTATGTATGTATCTGCATATCCTATTTATTGTGTTTGCAAGTGCATGAACAATTGCGGAGTCTATATGAGAGTGAGTGTGTGTGCGCGTGTATGTTTTTGTGTATACATGACTGCATGAATGTGGTGTGTGCTTTCGTTAAGTCTTTTTTTTTTATAAGGGAACAGGTCCAGAATTGAATACCCAAAATTATATTCGTAAGAAGTTCATAAATGAAACACCAAAATTCATGTGTTTCGATGAAAAGCTGCTATTTTATTTTGAAAAGTTTAGGAAAAAAGTTCTAACACAAAGTAATTATATCAAATTACTAAGTTTTAAACAACATACATATATAACATATATGTACAGCGCGATCAAATTTTTCTAAATGTCCTTACATACACTTTTCTTCGATTCCAGTTGCTTTCGACGTCTTAAAACGCTCTTCCGCAAACAAAATCGGTCGTGGGGATGTTTGCCACCTGACAGACAGGATATAACTTTGTTCATGTCCAGAGTAAAGATGGCGTCGTATTGAACTAATAATAATAAAAGCCATTTCCAACTTGACTGATTGCCTATTTAATGTGAAATTTTGTTTATTCTTGTCACATGCCACAAGATCCAATCCCAGTCAGGCCCGAAGTGGCTGAATGGCGTCGCGTTGCAATAAAAGTAGTACACGGCGCCCCAATTTGATTTTTTTAAGATTATAAGACAGCGTTAATTATAATTTTCTTGTTATTGGCCATTGCCCAACTAAACACCAAATAACGTAACGCTGGGTGAGGTCGCAATCTTAATCTTGTTACAACAACAAAGCTTTTATTGTGAACTGAAACCCAAGAAGGAGTTTTCTATTAAAGAGTTGCAGCTTAATGTTTGTGGTGTCAACGTTTTGTTATTTTGCATTAAACCTAAAAATTAAATTATAAAAATAAATCTTCTCAATACATACATATGTGTATTTTTTATTTAGTGGGTCAATGAAGGCACTAAACACCCAATTGCCAATTGCTAAATCAAATAGTACAAGAAACATCTTTTATATTTTTATTTGTTGTCTTATAACTTGCAAAATAAATTTACAAGTTCAAGCTGCACAAAATGGGCGGAGGAAGCAAGACCATACACCCATGATGGTGTTAACAGACTCTTATATTTGCATTTACAATAAATATGTAGGTATGTACACATGTACATATATTTTGCAACAATTGTGCCTTATACGTAATCGTAAATGAGGCAATTAAAATTGAGTTAAAGCAGATTACACAAATATGGTAAAGCTGTTCTCCGATTTTACTTGTTCCGTGGAGAAGCAGGCGGTCTTACTAACATCGCGCCATTTTTGTTTTATTTACTATTACAACACCAACATTGCGAGCAGTAAGAACGAATTTCGCCAGTGTAGACTCGGGCTTCTACAAAATTGAGTTATTCTACGAGCAACAATTGGCATGCAACACGTGTATGAAATCAGCAAAACCGTAACATTGTCTCCATGCTAATCCAACCCCTCCCAACCATTTCTTTTCAATCCCCGTTCATCACTAAGCCCTCAGATAAAAATAAAATCAGCAACAGCAGCTTATAACAAAATGGATTGAAAAACGTTTGGAATTGAATATTTTTAGCTTTTAACAGGAAAATTATGTTTTTGTCGTCATCCCTGCGATTCGCTATTATTGTTTGTCGCTGTATCGTTTCCTGTCACGTCACAATATTATTTATTCTTTAGGCTTTACATTCATGCATGCATGAAAGCTATGACAGCAGAAAAGTGATGACAATACCTACTCGGGCAAAATCCATGTAAACCAATGAGGAAATTGACCCGAAAATAAATAAATAATTTTAAAATATATCGGAAAAGAATTGAAAAAAGTCGAATTTCCAAATAAACTTTATTTACGGAATATTGTGAATGGATTATCAGCTCAGTATTTACAATATATGTACAAATCTTTGAAATCCATTTAATGCTTTTGATATGATGACATTAAGACTCACGCGCTTTAAATGAAAAATGCAAGAAGACAATTGAAGCTTCTAGATTGCAAATAAATTTTTGCAAGTGGTCCAAGAAGTTCCATTTTTAAATATTGTATCTTATTCGAAGCTACAAACAGATGATAAATTTATTGTTCAAAAAGAAAGAAACTTTCAAAATAATAATAAGAGATTTGAAGTTTTTCAATGCACATGTGCAGCGCATTATGGCCATGGCCGTAATGAAAGGAGTATTTTGGAATATGCACATAATGACAACAGCTTTTAAAGTCAGAAATCGTGCATAAAAGCCCAAGAACATTGGACACGATTCAAGTTAGATTTCAAAGAAACCTGCCCCGACTACTTAAAAACTTTTTAAATTTTAAGAAAAAACAATAATTTTATGCAGTTTAAAATAATTTTTTTACTCATCTTAATCTCCTTAACTTTGCCCCCACAAAAAGACTTGTTACATCTAATAAATGTTCAAAGTTTCGCAACAAACGATAAACAAAATTATATCCTACATTTATGGCAATTTTGGTTCAAATTGCTACACTTCAGCTTAAACGTTGCTAAAGTAAGAGTAAATTTTCTCAACTTAAGTGGGAAAAGCGAACAGCAACAATCTTCGCAAGTTTTGTACATATTTTCGAAACAAGAATTTCATTGTAAGTTTAAGTTTTTATTATTTTTCATTTTTGGTATCATTAACAACCTTTCCATTTTTTCATTTTCACTCTCTCTTTTTCATTTTTGCGGGTCCTTCAGGATGTTCATGTTCTCATGTTCTTTTTTGTTTTCCACTAACTGCCATTAGAAAGAATACATGGCAGGGAAAATGCATGGAACCATTTCATTTAGTTCATTCCTTTTATTTTCTGTTAATGGTTTCATTTTTTCATATATTCACAGTGGTACCTCCTGCTGCTGCAGCTTCAGCAACTGCAAGCATCTGCAACTACAGGCGCTACCTTTACTTTATAAACTCGATAATTGCCTTTGTTAAGTACTTTTTGATGATGGAGCATATTTACTACGATAAACAACTATTTATGATTGTTTGCTTGGATGTTCGTTAAATCAGCAGCTGCATAAAAAATATCTACGTATGCCAAACTTAACCAAGTTACTTACATAAACTTAGTGCTGCTGTGTTCCTCTTGCTTTTTCAAATGGGGTTTTAAATATTTACTTATACTCGTACTTGGTTGTCTAACCAGCAAGAAAGAGCAAGAGAAGAGAATTGGGATCTTCTCTACCTTCAATTCATTATTTCATGGTTCTCAAGTAAAAAGAAAAATAAAGTTTCCAAATGAATAGCAGCAACTAAAGACAAAAGAACGAAACGAAAGTTATTATTTGTTTTGAAATTCAAAAATAAATGCAATTAACAACGTTCATAAATTTTAGCACAAGTTTTTGTTGTATCATTGGAGATTAAAATTTAATTAAACGTCAATCTGATTTGTTCTGCAGTCTCCTTCCAAGTACAATTCAACTGGAGTTGTTTATATTTTTTATTTTCAATTTCGTTTAAAGTACGAGTAATGCTTTTCATGTTCAGTTTAAATTGGAAATAATCCTGTATGTAAGTGTTCATGTGCAAATCTTCAGCATTTCAGTAAAAAAATATTCATATTTTCAAAGTGTGTATTAGGAACTTAATGACTTAATGCGTGCTAATGCGGTTTTGGCGCTATACGCCATATTGGTCTCCAGCGACCTAATCAACGATTCGAAAGCGACTGAACTCTATGAATTAGTTGAATAAAATGTCAGCATCTACAACGTCTGAAGCTTGATCTGCCCGGCTCTGTTGCCGTGTTGCATACAAGTTTCAAGGTTTTCTTCATTTCTACGACGAGGATTTTGAAAACCACGCGGTCCAAAATGAATGTTAAGATAGACGCTCCCAAGATTTTGTATTGGATCTGGAGGCTTTGACAACTGCGCTGACTTAGATAAGGAATACTACAGGAGCAAACATATGTATTTCCTATCTGGAACAAACACATACATACATACACGCATATTTGGGCGACATTAAATTTTTAGGACAATATACTTTGTATTTACTCATGCAATTGTATATCTTTACTTCATGCGCAGAAATACACACATACATGCATTCATACAATACATATGTATGTATGTATGTATGTATGTATGTATGTATGTATGTATGTATGTATGTATGTATGTATGTATGTATGTACAGATGGCAGAAATTGCTAGGACCACTCTATTAATGACGTTTATAACATAATAAATACAAAACAGGGTAGCAGCAAAAAGCTTTTAAGAATTCGTAATGAAGTAGCACATGTATCCAAACGGATACATCCATAAGATTGTATTAATGTGTATCCATATACTCGCACATACATACATATATTTTTATTTGTTGTCATAATTTTGAGCATCGTCCTGTTTATTTCGATGTTCTTCATCATCATTAACTTGTTGTTTTTAGATGCTGCTGTTGTTTTAGAACGTTAGTATTCTTTCATTTTTATCATTTTAAGAAATTGATAGTCTTGTTAGCCATTAACCGTAATGAATATGACGCCATCTTTGTGCTATATGTGTGGATGTATGTATATATGTATGTACATATGTATGTACGAGTACATTCGATTTTCTCGTTTCTCTTTCATTACGGATGCCATTTAGCCACTCAGTCAGACAGCGAGTCGTTGATTCTTTTTTTCTCAATCATCTGCCTTTAACGGCTGTTATTTAAGTGAATTATTGTTTTATTGAAAGCCATAAAAACATGGAATTGGGAATTTTTTTTATTATTATTGTTGTTGTTGTTGTTGTTTTTGTTATAGATATCGCTCTCGTACAAGTCTTTATGGGCAAAAGTTTTCAATATTAATACAACTGGAATAACAAAAACATATTTATTACATATGTACAATATATACATAAATATACATGTACATACATACATACATACATACATATACACGCACATAAGTATATGAACGAACGTATACAGTAAAAATACAAATTTAAAAATAATTTAACAGCAAAAGCAGTTTGAGGACAAAGGAAAGCAATTTTAAATAAAAACTCAATTAATGTGGCATCCAATTAAAGTCAATTTCCCAGCGAGTAGTCAAGAATGCGCCACACCTACAGCATTATTTATAAACAGAAAGACAACGCATAACCACAAGCCGATTTTTAACTAAATACGAAATCTACAGGCATTTCGAAGCCATCTTTAGATAAAATAAATTAATAGTTTTATAACTGAGTGTGTTCCTAAACAAAATGAAACAAAATTAACTAATTGAGCAACAGTTACACAGTTATTAGAACTTATAAAACTGATTTTAATAAATTTCAGTTCATTTTATTTGTAACATTGAGAGAAAAATTTCAAGAAATTGTGAAAACTTATTTCAATGCTGATACTTTTAGATATAATTTTTAAAAGACAAGTATTTAGAAAATCAAAAACTACTCGTATATCAAGGAGAGTGTTCGTTTCATGGAACCTTGTCGAGACATTTTCATGTGACGTTTAGTACATATGTACATATATGTAATTTCTATACATCTTCTTTCTGGCTTTTAACACAAAATAAACATTTTTGTTATGATTCCGTTGGTTGCACCCCTAAATGTGTTATTGCTGCCGTGTGTTTTTCCAAACCATTCGTGCATAAATTGTTATCTGTGTTTTAACATGCCCCAAAAATTATTGGCGCAATTTGTTTATTTCTTTCTTTAAAAGATATTAATTTTGGCATCAAACAACTTAAATTGATTTTAAAACTCTGTTTTCCACTGACATGACACTGGAAATAAAAATATTGTGAACACTGAAAATGCAAAGTAATGCGACCATTTGATTTTTGGTTGCAGTGACAACAACTAAATACGTCAAATATTATAAATATGTGCATAAATAGTTTAGAAAGCTTCTTTGGTTACACTTGTTAATCTACTTAAATCAAGTTATAAGTTGTGGATTTCGCAAATTTCTTTTTGGTTTGATGTCCGGCTTTTACAATAGCAATTATTCGAGCCGATAGAGCAACCAGCTGATTACTGTGTACACGCTTCGAATTTTTCGAAAATACGTTCTAGTTTAATGTTCATTGATGTCTAAATTTTTCGTATTTTAAAGTTTCCAGTTTTTTTAAACGCAATTCGCATTCGCCTCGCACCACAAACATCGACGGCTTTGCTTGTATGTTTGCGGAAAGTCATGGAGTGCGTTACGTATTTAACGTTTACGCAGTCATAAGTGTGAATAACTTTGGGCCATAAATTTTACGAAATATCCTTCGTATGAATAGCGAGACACATGCAGTGTTCGCATGAGAAAGTCTCAAGCAACAATTTGCATCCACGCATGTCAAAGTGTAAGAAACTGTCGCTAGCAAATAACTGATTGATACGTCGTAGATCAAGCCACCGTCATCCCAATCATCATCATCATGTGGCCATCAAACAGTTTACGCATACAAGACCACAGCAATTCATTCCCTTACTAAGTGCATCGTCAAGTGTTGTAGGTAGAACTTGACGAGTCCGAGTTTCACGCAACTGGTGATTCCGTTCGTTCCAAGAAAACTTTTCATAATTTAAAGTATTCGTTTTTGTCTTACCGTCAAACACATTTTAACATTTTTACTTCTGCGAACTAACTCTTCAGCAGCCAGTGGGTGTACATACGAGGAGGTACCGGGCAGGCTGGGTAAACCAAATGAAATCTCTTTCCGATTGTTTATTTAATACTCTCAAGAATTTTTAGCATATGCATCTAAGCATATAGTACGAGTATGAACTTACAGAAGCAGTATTGTCCAACTGATTACTGGGTCTCGCTAAATTTCTCCCACAGACCAAATAGAAATATAAAAATGTATATAAGTATATATATATATATATATATATATATATATGCACATGTGTGTGTGTATGGGTGTATGTACATACTACGGCATGCCCCTGAATTAAAAATGTACTGTTGCACAGTTCAGTTTTGCCAGATTTGGGAGTGTGGCGCGTATTTCAATTTTGCTGTTTTTATTGCTGGCCAGGACGTTTGTGCTTGTCGGTGCCTGTGAGTGGTTGTTACTTGTATGAGTTGAACCTGTTTGTTTGGCATTTTCGTAAACATAAATTATGACCATAAAATTTGACATTTTAAGTTTGAAATACAAATTTTAATGGCAGTGAGTAAGTTTTGAAGGGCCAAATGCTCGTGTACACAATTGTTCCATTTTCCCATTCAAATTCAATTTTAAAGCAAATTTATTGCTTTTTCCGAAACGAATATCGGTCTAACAAACTTCAATCAGTTTTAATTATCATCGGCATTTTTTCTAAATCTATTTGAATCTTGCTAAAGACACATATAATGTAGTTATAACACTAATTCAAAAATAGTTAATTATCGAGTAATTAGCACGGAACTCGAGTTTAACAAACTTTGTATTCAGTGTGGCAAAAACGCGCTGGCTGTGAGCTCGGTCAACACAACTGTACTGTCAAAATAACGATCGTAAAGGGTGTGTTTATGTAGATTATTGACCAACATTCGTGTGGACACAGTCTGGTCAGGCTTCGAAATCTTTGCGACGAAAGCAGGAGTTTGCCTTTATTTTGCCGAATAATTATCACAGTAATTTTCCCAGCAAAACCGTTATCCGCAGCATGTAAGAACAACTTCAGTAAAGTATTATCTTATCCAATGAAAAATGCATTATTCTAGTTTCCCACAAAAGTTGATTCAATGAAATTCTTTTGGAAAAAGTTTTTGCTCAGGCAAACAACAATTCTTTTGTTAAAACTAAGTGTGCTGTGACTTGTCCCAGTAGTTGAGTTCCTGGCAAATATTTTCGTTGTTCCAATAAGCAAATTTTTGTTGAATAAGCAACATTTTTAATTGAATCCATGAAAAACAGCCATATTTTTATGTGAGTTGAGTAAAAATTCTATGCAATTCTAGTTTTACTGCTTTTTTTCTTTGGTTTATTTGGATGTCTTTAAGCAGTTTAACTTCCCACTGCGATCTTTTCTCCCATGTTATAGAAATTTGCGGAGCTTAATGTGATAATGTGATATACTCGTATATCAGCGTAAAAAAATTTGCTAATGTTTCAATATAAATTTATAAGCTTTTCCAGAGACCATCAACCAAAATATTTTAACTGGGTGGTCACAACAATTCGGGAAAATATGATTATTTTAAATTTTACTATCACACTTGCTTCTTGAGTGTTCGATTTGGAAGTCGTCACTATTAACAACTCTGAATTAAGTGAGGCATTCGATCACCATAGTGACATTCACGCACACGTATGCACATGCTTCACATGAATAAGTGATGCGCGTTTTTAACCCTTTTATCTATTTTGCAGCCAATACCTAAAAATCGTTTCTACCACTTAATATTCAATTGTTCAATTTCATTTTAGAGACTAATTTGGAATATGAAACTTTGAACACACTAATTGTGAATGTTGTTGTTTGCATTTTGAATTATCTGCATAAACTTTAAACTTTTATTGCACTATTGTAAGAAGGAAGTGAGTGCTCCCTCGCACTCACCTGCACACAAATTTTAATGTGTAAATGGCCAAGGCAATTACAGAAATGAATGGCCAGTGGCTGCAATTCCGCTCTTCAATATTAACCAGATAGATTTACGTAGAAATGTTTGTTTGCAAGGAAAGGTTTTTAATGTTTGACTAAATTTGTTTGTGCAACTGCAACTATGAAAATAGTATCCAAATTATTTTTATTCATTTCAATTTCCCTTCCGTCAACAACCATTCTGGTGTCAAGTTACTGTGTTGCAACATTAACAGTAAACTGCTACTCCTTTTAAAAGATCATTATTGAAATTTTTAACGTAATGGCTTCGGAATGCATGCTGCTTCAGCATGAATATGAAACACGGAAACAATGACTCGCTTTGAAACCCTTTCTTAATCCTTGATCAAAAATCAGAAGGCTCTTGCTGTAACTTAAATGGACTTATTTAGCTTGAAGCTTTTTTGAAGCCTGAAAAGGAATCAAAATATATGTAATTTTAGTTGAATTATTGAAACCCAGCTATAAAAATCAATATTTAAAAATTTAATTCAACGTGCATAATCAAACACTCACATGTACATACATACACATATAACTACAAATGTATGTATATTAAGATGTTCATACTTTCTTTTAATAGTTTTTCCTTTTCTTATTTTCATTAAATAAATGAGTTAATCGAGAAGCAGCACAAGATTTCTGTTGGATTCGTTAGTCAAGGTTACACCGTATTCGGTTACAACAACTAAAAAACGTTTTTGTATGATTCTTCCTTGCTTGCAATTTCAGATTGGTTGGCAAAATCTTAATAATACCAACATGTGTTATGGATAAACACAAAGATTTCTAATTGTTCGAACGCAATATCTAATGGCTTTTCACCAAAGTAGACATCCCACAAGACCCGTCTTAGCTCTGCTGCTTCACTTTTATCTATCGATCAAGAACTGCATTAAAAAACAAGAAACAAGAAAACAAAGGCACCGTGAAGCTTTCCTTTGGACATATACAAATATATGTATATGTATATATGTAGGTACTTAAGCGAGTCCACCAACATTTACTTGCACATAAAATTAAAATAGTCAACAACATCTCAGACATGGCTACAATCAGACATGAAATCAACCAATTTAGTCTGAAAGTACAAGCGATGGAAAAACAAGATTTGGAAACGCACACACGACGCCAGTAACAGTCGAGTGACTGAGTGCAATGTCACAGTAAGTTGTATTTGTTGCTTTGCTGCTGGTATTTCTGGTTGTGTTGTTGTCAATCAGGATATTTATGCAAAATATTTGCATATGTGGCTAAAATTCAAATGCCACACAATGTCAATCAGAAAGGAAATCCTCTACACACAAGCATTCATGAGCAGATAGAAGCCACATACACACTGAAGTTTGCATGTGTGTGCAACCAATTTTTTATATTTTCCATATGACACTTAACAACGTTGCAAAAATAAAATAAAATACAGCCCACATATGTACATTATTTCACTTCTGTTTGCAGTCGTATGTGTTTCACACATTTTACTAAAGAGAAACCAAAATGCTTGCAATTCATCACCAAATGAATGCAGGAAAGAAAACAACTACAAACGTGAATGTCTGCATGAGTATTAATATGTGTAGGAAAAAGCAACAGGATATCATCAAATAACATGAAAGTATAACTACGTGATTGTTTACACAGATAAATATATGTATGTGTGTATGTGTAAGAGTTTGAGAATGTGTTGACCTTCTACTAAGCTAAATAGTGTGCAGCAAGGATCTCACACAGCCATACATATGATGTGGAAAGGAGAAAGAGAAACAAAGGCACGTTAAATACCAGACAGTTAGACAAATACTCATACAAGTACAAGCAGCACCAACCGTTATCACTATGAGAAACCCTACACATACACACACGTTCACTTACTTGAAGATTCACAATATCATATATACGGGTACAACAATTCAGTTGTATATAGAGAAGAATCTCTTAAGGAATATCAACTGTCGAAAATTTTAAGCCAGACTTAGCCTTTAAAAACGAGACCTAATGCACTAAAAATTAAAAAAAAAAAAATCCTTGGACTTACAGGCGCTAAGATCGGCGTGATAAGAGTCCCTTATCATATAACAAATTACAGCGAGTTGCATTATTGGTCATGCGATGTAAAACAAGCAAATATTTTTATGCTACTTAATAATATATTGTACTAAGAGATTTTAAAAGACTATAGTAATATACATACATATATTCATGCCTTAGCTGTGGAACGGGAGTTTCGCTGGGCAAACAAGTTCAATCGTTTTTTAGTAAAATAAGGAAAATTTGTGTGTGATTTAACAGGTTATGAAAATAAATTACACTGACTTCAAATTTATTTAGTCTAATATGGTTTTAAAATGACGATGCCATTTTCAACGTTATTTGAATTATGTATTTCGGACTGTCTATATGAAAACTTTTCCCTAAATTTTTAGTCTAAAGTCTTTTTAATACTTTTTTATTCCTTCATATTATTGCTATTTCCGGAACTTTGAGCTTATTTCAAAAATCTAATATTTTTGTTGAAACGCCTTTACATCTTCCACTTATACGAGTACTTGGATGATGCTGATGGTTCAATAAATCTACCAACAATAATTTTTTGCTCGGGGATTTTTTTTCATTCATATAACGAATTTCCCATAACTGATATATGTGCATACATACATACATACATACATATTTCTCAATGTAAATTTTCTATTTCTATCCTAATTTTTACATAAAATTTGTTCGACTTATGTGAACATTGCATTGTTTAAAACATTAAAATAAATTAGCATATATGCAAAAGTTTGAACTTGATTGGTACCCTTTTTGGAAAGCACATGTGAAATATGATACAGTCGAAGCAATCACGCCTGTTACGACTACCATAAAGTTGCAATGATCGACCATTTTTATAATTCTTGATAACAACCCATTTTAAAATAAAAAAAAACTTTATCTTTGACCGCATGTTTTTGGATAAACAATTCATTTGCTAAGAAAAACAAAATTAACTTATGTATGTATGTACATATGTAATTATTATGTCTTGTACATGCAGTACATACATACATATGTTATTAGTTTAAAGAGAAAAACTAACAGTAAAAAAACGGTGTTCGTATTGTAACATTGGCATTTTGGGAGCTGATGGGCGTGGAACAAAATATGTAAATTGAATTTAAAATTATTTATTTAGAGATCTAAATCTGAAAGTTAGCAACGCTGTCCGTTTGGTTTTCGGTTTTTCACACTCTGCAGTCGTTAGCTCCGGCCGCAGCCCTATCAACATTGTCAATCACAAAACACACTGTGATGGTTGGCTGCTCGCATGCCCGCACTACGAGTAAGAACATTTGAGTTGACAAATATCTAAGGCTGACAACATATGTATGTATGTACATACATATACATATACATATGCATACATATGTAAGTATATTGCCGTTACTTTTAAATTTTTTTAGTATTATCAGCAACAATTGAACTTTTTTAGTTTGCTTCTTGCTGTTAATCCTAATCAGCAGCTTTTGCTGCTGATAGAAAATACATACATATGTATGTATGTAAGTAAGCAAGAGATAAAGGTACTTAAGTTCAGGGATTATTCCGTTTCATGCAAAAATAAAACTGCTGGAGTTGTTTAGAAAAAATACAAACACATACTTAAAAATTTCCCCAACACATACATACATATATTTTTTGTCTGGCAAAACAAAATAAAAAAAGTGTAAATTTAACTATAAAGTACATACATATGTACATATGTTGTATATGCTGCGAAAAACTGTCACCAAAAGCAGAATGATTAAATAATCATTCTTGGTATGTACTACATAGTACATACATACATACGTTTATCAGACATTGGCTCTTATTGAATAAAATAATAAATTCCATTGATAAAAGAACGCTATAAGGAAACAAAAAGAGATATGTATGTACATATGTATGTATGTATGTACATATGTATGTATGTATGTATGTGAATGAAGTGTTTTTTAGTATGAAATATGTAAGTTAGTAATTTTTTATTTTGTTTGACTGTTGTTGTTGTTTGTAATTAAATGAGGTTTAATTATTAACACATTTTTTTGTTTTAATTAGGACCAGCACTCATGATATTCATGAATAGGTGACGCATTGTGCCGGAACTGGAAAATAAGTTATGGGGAAGGCGAACGAGAGAGTCGTGTTTGTGTGCATTCGATTTGAACCTTCCCACATTGAGATTGCCGGGAAAGACTTCTGCAGGAAGTTCATTCCATAAGCGCACAATGCGGCTGAAGAAAGAATTTCCCTGTAATGCCTTGTGTGATTCACTGGCCAACCGACCACAAACGGATGAGCCCTCGATGAAAAACGCGTTGTGCGTAAAAATGTGCGGGTTTCGAGAACAAGGTACCTGATCTCATTTGAGCATAATCCATTGTAGTATCGACGGAACAATGTAAAGCACCCCACACTGCGACGATGCTCATGGCTGTCAATTGTCTGCACTGTGTGAGGAACAAATGATACATTGGCATTGATATATGTACATACATACATACATATGTATTTTGTTTTGAGTTCATTTGTAGTAATTGCATGTCATGACCGTGCATTTGCTACAACAATTTTATAAATTCTTATTAAACAAATTTCATAATAAGTGCTATCGCCGTTTGTTAACATTGTGCAAGTGCAGTTTTTATGTAATTTCATCTGGTCACACTGTTTGGAATTCTAGAACAAATGTTGAACGCGAAGCCGGTTTGCTTGTTATATCGCACAGCTGCAGAATAGTGCAAACGCTATAAATGACTACATATGTACATACATATGTAAATATGTTTGCAGGCACATACATACATACTTACATACATATGTACATGCATATGAATGTACATACATACATAGTATATACATATGTAACCGTTCTTGTGCATAAATATTTTTTTTTAATATTTTGTCTCTTAGCAAAATTTTGCAAAAGCCAAGAAAACTTAGTGCTGTAAAACATTAATATTTATTAAGTTATCTTTGCTGTCTGCCACTTAAATCTTTCTAATAAGTGATTGTTTCAAGTTTAAAGTATTTAAGTTCAATGCATAGAAAGCAAACACGGCCAATTGGACATACATATGTACATATTTTTATATTTGATATCGCTTTTGTATGTCTTTCTTGGTTATCAGACCACTAACAAATATTTTAATTTTGTCCTTGATTGAACACACTTCACCATAGCACAAAAATACGTTCACAATTTTTCCGTAAGCCGCCGCCGAATCTTATTTCATTTGACTTCGTGCTGTGCAACTTTTATGTTTTTATTAAAGCGTAACTATTTGTAAATAAAAAAGTGCTTATGACAGCAACAAAAATGTATATTGTTGAAAACAAAAAGTGGCATTAAATATTATCAAACTTGTATTTACGTATTTTTTTTTTGGCAAAAATTAAAATTGAAAGTTAAAGATAAGGTGTTTGTGTATTCCAATTACATTTTCCTGTTGTATTCGTGAAAAGAAAGCCAAACTAATTTAATAAGTTTTATTTTAATATGAACGCGAAAGACATTTTGATGAAGGCGGTTCAATGTGACCAGGATGGTCGGATATTAGAAGCTCAAAATAATTACCAAAAAGGAGTACAAATGCTCTTGGAATTAGTTAATGGTAAATCATGTGCAGGTGGAACTGTGTTCTGCTACTTAAAGCTTTATTTAAAACAAATTCATTTTAAAAAATGCCTTTAAAGGAGGTACAATTACATATAATGAATGTTTTCTTTTAAGACGAGATTGATGTCGGCAAAAAAAAGATTTTCTACGAGCGCATTAAAGAGTACATTGATCGATCTGAAGAGTTAAAAGAAAGGGTACAAAGGCATTTGTCCAGTGGAGAACTAATTGCTCATATTCCAATTGATGAAAATGCCACTGGATTTAGTTATAAAACGCTGTTCGGCGAATATATAAATTCAGATATAAAAGAAGTGTTTATTGAAGAACCGCATCTTGTTAAAAAATATCAGGTAAGACGCAAACTAATTAGAAGGAAGAACGAAAGCAGTACGAATTTTAAAAAAACAGCAGCTGATGCCTTTCTCTGGGAAGCTTGTGACTTAATACATACATACATATGTGGTTGTTAACTAATTTATTGGAATTGATTCAGTTTTCAAACTGTTCCACATTAGATGAATTGGACTTGTTCTAGCGTTTCTGTATTAAAAATACTTTTATTTACAAGTTGTTAGGCCGCTTGCCAATGTTGCGATCGCTGGAATTCTCAATTTATAAAATATGTATATTAAATCCATGAATGAGCTGGTAGAGTATTCCACCAACAGTCCAGAGGATGTAGGTTAGACTTCTACGCAGGATCTGCGTGTTTGTGCAGACAGGCACGCACTTTGCAGTTTTGTGTTAGTGGACATTAGGTATATGCTAGATATGTGTGTTTCCACGAAGAAAGCCCTAGTATTAATATTATGCCAGTTGGATAATACCTACATATATACATATGTATGTATAAAGATTTTGTAAAAGCTTTTATATGTACATATGTATGTATATTTTAAAAAATTTCTGTTGTTTAATATATTAACAACTTTTCTTTTTATTTTAGTTTCAAAATTTAATAGCGTTTTTTGAATTGTTGGTGAAAAACAATAAAAATTTAAGATTTATAAGCTTAATAACTAAATCAAATTCAAACAACACATCAAATGAAGAGAATATCCTGAAACAAATCACAACAAATTTGGAGAGTTATAACGTTACCTTATCTATTAAATTTGAAAATTCATTACATGACCGAAAAATAGTGTAATTATAGTTGCTGGAATATATTTAGTTGGAATATCTTGTTATATCTTGTTATTTTTTTTTTTTTTTTAGTTTAAGCAACGGTTACATTTTTAAAATTGGCAGAGGGCTACATTTTTTTAAGCCCGTGAATCCTTTGTTTTCTTTAGGTCTCACAGATTATGAATTCCGCCAGTGTCTGCAAACTGATGTTGATATTTGGCGTACTAAATTCAGTTCATGAAAACATCGTCTACTACGTCTTACTGTAATTTAAGTTACATTTAATTTTATATAACTATCTATTTGTAAACTATCGATTAGTAATAAAATGTTTCATATCTTAAACAATTTATTTGTGATTGTTCTTTTAGTCATCTTTGGACAATTATACTATGGCTTGTTACTGCCAGAATTTCAAAATACAATAGAAAATAAATATTTAATAAAATGAACTTTTTCTCTTGAAAAGTGTTTAATTGCACCGACCAATTTTCTAAAATCAATCTGTATTGGCGGCGAAGGTAGAACTTGCTAATACATCATCCTAAAATATTATGCAATGTTTAATTATTAAAGATATATTTTAAATTGGTTTTTAATATATGTATGTATGAGTGGAGTTTTATCATACCAGCTTTAGTCAAGATAAGACGAAAATAAATTTTTTGCATATACATATTTCAATGAAAAACAAACTGCATTTAATAATAAATGCTATTGCAATTGCAAAATAGATATATAAAATTGCAAGATTATTAAAAATCAAGAAATTATAAATAAGCAAAACATAAGTTTTACTTTTAAAAAATGAATATGTACAATACATAGATGCCTTTTAAAATGTTATGAAGTAGCAAAGATTATGGGTAGAAAGGATTTTAATAAAGTAACCAGTTAAAGGAATGGTTTAATATTTTTGCTTCAGAGCACAGTGCCTGAAAATATTAAGCGTTGGCAGCAGAACTAAGTATTGAATCAATGATGGATAAAAGTTGGCATAGACTTCATTTAATTTTTATTTGCACAGATCATTAAAAATGGATATATTTTTAGGTTAATGAACAATATTCTGCTGCAGTGTTCACATTGATAAGTTTTAAAGGTTTTAGCTTAAACAATAAACGCATCAGCGTAATAGTTTTTCACGTTAATTTATTATGATTAACTTGGATACGTTTTTCACAATAATTTGGCAATTTTCACACTTTTTGTTTATGGTAGCTAATTTATGCCCAAGATTGTAAGAGATTTACTTATTGAATTTTGAAAATGGATTATATTTAACATGTGTTTTTCCAATTTTCCAAGAAGAAAACCGACTCTTAAATTCAATTGATTGTTGAGGGCCATAAAGCTGACATACACACATACAAAAATAAGTGCATATGTGTATAAAAATGTGCATACAAACATAAATATGCACAAAGGACTAATTTAATGATTGAATTACTTTGTTTGACTTTTATAAACATAAATTGGATAACAAACTTGCGAAGAAATTACATACTTAGATACATATGTATGTAAATACATACGTACATACATATATATAATTATACAGCATTTACAAATATTAAATCTCAGAATCATAAAATAAAATATGGAAACTTTTAAACCAGTAACGCTAATTTATTATCATTAAAATGTATGGCAAGAGCTTAAGGAAGAAAAGTTTAAAAGCCTGCAGTCACAAGAAATATTTTACCTATGAATATTGTTTTACAATTAAATAATTGTTTCTATTAATGCTTAGTTGAATTTTAACTATGTAAATGATTGCTAATCGTCATTAAACTCATTCAAGATTGTAGGGTTTATTCTTGAATAACTTTAATGACAAAAAAAAATTTATTTCCATAAAACATGAACGTTTGTTTTAAGAATTTTAGTTTAGAAATTCGATGATTTTATGAAATCAATCAGAAAAGATCGCTAAGAAAAATAATCCCACTCATTGAAATCTTCCCCCAACTCAAGAAAGGTTTCATTGAGTGAATGTAAAGTAATTCAATCAAAAGAAGATGTGTGCGGCAACTTTGGATGTTTGATATAAGATCCTCACTGACTTTCTGAAGTTATTACAATATAAAGTGGTCGTAGTGCTTAGCTCTTCTTCTCCATCTTGGGTCTTGGATATGATTAGCTGTTGTAAATAACCAGTCAAAATTCTGGCAGAATTTTTTACATAAAAACTTTGCACGCGAAACTAAATGGCTGCCATCAACAATCGTACATCGCTGTGCCACGGTTTCTACGGCTAAGAATAGTGCAAAATCGCAAACGGCCTAATTCCGAAAAGTATAAATACATATCGAGCCTTTGGTGCAATACCATAGTAATTCAAAAAATCGCGAACTGAGAAAAATGCATTTCATTTCATTATTGCAAATAAATATTGTTGGAAATAGCTGGACATTTTTAGCTGTAGAATCTGAACAGTTAGAGATGGAACCATAATCTTTTTTTTTTTTTTGGTTAGATAGATATTTCCCCAAAGATCATTTCTGCATACCCAGCTTAAAAATACACCAAAAGGCTGGATGTTGTAAGTGTGTACATATTCATCCAAAAAATATTCAGTTTTGGGTTTCTAATTTCAGGAACTCATCGTCCAAAGTTATTGATCGAACGCAGGGTCAGTGTCGGGAAATATTCACCATTTGGCTGATTGAATTGGTTTTTTTTGTCATATATGTACATATATAAAGTCACACAACCAACAGTCATATAAGACATCTTTTATTTTTTTATTTCTTGTTGACTTAGCCAATTCATTCCAATGTGCTAGCCATCAATTTATTAGACGATAGCAACGAAGTACGTAGGTTAAAAAGGGAACATGTACTTGACCTACCTTTTAGAAAATAATATTTAAGATGTACATATATATTTATGTAAATAGTGCAACAGTTGACAACTGTTGTTTACTGGGCTGTTATTTTGGTTATGTTATGTTTTTAATTATTGTTAAATTTGCTTATTATTTTAAATTTTGTAAATAGATTGTAAATAAAACAGATTACAAAAAAAAAAAATTTGTTAATTTGGTTTTTATTTTGTGGAATTTTACCGTAACAGTTTAAGTCGTATTTGAAAATTTTAAAAACTATTTCTTGTTTAATTGATTTGAGTAAATATTATATTTTTATTTAACAAAATTATTTTTCGTGCTATTAATGTTTTTTTTTTGGACATTTGTTTTTGAACGTAGTTTTTCATTAAAAAATCCTTGGAAACTTATTTTAGTTTTACTCGTATCTCGATTGAGGCTGTTGCGATGAAACGTCACAGATTTGTTTTTCATATACCAAGCACTTGCTGGAAATGCCATAAGGGCTTGTGCTTGGACTACTAGTTGGTAGACACATTTCTAAACAATCGACCATGGCAAAATGAACTGACTAAAGCCGTATCTATATTATGGCAACGATATGAACATATGCATAAATTCAGATCTCTTTTTTCCTTCTTCTTCTTGCCGTTTTCGCAATTGCGAAAAGTTGTAGTACTTTAAAACGTGCACATGCATAATGTTACCACCTTTAAAGTTTCCTTAACAATGAATTAAGTGCCAAAGAAAATCAGGCAAAAAATGCAAACTAGTGCCAAGAGTACTGCAAATGCCATAAATCTCTGACAGAAGTCGAAATGTGTGCGGCATTGCTTAACATCCATACGAACCAGTCAAGACAAGGCGAGGCAGGCAAACACAACCAGCCAACTGAAAATTTAAAAGCAGAATTAATCGCAAAACATGAAAATTTTTATTGAAATGCACAGGATTCAATGCAGTAAATACATGAATATTTTTATTTTTCTGCTCCCACGCTGGGCCAAAAAAAAAGCGCCAAAATAATATCCAACCAACCTGCTAACAAACTCTGCGGGACTCAATACTAACAGTGGTCCTTCTCCTCGTGACATTTATACGGCCAAATAGTGGTAAGTGTTCATTTTCATTTAGTTAAACTTTATGTAATCAATAATTTTGTACGCTTTAAAAATGCATACATATGTATGTACATACATACATACATACAACAATGCCATCGTTTGGTGCCTCATTTTGCTTTTTTAATATCTTAGCCAAACACTCAGTACATCGAGCCAAAAAATCGGATAAAATTGTTGCCAACACAAATTTATTTTCAATTTTCGTTAATTCAAATAATTGAGTTTTATTTGGAGTTCACTCATGTACCACCCCGCGTAAGAGTGAATGTATGCGTCGGTTCAACCTTTTGTATGTTCAATTTGGTTTTGCAACTCTGTACAATTGCAACAATTTAATCCCCTCTACAGGCAGAGGATTCGGTGCCGAAAGTTGCCGTTGCGCTTCAATTACATACTTCTTTGCAGATCGTTGGAAAAAGGGATATAAATGACTTTGGTGTTAATAAAAAAAGGTTAACAAAAGTATGTATGTATGTGTGTGTGTGTGTGTGTGTAGAATAAAAAAATCAAGTCTATTAAAAAGCGGTAATCGCCCGCAGTTTTGGACCACCCGCACAGCGTAATATTTACTGCCGCAATAATCATCGGCACACAACAAAAATTTATGGTTTCCTTAAAGAAATAAAATTGGGCATACAAAATGTTCCACGGGCGTGGCAGTTACCTTTCTCTTTGGCCAGAGACGTACAAATGTGCATACAAGCAAGCAAATGTATGTCCTGCTGTAGGCAATGCAGCGCATGAAACTGCGAATTGACTTTAGTTTTGCTCGCGTTTTCGCGACAGAAAAATGCTTTTAGTTGGCATCATCCCTTAGTTGTATTTAAACGAAGTATTAAAAAGAAATATAATCTGGAAAGACAAAAATCTGGCGCCCACGCCACGCTGCCGATAGAGACGAAATATTTGTTGATGTTTTTTTTGTCTATCTCGGGAACACAAATTTGTGCTTGCAGATTAGGAAGATTCACAACAGGTGACATTGACAGCGCAGCAGATGATTTTACGTTTCAGTCACAATTGGATGTCACATTTTGAAGAGAAAAACTGTTTTTGACATTGCAAAAGTTTTAATATTAACCAAATATATGCATACATATGTACGTACATACATTCTTGAGGTTTTCGCAGAGCTGTGTTGGCTTTTGAGAATTTAAGTTAAATAAAAATTTAACAAAATTGGGATCAGATGTATGTATGTATGTTTTTCAGTTGTACTATTTACTTCTCTCGCTTAAATTTTAAAAATAAACGCTTTTACATACCATATTCACAATTGACATATCACTCCCGACGCCCAAACCAAACTCTCTTCGTAAATATTGTTGTTGTCTATGTCTATATGTTCGAATGCTTTCTGAACAATTTTGAGATATCAATTTTTCGCGAAGTTTGATTGTTCACAAATAAGTGATTAGATTTTGTTTTGTTGTGCTTCATTATTCAGGTCATTTTATTTTCTCAGGGAACGCCCAAAAAGCACAATTCCTTATTTTAGGAAAAAACTCTTGCTGTAGTTTAATCACATGCAATATCTGATGGCCAAATAATACTGCGCTTTCAAAAACTCATTCGATGAAAGAACAACACTTGCCTACCTGCATTTAAGGTGTCAAATGTTAATGCACAGCAATCTGACTCAGCCACTGTTTCGAACGCCCATTGCGGCGCCAATGCCCCAAAGCCCAGCCCGTTCATGCACATACATAAGTATATCTATGCATGCCAACCTGCATCGTTCAGCAAAGAATAGTGCCGTTACCTTACTTACTTATTGTTGGTCAAGTTAGCTTGCCTATTTGTTTATACAAGCAGGTAAATTTACTTCAACAACTAGTTTCACAAAGGCTATTCTTTGCGGGTAGTCCCGGAAGCGGTGTCTGTTGGCAGCCAACGGACTAGCACTTGCGTTCCAAGGAAATGTACATATGAGTTTTTGCAAGCCTTTCTTTGCTGTAATTATTCTCCGTTTTCGCCTGAGGTCTGGCCATCGACGACATATTCTGCGTGCGTATGAGGAATGTAGGGTAGTCTAAAATATTAAGTATTGGTTTAATTGAATATTCGTAGATATGTATGTATGTATGTATGCAGGTATCTGTACATACATACATATATATGTAGATATATGTCAGCGAAGTACACGAAATGTTTTTCCTAGAACACAGATTTATTGTGCGATAAATAAAGTGGCAACCAATTTTTAAATTAAACAGCAACCAACAGGAGGCGTTCAGCCAAATATAAAGCAAATCAATAAAATAACAAACAAAAAAGTAACAGGAACAACAATAACGTTATAATAAAATTAAAACATAAACAAAAACGTTCACTGCGCACAAAAATGCCGAAATGCGAAACCTTTTCCGCATGAAGTTCATTCCAAGAACAGCGAGTGGTGCTATTCGCTGGGTAAAAAGTTCCGAAAGATGCAAATGTGCAGTCAGGCTTAATGTTTTTGGTTTGGTTGGTTTGTTTGGTATGGCTTGGAGTGGTCCAGTCTCGTTTTTTGTTCATTTTCGTTGCTTTTATGGTTTTAAATGGTTGGCCTTGCAGTTGTTTTATCCACAATAAATCCATTGCAGTTGCAATGCATTTGAAACGGGGTGCAACGCACTCACTTATGATGGACATGGCGGCCAAACGCCAATATCAGCGTAGTTGTACTTTAAAGGCTAAAAGTAGGTTGGTGTTAAAAAGTATCTGTTTATTGCGGCGTTCTTCGTAGTTTTCTTTATATTTAGAAGGCAGTGCAAATGAACTTGCCTCCGTTGCTTGCCAGCGTTAGTTATTGTCACAGGCAGAGTGGCAAATGATGGAATCGTGAAAAAAGAAATATCGTATAGTGTGAGTGAGTATATTATACCCACGTATGTACATACATTTATATATATATTTCTAAAACTCATGTGTAATATGTTTTCTATTTGTAGAAAATATGTATCAGATTTTTATTTTGCAGGCAAAGGTTTTAACACATTTGTGTGGCGGATCTGGATTAAAAATTTGCTTCCCTGTTTTATCAACATAATCTTTGTAATATTTTATATTTATGCATTGAAATCCCATGCGCTCAAACAATTTGGCGGAGTAGAAACTTGTGCAATCCACTGTCACCAGTTCGTAGCTTAATCGTCTAGATTGAGTTAAAGCCTCTTTTACCAGACGAAGGGCAATACTTTTTCTGCGTTTCTCCCGGTTGACTCCTAAAACATGAATCTGCAAAACTTTCTGAACTTGAAATTGGGCAAAGACATTTGCATCACGTTCTACACAAGCCGAAAACTGCAAAATATGACCCATTTTAGTGGGTCCGAATTTTTCAGCTTCTTCGAAAAGTTTTCTCGCCTCGTCGGTTTGTTTTGGACCGGAAATAAGAACTCCCAGGTGATTTTTACTGGAATTAGTGTCATCATTCTGATATGCAATAAAAGATGTTCCATGTCTTACGTGCGACAGAGTCCACTCCTCATCTTCTCTATCTTGTTGTTTTGGTTCGCTGCCTGCGGTGAGAGGTTCGTCTCGAAAATAGTGCAATCTCAAAAATTCTAAAACCTGTTGGCGGTCGTGTGGCTTAATTGCTCTTATTGAAATATTCTCTTCCGAAAAGGATTTATAAGCTGATGACATTTTTTTAATGGAAATAATCCGTTGAGAGGTTTGAGTTTTTCTTTCATTCCGCTGCCCTGCGTTGTACATGCAAAAAATGCATTGCGCCTTTGGCCTCCAACATTCGGATAACATAAAACTCGGTCTCATCATTAAAAAATATGTACACACATACATACATGTGTATGTATGTGTGTATTTTGAAATAGAAAAAATATATGTATGTACATACATACACACGAATACATACATTTTTGACACCAATGTTGTCAATGACAGAAGCTAAAGTTAAATCATAGCAGTTAAGCCCATCAGGGCGCTATCAAAAGTCCCTGAAATTCCGGTCATGTATTTTGTTATTTTAAATATTCCTCAAATGCCAAAATCAAAGCGATCCTGATTACATCTTTGATGCTTTAGGCTTCTGTGGTGTCAAGAGTACAATTCTTGATTTTTACAAATTTTACAAAGATTTAACAAAAACAGAAATGCAAATGTAAAAAGTGTGATAAACTGCAAACGCTCTAAATAATCGAAATTATCTATTGAAAAGCCAAAAGGTATGCAAAAAACTATTAAAACTGGAAAAAAACTGCAATGAATCGTTGTGCTAAAAAATCGAATTCTTACACTTCCTTTTTATTTGTACATATATTGACATACATACATGCATATGTATGTATGTATGTATGTATGTATGTAAATGCACTTCTGAGAGTTTGTAAATAAATTTGCGGAAAGTGTCGTGGTGCAAAAATTAAGAAGTTGTGAAGATGGAGTCAAGTCAAGTCCAATCACATGCAAAAATGTTTAATCAAATCTAAAGAACTTAAGCGTCGAAGTCATAGAATGCAAATAATCATAATTGGAGAGAATGCAACGAAAATCCAGTTAAAAAATGTTTTCATAGACTCAAACAGAATTTCGCACAGTAGAATATTGCCTTTGCGTGCTTTCGCAGTGGCTACTCATTTAAGCGCAGAAACCTGGACCAACCATACCAAATGAAACTATTGACTTGACAATACCCGTAGAATACTGCTTGAGAATGAATACTTGGTACTTTACTTTTATAACGTAATAACCCATTTTTTAATGTGCACTTTGTGTTAATCGAAATCAATGGGATAATAAAAATATCGGTATGGATGTGTACACATGTATGTATGTGTGTATCATTCAAACGTTTGTCCACTGCACTATATATTTATAATGGAATGTCCGTTGAATGTGAAAATGGTTTTCATAATGAACTACGAACATTTCTCCATATAAATAGTGTGCACAAATGTACGAAATACTGATAATATAGTAAATTTTGGTTGGCTTGCATTATCCTTTTTATTACATTGACAGAGTGACAGTAGCAGCATTGCAGTCTATAAATGATTATATGAATAACTCTTCATTGTCCTCTTTAAAGCAAATGTTACCAACACATGCACACCAAGTTATAACGACATGAACATTCTGTATGCACTACCCAACGAACAAAATCTTAACGATTGAAAGTTGAATAGTTGTCTTAACGGAATTGTAATGAATTGCAGAAAAATCTTACATCAGCGTTTTAAGTAGTTTTATCAGTTACTATGGAGCTTCAAGCAAAATCGTGATCACGCAACTGGCGTATATCTTGAATTTGGGCATTTTCATGTTTTAATAAATTTTGAACTCAGAATGGCTCATATTGCATGTGAAATAGAGCACGGACCAATCGCACTCATAATGGATCGAAATGATAGATGGTGGACTTTCATGTGATATTGAGGCTCTTTTGCTTCAATAAAACCTACTCGCTTGCTTTTGTTTTCAAAACGCGTAAAAAAAACTTACGCACCGTGTACTTTCTGCAGCTTAGAGCACTGTCGCGTGTGTGTTGGGTAGGGTTCACGTCTGCGTTTGTATTCTTGCGAAGTTTAAAGCCATTTTACATTTTGACATAATATTGATTGGCAAACGTGCAGTATTTACACATCGATTCGTTTATTGCGTGCTTGGAATAGTCAAGTCATATTCGTTTGATTTTTGTAATAGGGCCAAAAATAGGAGTTTAATGGATAAAATTAATAAAATCCAAGATGGGCATTAATTTAGCGTTGCTGTTAAGAATTTTTGTGCTTTATAGTGCTTTTTTCATTCATTAAAAACATCCCAAGTCTTTTAGTTCTCAGTCCAATACACACATACACATGGCGCACTCCTGCAATTAAAAATAGTGCAAAAATCAGTTTTGAAATTAAGAGCCGTCAGAGCTTGAGTTTTTATAAGAATTTTAAAAGTTCGATCTTTGGTTCCTCGAGCTGCCGCTGGCCTATCGGACGGCCATCGCATCAAATATTCTGTTTTCTATGTAAGAAAAATGTATCACTTCTAGGCCACCACGTTTCATATGTATGCAAAAGTGAATTGTACTCAATATTTCATTTGTGTATGTACAAAACTTATGAACTGAAAAGAAGTTGCGCGCAAACAGTGTGCAAATGAAAGAACTTTCTTCAAAAAGGCACCTCCAAATCTCTCTAAATTAGAGGCAGAAGTGTCTTCAAGCTTGAATTGCTAAGGACTTACGTTCAAAAATACTGTCAAAATTATTTAATTACATACGTATTACATTCTTGTAACCAACAACAATGGCTGCTTTTTGTAATAAATCAAAGTTTTTTACTTTAAACAACAGCAGCGTGTAAAATAATAATAAGTACACTAAAGCTTGGCGATTCCAAAGTAAGCAAACAGATGCAGAACGGGAACATACGAGTAACTAATTCAATAAGGCATGAATAAGTACAATATGTATGAGTGCATGTTTATGCATGCAGGTTTCTTAATTGCTACATCATATTTAATCGTGATTGCATCCCTCTAAAGTAAATTATAAACATTTTATACAATATATTTCTTCTGCTATCGTAATTAGTCTTATTGGCAAACTGAAACAAATCTCCAACTCGATGGCTCGGCAAAGTTCCGCTGGCGTCTAGTGCATCCACCAAGATTGAGATACTGTGTTACAAAAATATGTGGTGATTAGTTGTCCCTCTCTACTTTTTTTTTGGCCAAGATTGATAAAAGAAAGTAAACTAGAATTTCTCTCACCAATGGACGAGACTGGGCGAAAGTAAGGGAACACTAAACACCACATTTCTATTTCAAAATAAAACGCGAAAGGCGAAAAAGCATTAGGAAATAATAAAAAAATAAAAACAGAAAAGTGTTTACAAATAGTTCAAGATTTTCAAAAAAGGTCGCGTAGATGTGAATGGAGACGCTCGCCCTGTACGCTCCAGCACACCAACAACCGATTAAAATGCTTAGAAAATGAACCAAATTGCTGCAGAGGAGGTCGGCCTATCGGTTGAGTTAAGTAATTTTGGGCATAAAGTTCGTTTTCTGAATTGTGAACAAACCAAAAACGACGCCGGATTTGGCTCCGCAGTTGCCACTAGAAGCATATTGTTAAGAATATGAATTATATACGGATTCCTTAAACTATTGATCGAACAAATTGGCCTTAACTTCGCAACAAGGCAACTGTCATCATTCGCGAATAATTCCGTTTCAAGTTTTTGATCGGTAGTATAAAATGCAGACTGTTATTCATCCGAAATGTGGACCTAAGCGGCAGAGATTTTCCGTTTCTGTTCCCAGCTACTTGGATCAGACAGGAGCCAACTGCTTCATACCTGTAAAAATATGCTTTTCAGATCGCAAGCAAGTAAATTACTTGCTCCGAAGAAATGATCATCTCTCTCCCTTTTTTTTTTCTTTGTTCGTTTTTCGAATTATCCGATAACAACTTTAGTGTCAAATAATGCGAATCGAAATTTTGAAGCTATTTTTTACTTTTCACACTTCAAATGAAAAAAGGAGGAACTTTTGATAAACAGTCAATATGTCATGTTTTCCTTTTGCTGCAGGTGCTTCTCTGTGTGCGCTTGTCTACGTTCCGCTGTGCTTGTGTTTATGTCAGTGAAGGCATCCGAATGTGTACGACGAAACCTCTTAGTTATTTGCACAACATCTTAAGTTTATAAAACGTATTTAAGCTTCGAAAGTATATTTGTAAAACCGTACGGCTTAAAGTGTTTGTGCTAAAATGTAAATTTGTGTTTAGCCACATTTTATACCTTAAAGTGTGTAAGACCGTGTTTGTTTATTAAAGATCTGAAGGATATAATTTACAACATTATAATCAGTTTTAATGGAATTTTCCTGAATGGCTGGGAAGGTTGGAAGATGGAGAAGCCTTATACTTTGCTGCGTTGAAGAGCTTCAGATGGACAGGCCGTAGAGAATGGACAATATTCGGATAGGAATGTATGTAAATGTAATAGCTATGATGAACAAATGAGACTATTTACTTAATTTGTTAAATGTATGAAATCCTTTTCCCAATTTAACTTAAGGTCAGAAACAGATTTATTTACGTCTCGTATTCCGTATTTTCACTTTTTTCTTTCAAATTGTGGAGTAAATATGTATTTAGGTATGTGTGTGTGTGTGTGTGCGTGTGTGTAAAGCAAAGCAAAAAAAAATTGTAGTAGTTGCCCTTTGCATCTTCTTTTTGTATTGGTGTGTCAGAAGGATTGAACTCAATTAGTCTGTGCACTCCTGAATAGTTTTTTTTTTTTTGTACACTTTCTATCCACTGTCCACTCACAAAAACGATTAACATATTTCATGGGCTTACCGACTTTGTTGATAACAAATTTCGACTAGACAAACTTGAAGAAATGTTTCTTTTGCTTTGTGTGGACTTTGCCGCCACCCAGATTTCATTTCTTTGCAAAATGAGGGAAGTTTAGCTGGGAGTTATTGTCGATATTGAAATACCTTTAGAAAATATTGTCATGTTGCTTCTCACTTCGTCTCGTCTGACCATATAAGTTTGTTCATGTCCGAAGGGGGCTGTGCGGCGCCCGCAAGTAGCTATTCTTTAGAAGACTTTCCAAGAATTTTTGCTCCTTTGCGTACGGAAGGGATAATGTGTTTTAAAAACGTTGGCGTTTTTCGTGTTCAAGTTGTGCACAAGGCAGACTTGTGGCAACCCTTACAGTTATCTTCATGCATGTGCATGATATATTAATTTGGCTTGCTGGTGTATGGGTTGGTTTGTTTTGATAACGAAGGAATATTTGAGAAGGTTCATGTTGACTTAGAAGGTTGGATTGAGGTTGTATTTAATCATTAGAGAAAATTCAATTTTCATTTTACTTACATATATGTATGTATGGATGTATGCAGGAATTATTTAAATGTTAAATTGTATCTGGGCAAAAGTTTTCTACGACCAATTTCTTATGGTGAAATGTGACCACCTTCTTACGGTATACTGAAAATCGGTTTTATATCTTACTCAAACATTCGAATATGACTAAGCAACAGCTGACCACATGTTGACAATTGAAATTGCAACTTGAAATTCAGCAATACTGTTCAAAAAACAAAACAAAAAGTTCAAAGTAAGGAGGAGGTTGAAAGAACGAGAAGAAATCGCGCTTTTGTAATTGTTATGAGTGCAAGTTCAAAGATTCTGGTCTCCTTTAGATTCGCAGCCGACGGCCTCCCTTTTGCTACATTTCTCCGTTTTCTTTTGTGTTTTGTTTCCTTTTACAATATTTATACAGATATTTAGGTTTTATGCGGCAGACTTGCTTTAAGAACTGTTGTCCATAACTAAATTTTGGATTTTTAGAATGTTGTTTCAATGTTATTTTGGAGTCACTTTTATTCTATTTTATTTTTATTTTTGTATTATAGTTGGGGTATTTTGTGTTTGTACTCCAGTTTTCGGGAGTTTTACTTCTCAAGTTACTACATAGTAAATATGTGTTCTGGTGTAGCCAGTCGCGATCCAAATTCTGCTTCATACTTCTTCTATAATTCCATACAACAGAGAATAAAAATCCCTCTCAAAGACATTCATTCATGTATGTACATATATTTCAACATTTGCATTCATGTGTGTATGTTTGGCACAAATTCATACATATAAGTACGTGTGTGTGTATGTTTGTACGTTTGCAGATGAGAGAAAATTAAATTTCCTCTATTGTGATTGTGATGCCGTCATGTCCATCATGCAATGTTTTGCATTTTGATTATCTGTCGCATTGGGATGTAATTTCAGATAATGCACTTACACATGAGGACAAAATTTATTTTATGAACATTCCTCGTGTGTACAACATTTGTACAAACAAATGTATGTATGTATGTACATATGTATGTTTACGAACAAACAAGCAAACTTGAGAAAACATTCACATACATATAGATAACTTTGAACAACGAAGCAAAAACGAAAACAACATTCTGGGTAGGAGGGGGCGGGCGGATTGCTCTTTGAAGAAGCCTGTTTGAGGCGACATCGAGCTGCACAAATTCAAACGCAAACGCTTACGTACTTAAGTGCATTATTGCTTGGCCTACACTAAAAGAAATATAACTTGTTTATTTCTTACACGAAACTTGCCTCTTGGTAAGGCAGAATCGATCCGAATGAACTCCATAAAAAATTAAACTGTTTTGAAATGAAGTTCAAGTATCAAACATTTCGAAAATACTTCATCCCAAACAATGGTATAAATATTTCAAATCGTTTTGAGGTTTTTCATATTGTTGTTGTGCCTAAACAGAAACTGCCGATATTTAATAAACCGTTTTTAGTGATTTTAAAAAAAAGTTATAAGCATTTTTTATGTCCAGTCTTTGAACTCCATCGATGCACCTTAGGAAATGTCGGTGTATGTAATTAAAGATTTCGTACTCTGTTCCAGTCAATTCTGTTAAGCGCCAATACTCTTGGTTTCCGAATATTTCAATTAACGATAATAATTATAACAAATACTCTTATTAAAACAAAAGCTGTTGTTTGTTTTTCTTGCATCCTGCTGCAAGTGCAGACGGTTGTACATCTAGCACTTGTTGTGTGTTGACACTTTTCATTTGATGTGTTTTAATGTTGAAGTGTTGTTATCCTGAGATTAAAATTCGTCAAACCGACCAAACAAAAACACTCGCAATTACTCATACACACTTACGCGCACATGGATATGGAGTTTAACATACTGTGTGTCTTCGTATGTGTGTGTATCTATAAATTGATGCACCTGAAAGTGCTCTTAAGCCTTATTGAAACGCAAAGCAGAGAATGTGGAAATCACTTCGTTCATTTTAAAGTGCCCTGAAAAGTTGGTCCCACTTGCGGGCAAGTCGAAGCTCATTTTGGCGTTACATACCACCAGTTTCAGTAAAGTCAAAATTAGGCTATAATGTATCTAGTTCTGCTTGAAACCAGTATTTTGCGCTCAAATCATTGTGTTTGATAAAAAGCTGAGTTAATGCTCGTATAACATTAATTTTAATAAAAAATGTTTTTCGATGTGGATTTCTGCATGCCCTTCTTTTCTTTGAGTGCATGTGTGCTATTAAAATTCTGTTTACTTTGTCTTGAATGCAATGGCAGACTGGCGCAATGTACAACTTAAAATTTTAATTTTGTGGTTTTGAAATGATTCTACTGTTTTCTGTTGCATCGGCATATATCTTTCTGTAAATTTGACCTTGCCTCGCATACTCGACAAAAAGCTAAGATTATTTACACTCGACTGCCTATTTATAAGTCTTATCATATATCTACATGTACACCGAATTGTGGACTATTAACCGTTTGAATAAACAACGATTATGAATTTAAAATTTCCGGTAGCAAAAAGGACAAACCCACAACACTTTCATTTATAATTATGCTTTTAATGCTACGAAAAAAACTTATTATTATCTATAGAGTAATTAGTAGTAAAATGTACGAGAGTGCCATTAAAGGCGGGTTAGTTTAAATACCCCACAGCCTGAAACCAGGTGTGCGAAAACATTTTTAGTGGCCTTTAAGCAATAAACTATAGCGAATATGGGAATAATTACCGGGGACTTCCTGAGAAATTTGTCAGAAAAGCTCTTCTCTTTCCCTCAATTGAACGGACAAAAGCTCCAGCTTCACTATTAACAAATCTAATGAAAACCCATTTTATTTCTATTTGATGTGTAATTGATAAATAATTACGTTATAAGAAACTATTTTATACATTTCACTTAAAATGGAATCTTGCAACGTTAATTTTTCAAATTGTTTTATATCACACAATTATCGATCCACTTGATTCATTACATTGTATTATTTAATTGTTGCTGTTATTGCTTGGCTGCTGCTTCTTCTTCGTTTGTTGTTGCGGTAATTATAAGTTAACAAGACTAAAATAATTACTGTCTTAACTTTCAACATTAAGGCAACAAGGCCATCATGTATGATTGCAAATAACACAAGTTCAGGGATGTATTTGTACGCATGTGTTTACATTTATGTATGTATGTATGTATGTATGTATATTGCGCCAAACAGACTTCAAACAACACACGAGTACACTGGCGCCCAAATTCGACTTTAAATATGTACATACATGCATATGTATGTGCGAACCGAATTGGTGGACCAAAGCATGCGGCGAAAACTTAATAATATTAGAAATTAATATTTTTAACATCATCTAATAACGATACACAACGAAAATACCGTGGGGAATTTGTATACGATGATCTCGCTGGTCCATCAACGAACTGCGCGAAATATCAAAAACTATTGCCATGCAAGCGGGACTAAAACATGAAAAAAGTAATCGTATGTGCTGTCCTGGTGTGAATGCGCCTTGCAAAATATACTCGTACATATGTGTGTACATACATTATAAAACTAATAAGATACACATGACACATGTCTCACTAATTTCAACCGAAGCTCGCCGAAAAACAGCCAAATGAGGCAAGTTTCGCTGCATACTTGCAAACTCTTCGCTCCTAAATACAAGAAAATTCTAAAACTCGTTACTTTTAGATCATTTATACATAATTTTATAAATAATTTGATTAGTTTAAGCACAAATGAAAAAAGGTAAAAGCGAGGGACATAAATCTTTTCTCTTCTCCACCATACAGTGAATACGAACAGGAAAAAGGAGGTTTCTGTGACCTAGTTTTTGCTCAAACCCTCCGGAGGGTCGAAAAAAGAGAGTTTTTTAGGAAAATTGATTCAAATATTTAATGTATTACGGACCAGACTCTGTGTAAATTTTCAAGTCTACATCTAAGAAAGCAATACAGTGGGGTTTTTGTTCTTTGAAGCAAGAAATCTACTAAATTAGGAAGGGTTCAAGTACTTCGTCCTAACCGCGATTACTCGATTATCTGCGCATGATATAATTGCTTAAGATTCTTAGCGTTCACGTCCGGTTGAAGACTTAAAGTAGTTGGTAGTACACTGGCGTTGCGCAATAAGTAGACAGTCGTGCCATATCATACGAAACTACTTCGCTGAAGTATAGACATATCTACATACATACATATGTTTATCTCGGGCGAACTGCTAAATATTTCCACTGTTAGGACCGGCAACTTTCTGCTTTTGCTGCTTAACGAAGTAAATGTCATTTAATTTATACACTTTATTCATATATTGCAACAACAATCTTACGCGCACTATATGTACAATAGAATCTTGCGAATCGTCAGAATATGTAAAAAGCGATATTTGCGGAAGGTTGCAAATGAATACTGTTTTTCGAGGAAAAATTTTACCCTATTTTGATTTGCGATTTGAGCAGAGATAACGAATTCAAAAAAGAGAAACATGAGCGAAGTCAGTTCCTCCCGAGATAAGCCAAGCCACTGCAAGAACGCATTAGACTACTCTTAGTTTGCTTTATGCGTACAACTCTTGTCACTTACTTTCACTTCTTTTGCTTTTCACAGAACGAAGTCTGCAAAGCTGTTCACTTGTCTGCAGTTGCACCCAGGGTGTTTGGTGGGAATCGAAGCTCCGACCTCTGGCATTTTTAATGAACATTCCACCAGCTCATCCATCGAGGCTTCCGATTTTCCACTACTTTCAAATAATTGGCATGCTTTTCCGGTTACGAGATATAAAACTTTGGAATTCCGACGATTTAGCGAAAATTGCTTCTAAGTTACAAAAGTGTTGAGAACGCAATTTAAAGTTTTAAAATATAAAGTATATTGCCCATTCTCCGGTGTAATAGTACGTGCTGGAACCACTGTCCAATGTTGATTGTCACCGGTTATTATAGAGATACAAATGTAAATATATGCATAACATATATATATATATATATATAATTGTATTAGTATTTATTAGTATGTGCGCATGTTTGCTGAATAAGTTTAGGACAGGACTTTAACTATTTGTGTTATTTCAGCAGTTGACTTTTGTCAAGGATTTGTAAATGCTTGTCTTCCCACCAAAGGACCCAAAACTAAAACAACGACATAGCAGCATAAGCAATAATATAAATAAGGACATTGTTAAATTCTATGTATGTTTACACTAACCCAACAAACACTTGAAACGATTCCATAAATCGTATAGCGGGAAAGTTGAAGACTGACTGTCTTGTAACAAATCCACGGCCTTAATACAAATTTGGTACATGTCCGTTTCCCAAAATGTATCCGGAAGAAGCCGAAATCCAATTTAAGAATCTTAACAGAGGCCTTCACCACTTTAGTACAATTATTGGAGATATAGTGCTATAAGCAAACGATCGATCGATCGATATAAGGTAAAACGATCGAACCGGAAGCATTTCTATGCAAAGCGGTATATTTGCTCTGTCTCTTGTTTTTCCGTCGTGCTTAAAAGGAGATAATTCAAATGTTGTTGTTGTCAGAAAAGAGACTATAAACAAACAGGAACTATTTATCTATTACTACTACTATTTTCTTTACAAACGTTTGGTTTTTTGTTTGTTGGGAGTGTGTGAGTGTACGAGCGCTTCTGAGCTTGACTTTGCCTTGAGTTAATGTGTAAGTGGAAATAAAAACGTATTGGGAAAAGAAATCTATATTGTTCATTTGCCATGAACTTTTTAAGAAGTTGTCATCCTCTAACAAGAATGTTATTAGAAGTGTTTACTCATGTTCCTTAATTGAATAGCGAAGCTTTACGTAGGCGGTACAGTAGAGCAAACTAGTGCAAGGCAGTACAATGAAAAATAATTACAAAGTAAATGAAACTAATTAAATGGAAAATTCCGATGTGCTATGAGTTGCCTTACCTGGTTACTCTCCTAGGCTATGGAAGAATCAATTGGAAGGAAAGTCATGTCCACCATTCCATTAGTAATCCTTTCAATTCTATATTCTTCTCCACAAGTAATAATAAATTGGACTTTTCCCGGTTTCTCTTAAATGCATGATGACGCAGCCTTGATTTTTTATTTTTCAGTTCAGACATTCTCTGTCCCACTGTGTTGCTGATGTCTCTCAACTTTGAATATATGTACATAAGCTGAAGGACTTTTCAATTAATGTGTGAATGAAGAGCGGTTAATGTCGGATGCTTGTTTCAGTTTGAAAACAATTTATATTAATTATAATCAAAATTAGGCAAAAAGCACAAAACCAAAGAAACAAATGTAAAAGGACAGATGTACTTCGAACAAAGTACATGCTGCTAGTGGGTGTGCGGATTGAATGACATACTTTTTCCAAGGAAAAAGAAGTCCAGCGCATCTGTCTGTACGCAGGTTCGCATACATTCGTAAGTGTTATTATGGTCGTGCAAAAGTGACCGTCCATCCTACAATTCCGCAAGTGAATATCATTTCTCACAACAGAGACCAATTAATTTTATTCAGAGTGTGATTTTCAATTGAAACAGAAATATGAAATTGACAATTTTCCATACAAGTTTGCTGGACGGCACAACTGGCTAGTGACAGAAATACGGTATTGATTTTATGCGGATACTTGTCAGAGTTAAACCGAAAGTTAGAAAAAAATTGTAACAGTAACGAACCTGGAATGTCAAATAAGCAGAAATAATTATAACAATTTTTTTTAGAACACAATTCAATTTATACGAAGTTACAAGGTTTGCCCATAAATTAGGATTACCGCAAAGTCTAGGGCAGAAATGCCAAAATGTTTTAATTAATTTTAAGGGAAATGAACGCTTTAGTCAACGTGAAATAAGCAAAGTGCGAAATAAAAATCACTTAACTTAATGTCATTGCTATTTAGTCCTTGCCGCATACAAACTCAACTGACATAAACCGTTTTTGACAGCTTTTTATTAAATTCTGCATTAAATTGGCTCTGCTTTCAGGGGCAAACGATTATCAGGCTTAGAATTGTTTAACATTTACTTTTAAAATGACCAAAGTTACTGTAATTAAGTTTTTTCTAAGCCGCAACAACAATCCTTTAATGCAAGTCAACTCACTCGTGCCTTAATTTCTCGTTCAATTTGGTTTGCATTAATTAAGGCGTAAGACCCAGCAGATGTAAGAGAGCATGTGCTCGAATTAACCCTGGGAGAACGTTAAGTGCATGAATGTGGCATCAGCTGACAATATCTCCCTTTTACTGTCAATGGAAGGATAGATACAAATCACTTTTAATATTGGCATCCATCTTAAGGAATACTATTTTCAAACTTTGCCTTAAAGCTGGCCCAACGCTTGTGTTCGATAGAAAATTAACTGCGCTAATCAGAGATCACAAATCGTAAAATGTCGATTCAGCATTCCAGAAGCACTTAAGATAAGATTTAAGACGGCGTTCTTTGGCGCACAACCAATACGGTTCCTTAAAAATAAACTGCTATAGAGTGCTCGGATTTTTGGAGAAGCCCAACAATCGGAAATCAAATCATGGATTTCTTAAGATCTGGAGGAGAAACTAGTTTTCATCAAAAAGTTACTAAGCCAATAATGTATATTCTATATGTATGTATGTCCGTTGATTAGTTACGTCCTCTTATACACAAACGAAAACACCTTTCGAGAAAACTTCGGCTGTAAGTGTTTCAACTCAGCGATTCTTAAGGTGTTACGCTGATAAATAAATAGCATCGGCGATGATGGTGGCAAAATGTCACTTTTAATTTAAGAGAGTAAAGAAGCATTTAATACCGAGTTTAATCATAACAGCAAATATAAATTGTGGAAAGCCTTTTACTGTTTTGTTTTTAATTTTAATTTACGTTGGCCTTTCAAAAAAAATTAACTAAATTTAAATTCTTGAACACACTTTTCAAAGACTCTAAATTCTACTGTCGACTTGGGCAACGGCTACGAAATGGTAGGCTGGGGATCACCCAAACAGCAGCTGATTTAATATTGTATAATTTGTTAAACCTTAACGCGATCATTAAAGTCAATTGTTCGAATATTTCCTTAAAAATTTTAGTGTAAAAGTGACTCCCAACATCAGTCGTATTCTCGTCAGATTTTCGGTTAATTGCATCCAACTCCAACCAAAGCAGAGCGGTTGCTTGACAACGAAATTCAATTATTTGAAATGCGCATCTAAGCGCTGTACTCTATGGACTTCTCTTTGCCTAAATTTTTCTTTGCTGAGTTCAAAATGTAATAAGTAAAGTTAAGTCCTTCGTAATTTATTGGCCGTTGTTATGTGTAAGTGCCGGTTTTTTATTAATTTTTGCATTTCCTTTTATTTCGTAACATTAACAGAATATTTGTTTAAGATGTCGTCGTTTATAAACAGCAACAGCGACATACTTTTCATATTTATTGCTATTTTTATAGCGCAGGAGAGAACTTTGCTGACAAGTTACTTGCGCCGTCTTTGTGTCCCGTAAGAAGGAGAAAAAACATTAAACATAATTTTCGACGCTACCATTAAAAAAGTATGAACTATTCACAAATGTCTATAAAATGGTGTTGCAACCCTTTAAAAATTATCGGAACCCTTCAGCTCGGTTTCTCTACAAACATATAATGCCAACAATGAATTATTTTACTTACGGACTCCACTCATTAGTCATGAATATTACACGGAATATCATCATCATCTAAGCCAGAACCACAACATTTACTTTGATCAACTGACTTATCCTGCTTTAAGCGAAACAAGAGGCCATGATAATAGAGATTAACACATAAATCAGCATTTTAAAACTTAGAGGCACTTTATTTTTCCTTCTTAATTTAAGTTTATTCGTCTAGTAATATGGCCGAAACCCTAATGAGTTGATCCATAGGGACATGGTTACACCCGATAAGGATGTGGTTGGTCAATATAATAACACAATTAACAATATGTGGAGAGTAATAAAATTCACCATGCGGTCTTCGAAAGGGACTAAAGAGCGACTAGTTTTAGCCAACTCACATCAATGTAGTTTATTTTAAATAAATGATTGTTCAGTTGAATAACGGGACTTAAAACTAAAGCAACTGCAGCAACAACAGCTTTGAAGAAGCCGATTTGCCGCTTTACCCATTCGCCGCCACTTGCTCGGGCAATAGCACAAGAGTTTTTGTTTACAAAATGTGGTTTTCCCAGCAAATAACGACGCCATAAACTACGAGTAGCAGCAGCACTTGTTTGACATTCTTTAGTTATGCTTTGCCTCGATGCTTTGTACTCACTCGGTCGTTCAGGGAAGTTTTGAAATGTCTTCTTTCCTTTATTTTTAGAATTAACAACTTAAGACTTAAAGAAGAATGGACCAAAACATACGTACATGCGATTATAGAAAACTTTTCCCATTTCAAAGTTAAAACAATACAACAGATTACAACAAGGGCAGAAAAAGTCCCAAAAAAACGTACCGCAACTCGCACACAAACAGTATGGCGTGATGGCTAAAGGACCTTCTTCTTAACAACTATTTTTAATGTTGTTAAAAAATTTTTTATTAGCATTTCTTAAGAACATTTGCGAAAAAAAAGTAAAAATGCTTTTGAAAAAGTTTCTCGTTTGTGCAATTGTTGAAAGATGGAGAAAATGAAAAAAAATGAACGGTTTGCCAAAAAGGTGCATCAGTGAAGTTTAATGCTTAAAATCTTGACGCAAGAAGAACCAGCAGCAAGGACTGATTGGAAAACAAACTATAGAACTGAAGAACAAGAAAAACAAAACAAAAAATGTATGTATATATGTATGTATGTATGTATGTATATAAAAAAAAAGTTGCAAAGAGCAAAAAACGCAACTTAACTGCATTTTTACGGCTCACAAAACAACCATGTGTTGCCTTTAGATTTTATTTTTATATTCAAGTGTTTTGGTCGGTCTCCACAGCTCCGTGGTCTTTGTTTTTCTTGCATCTTAGATTATTGTTGTTGCTGCAATGCTTTTGGCTTGTTGTCTAACTTTTCCACTTTAAATGCAAACTTTGACCATTCGAAGAAAAGAAGAATGTACTTGCAACATGGTGTGTATTTTTCCGTTTCTCTTTTATTATCTTCCAAACAATTTTTTCCCCTCAGTTTGTATGGCAGCTCAAGCTGGAAGGGCTGCGCATAGGGAAAGCAAGATATCTCTTCAAGTCGTTGAAATCATATACAAATTGTTGGCCAAGCTTATTAGCAGTTTGGAGTCTTGTTTGTTTTTTTCCTCAGCAATGGCTGAAAAGCTCGTTATATAGTCGATGCACTTATAACGGAGATGTTAAATACGGCATTTTCATAAGGACGCTTTCCTGAGTCATTTATTCTTTCTGTCGGTTGTTTTCTTTTTTTTTTTTTAAAGAAATAACCATTTATAATTATTTTATTGAAATACGTGTGTTGTTGTGCCAGCCCAAATTCAAGACTGGCGACTGGTAATTCTTGGACAAGTTGAGTTTTATAAACCTTTTAATCAGGATGCGGGGGTTAGCTTCGCCAGGCCGCTTCCAAGAAGAGCTCGAAGGCTGCGCATACCATTAAATCGATTGGTCAAGACTGTCACTTCCTCTCTGCACTAGAACCGCAATTTCTATATTTGAAAAGTACCAGAAGATTTTCTCAAAAACGCGTGGATTATATTTGTCGGATGATGCAGTTGACGTGAATGAAAACAAGGTTCCAGTGTACCCAGCGTGATCTATGCAAGAAGCAAACAAGCGTTCCAACATCGTTAGCAGTAATAACGATACAACTTGGAAAATCTTGATTTTATCAAAAAAAAAAAAAAAAGCAACCTGCACAAATGTATGCAACTAATATTTCATCCATATAAGAGAAGTTTTAAACAAATGCATTTTGCCCTAAGAGAGGCCGACCATACCAATATATGTATGTTGAGGGAAATTTTCATATAATGTATGTTCGGAAGTCAGTACAATTGTACGTGCGGAAATTTCTAATATAAATACATATGTAAAGTTGTGTGGCATGCCCGAACATTAGACTTCTGCGTAGAGTCCTAATTATGAGCTAGAGCCAGAAACACTGCGCCAAAAAATAGTTCATTCTCAAAAACCTATACAGGGACCTACATCCATATACAATTTTACAATTGAAAATCCACTTTCGGAAATAAGTTGCGTGTGCAGTCATTATTCGTCTCTGCGCTGCTTATCTGTTTTAACAATTTAATTTTATTTGTTTTATTTCTTGCAACAACATTCTACTTAATCGTACTGTTTTCTGAGGTTATTTGTGGCAATAGAAAAAATTGCAAATAAAGAGATGAAAGTGAAAAATACGAAACGAACAAGAACGGGCGAAAATCCTTTAAGAGCGCACACAGCTATTTTTATTACATTTGTTTGTTTGAGTGTTTTTCTCCAATGGCGGGGTGTATGTATGTATGAATGTGTGTGTGTGTGTGTGTGTGTGTGTGTGTGTGTGTGTGTAAGCAGTTGTGGCTGTGTTGTTTCATTTTCTTTTGAAATATATATTTCTCAAAGGATTTACCAAAGTAAATCGTTTAAGTTTCCGTTTTTATTTATTCATTTATTTATTTTTTGCTTTATGTTGAGAAAGGCTGTGTGTTGCGCAGTGTTGTAAGATTTCGCGTCATCATTATTTTTGGAATATGCAGATGTGAATTAAGAAATGTGTCATGATGGCTGTAGTGGTTCGAAATATGGAGCTTTCCTGAAAGCAACAAGAAAATTCAATTGCTTATTTTTATTTAAGTTCATGATGGGGAATTACATGCATGTGCTTGAAACTACTGAAACATATTCGCATGAGAATGAAAGAAGGAAACAGTTTTGTATTTTCTCTGCTGCCACATGCATATGAATCAGTGCTTAGAGTTATACAATTTAACGTTTTTGGTACTTAACTGGCCGAATCTTTAAATGCTTTCCCTTTTAGTTGCGCCTTGTTTTCATTCTTCTGTGTATTGAATCTGTGTATATAAAATTGTGAACGGGGCAAATATCTGTAAAGTGGTTTACTCAAACTATGGCTTCACATACGAAGATGCAGCAGCAAGTGAGACAGCAACACAAGCCACACTTAAAAAATATATACAACGACGATTCGGCAGAGATCTGTTTGGCGAATGCGATAGCGATTTATCAAAACTTAAATCGGATTAAAACTAGCCGTTTACTTAGTTCACGCGTATTGAGAAAAATCGCGAGCTGTTATCCAAAGTCAGTTAATATCAATGTGATGGCACATTCCCACCATCAGATGAATGCTAATGAAATAACATACCATCCTCTTTAAGTGTTACTTAAGGTTGGTCTTTAAGCTGGCGATCATGCAAATGTATACACATCCACAGTTGCGGAAACTCATTCCCTCATAAACGGTCTCAAGCACTCAGCTCTGTTTCTCCAAAGATGGTCGAAGAAGAATCGCTTGCGTGATTCCGCCACTACAGTCACACAAATGCTGCCATACAAACCGAAACGAAAACGTTTGTACCCTGTGGTGGCATCACAACACCACACCGCAAGTTTGTTCATTTTTGTGAATGCAGGCCAAATGTCCCCAAGGATTTGTTCATAAATTTAAATACAAATTTATTTGCGCCAAAGACCAAAGGAAGAAAATTATATTTCAACTTATGTCTGTATGTCTGTATGTATGTATGTATGTATGTACTTAAGTATGTAGATCTGTGCTCCTTGTTCTTATTAAACTTCTTTTGTGTCGTTGCTGTTTGCTGGTGTGAAATAAAAACATCGTTTGTGGGATGATAATAAATAAGGCGGCGGCTGATAACGGTAATGGGTTTGGGGAGATGGATTTCAAACGATGTAAAAAGCCTGTTAAGGAATCAAAATAAGCCGAAAAATTACTATTACTGTTAAAATAATATAGAGTATTTTTTCTGGAACTTTTAAAATTTAAAGCTAAAATTAAGCGACATCCACACATACGAGTACACATTTAATCAGAAATATACTATATATGTATGTGCATATGTAGGTACGAACAGAAACATGTTGATTATCGAGGGCGAGGATAAATTGGTGTTGCACGCACTTCATTATTTTTTACCATTTCTGTTTGTGGACATATTCACCTTTTTTCCTTGCAAAAAGTTTTCATAACTGATGGGAAGTTAGTTGTAAGGTAACACTAACCAGAATACCTACTTGTACTATATCGCTGAAATCTGAACAGTACCAAACAAGGGCGGCAAACGCGCAAGAAACAAGACCCCATTCGGAGCTAATTGAAGTTTCGTGTGAACTTGAATCGCAATATTCATTCAGCTGTTATATGTTGGTTTGTACTTTAAAAAATTTTTGAAATGTATGTCGTCTTCATCCATATAACAACCGGTTTCCAATGAGTAAATAATATGTATTTGCGAAGAAAGTTTTGCATTCAGCCTCAGTTCGCATTTCGCGAAACACCATTTCGTGGAGCGTTGAGTTGGCAATCAATGTTTTTTGTGTGCCGTGCAAAATTGAACTCGACACTTGGAAAAGCAATTTTAATTTCTATTCTTCGTTTTTTTACAGTGGTCGCCAACAAATTGGGAGAATTTATAAAGATTTGAAAAATAAAAACGGTACCAGTCGTCACATTAGAGGCAACTCATAGACTATTGGCAGCGAATCGCGTAAAACACTCTGCTGTGCGGTCTGAATTGGACTGATTGGAAAGCTAAAATAGCGACAATGAGTTAGACTGCATACCGAGCGATAGGCACAGTTGTCTCTTTGTCAGACCTTTGTCAGATTTTTATTTTATACATCTTTGCGTAAGCAACTTATATTCAGCAATTGAATTGTTAGTGTCCATGTGCACACACATCAGGATATGCGCACATTAGATCGACTCGCCATGAAAGAATGGTTTCGATATTGCTCTCACATCAGCTTTTAGAGTTTAAGTTTTAAGTGCGCAAGGCCACGACAAAGGGGCTTTTTTGTCTTTATTCGCAACTTGTTTCTTTCCTCCAAAATGCATGCAGGCACCGCTTCGAAGCGGGGTTTCAAGCCACAACTAGCAATACCCTGAACTGGACTAATTTTTATGTCAACAGCAAAAAATATCTAGATTTCATGAGAGTTTTTTATTCTCGGAATAAAATTAAAACGAAAAATATTTTCCAAACAACTTTTTCAAGAACCTTCTTTATTATTTTATTATAAAAACATATTTAAATACTCGTACATCTCAGCACGTTTTATAGTGTTTTTTTCCTAAAATTTTGCGTGTTTGTGTCTGTGGCTGCCTGGTAAAACCAAACCAGTCAGCGTTTGCAATACGCCAGGCTTGTGGAGTTGGTCTAATCATACATATTTGTATATGTAACACACAAGTTTAAGTTTTAGATTGCAAAAGTTGTTTAGGGAATTGTATTTGGTGTGCAAAGCAACTTAATAGCAACACATATTCAATAACAACACACTCTCAACAAATTGCAACCAGTGACAGAAGCAACAAGCACAGCAGCGCCGGTGTGCAACAGACGCAAAATTGCGTTCTCTTGCTATATACAGGCACATGTATGCGTGTATGTGTATCATTAAGACCACGCACCGGAATTGGTCTTACTTTTATAAAATAAATATCTTACCGTCCTATTGGTCTCTCTCGTTTTCGTAAGCTGCAACATTGTCACCGACAAACTCTATTTCTTCTATTCAAAATTTTCCGCATATACATATTACCTTTTGTTTTGCTTGCTACAGAAACTGAGATATACATATATCGGTCCAAGTAATCAAAATAATAAATCCATAACAAGAGGCAAGAAACAAATGCGATAATAAATGCAGTACATACATTATTTTTATCTTGTCTTTATAAGTATATTTTAACTCGGAAAAAGTCTGTCTGGCGTCTTCTTCCTTTACGTGCCAATACTTTTTAGCAGAAAAAATATACTCTGCACGTACAATCATCGAAATATTAATGGACGCACTGACAAAAATGTTTTAGGGAACGCGACGCATCTGCGTGCAAAACTTATGCTTGGCAATTATTTCAAGCTATTGAGTGCTCGCATGATTCAATTTATTAAACCTGTTATAACTCGAAGCGGTTGCTGATGTGGCCCGACATAAACTGAACGGTATTTTCAAGCCGGTGCGGGAATTGGACTATTATTACGCCGACGACTTGTCACCCACTTGCTTTAGTTTTTAAATTTTGCAACGGAAGAACAATTTGATAGTGAATGGTGCAATGGACTATCGACTTCATTCTTCTTCGTTTTGAATAAAAATAAATAAAAAATATGAATTAATTTTACAACATATTGCTGATAAAAATATCAAATTTCGATCAAAAAAATCTGCAGAGTGACTTGTTGAGCCGTTGAAGTTTTCTCAGTGTATTTTATTTTTAAAAAGAGGGCTGGTAGCAAACACTTTTCTACTTGAATAAAGTGCTTTATATGTTTTAGCCTGTATTATATGTGTCTTTTTATTTTTACAAAATAAAAGAAATTTGTGTTTCGTTTCGGGTGGTGATAAATAGTATATAAGAAACTTAAATGAAAATTTGCAGACTAGTCAACAATGATTTTATCCAAATTTGTCCCCCTTTTCTACAGAATTCAAGAGAAATCCCAACAGTCATCATCAATGATGTTCACCGTTGCGAACTCGTACTCGTACCAAAACTTTTCATTTTCACGCATAACTACGTTTAATTTTTTCTATCTGATTTCAGTACAGAAAACTCTATATGTATATACATATGTTTGAAATTTGGACGCCATGTCAGCCCGATATCGGCAACCAGTATCAGTTTCAAAGCAAACCAAATGCATGTCACACAAAAAATGTTAATAATAAAATAGGCGTGTGCCTGAGAAATACATACATACATGCCCGATTTGCCAAAAAGTTTTTAGAACCAGCCTGCCGGCAATCCTTTTCGAACCCTGGTTCCAACCAAAATTATTTTGTAAAATTAAAACTAAATTGCAATTAAACCCTTTCGGGCGCAAACATGTTTAAAACAGTTTTATATTTTATCATACATTTATCGATATGTAGATATATTGTTTATATCGTTACATACATTGATACGTTCGCAAAACAACGCATCAATTGGAAAGCACAATTTAAGTTTAATCACGGCAAGAAAATAAAAGCGTAGCAACGCATTTTGCAAAGAAAAAGCAGTCACGTATGTACTTTTAAATATGTACTTGCAAAGCGAGATTCCCAACGGTATCAGTAATGTAATATTTTGTGAAATCACTCCACCAATAATCAGGATTGTCAATAAAAATTGCACATAAGATTGTGCAGATGTGTACGACGGACGGTACCTCTTTGAATTTCGCGTTTTCGTTATCACGCATGGAGTTTCACATTAAGAGACTTGGAAGAGAACAGATGACATTTGCAACATTTTACGACAAGTCACTGATGCAAACGATACCGAGGTTTTAAAATAGTAAAATGATGACACATAAATACTCGTATTTTGCATGGATGTCACAAAAAGTGACATATTTGTAACTGCAAACACAAACAAAAAATTACGAAAGCATTTTAGTGCATCTACAAATGTAGATATTTGAGTAAATAATAATGATGATGTTGAATCTACATCATTGAACTTAAAATATTAAGATGCCTCCAGCTGCTGCTCTTCGAGCTTTCGTCGCAACTGCAACGACAGAGTATTAAACTGGAAGGAGGTTGAAATGGATAAAAGAAATTTAGTTTCGTACATGACGCTAAAAAATATTGAAAGACTTTTGTTATGACAACTTTGGCAATAATACTAATATTAAAAACAACAACAAAAACTCTAATAGTATGAAATATATGTATGTACGAACTGTGTGTTTGTTAAAAAAAACACTATTTTCTCGGTTCCTCTTCTAGTCGTGAACTGACAAAAGCTCGAGGATATGCCTTAAATATTCACACACACGTTGGTAGTTGCGAGGGAAAAAAATCATGTGGCAGTTTCGACATCATTGAAGCAATAAATATTGTTGTCACTTGTTAAAGAAAATTTTATTCAGAGCTAAAGTATAAAATGTAACTAAAATAAGAATTGTAATTTAAAAAAAAATGCTAACAAATATGAAATTAAATTATATTTTAAGAGAAATAAAAATGGTATCATTAATAAACTTGAAGAACTTCTGTCGAACCCTCGCTTATTCGCTGGAGAGCAATCACAATTTCCGCCGAACAAAAATGTTGTCCACGGCAGTTTACCAACAGCAAATGCTTTTGTTTCAGATCTCATAAAAAAAAATCGATCACTGTTTGAATGCCTGGGCTAACATCTGATCTACTTTTTCTATCCAAAGGAAAACCAAATAACTTAAATTATTTAGTTAAGATAAATCAAGGAAAAATTATCACAAGCACCACAAGGACTTCAAACGTACGTACATCCGTACACATGTTGTTGAGTTTGATGCAAACATGTAGACATGTGCAGGTATGCCGGTGCATTTACTCAGTTCATTTGTGCGTTAACGCTTGGCTGGTTGCGCATACGTTTCCGCCGCATGTAACAAGAACAAACCATTCCATAACAATCATCGGTCGAAACGATCGAAATGGAAAATAATTAAATAAAGTGCTATTTAAGTTAAACGAATTAAGGAGCCTAATTTAAGGACTCATTTAATTTTCATTGAAATAAAAGCAAATTTCGTCCGGTAACAAGAAATAACATCGCAAAAAATATGAGGAAAGTCTTTTGCTTCGTCACTTACTTTAACGTTAAATCAAACAATCATTTGGCGTAACAAAAAACTATAAAACTTTTAACACTTACGGCTGCTCGGTGCGGTGAAAAAAACGAATTCAACACATCCAGAAAATCACTCAAACAGAAAATCTTAAGGTACAATATTTAAAATTTTAACTACTTTCGGAACTTGCCAGTTTTGCGGCCTTCATTTCTCTCGATGCGAGTACAAAACAATAGATTCAAAAGTCTGTCCCCAAATTTTCAAAAGAAAAGAAACGACCTTCGTACGTATTTGCATGAGCGGTTCTGCTCACAATTGAATTATTTGAAAGGAGAAGTGGTGACACGGTAACTTTCTTTCAAGTAACACAAAAACTATTCAAACTTCGTTCGCATTCACATACAAAAGGCTTGTTATTATATTCCGTTTATCTCCTTTAGGCTTTTAATCACATAAACACACACATACGAGTACGTACATGTGTACAAACATAATTCTGTTTATTTCGCACGTGTTTTTAGTTATTAAATTTAAAAAAAAAAACAAATAATAGCAAAAAATACGGTTTTCTTATGTTTGTTGCGTTCATTTACATACATACATACACATGTATGTATGTATGTATGTAATTCGTCAGCAAAATAAATTAGGAAATTTAATTTTTATTGTTGTAAACATGTACACAAGTAGATGCATTTAAACTGTTTGCCACCATCCAAGGAAATATACAAACACAAATGTCGCTTTCAAGAAGAACGCGAAAAAAGTTTCGACAAAAAAGGCGACAGGAAACTGAAGGATAATGGTGTTTGAAGAGTATGCACACACACAAATGTAAGTAGATGAGCATCGACTGTTGACAGTGGCATCCGGATAACAGAACACACACGCACGCACATGTCGGCGTATGTTAGAAAAGCAGCATTTTTCAAAACGATCCATTCAGACATTTGAAGGCGTTTAAATTGTACGTAATAGTGAAATAACAAATCGGAGCTGCGTAAAGGAGCGTATGTTCAACAGAACCTTGAGTCCCCTTATCCGCAAGTCAGAAGCAGCGATCGAAGCTGCCTTTCTTTATGATATTTGACGCTGGGACAAAGCGTCACTGAGCAAAGTGGGGTGACAAGTATTACGGAGTGCTCCGAGATGGAGACAACTGAAAGGAAACTGCATCACAGCAGATCCTTTCTTAGCTTTCAATTCGTTTAAACTTTTAAGCTGCTAAATTTGTCTACATTGCAATTCGGTATACAAAGTGTTTTAGTATGTGGACAATGGATAACAGAATAGTAGTCGAGTTAACCAGCCCTTCAGTCGTCCTCCAATAACTTAAATGTAAATGGTTTCTCTCTCTCTGTCTCTGTCAGCAGAAGGATTTTTCGCCTCATTATTATCACCAGCGGTACCACTGAACTTGTATTTAACAAATCATTCGCACAGACATGATGCCTACTTACATATCTACATACATGTACACATGAATATGAAGCCTGTCTGTGTTGCAATAGAGTCTCGATACATACGGATGCATGACAAAAACCATGTACATGTAGGTTTTAGCACATAAACAGCATACAGACACATGTACATACAAATAATACACATGTATGTACATCTGTAAATTAATATTTTCCGCAGGTGCATACATACATACGTACATACCTCATTTGTATGTATGTATGAATGTAATTTTTGTAAAATGAAAAGAAGAAATTTAAGAATAAAAAATGGCAACATTCTGTGCGAGGAATGCTTACCAGTTACTGCAACGAACGTAAATGAAGGAACGCCCGCCCCAACGCGCTCGCTGGCGGATGTAAGTGGTGCTTAAAATGGCAGCGTAATAACATTCTATGCGAACCAAAACGATGATGATGAAAATTTGTTCATTTTTTTGCTTGCAAAAATGGAGAAAATTGTGACGATGCTCTTAACTAAATGATGAAATAGCTTATGAGCAAGTAAATTTTAAATGAAAAGTGGCACATGTCACTTCGACTTTACATGACCTCCTTAAAAGTTGGGCAGAAAATAAAATGAAGCAGACGAGTAAATATTTATGTATGTATGAGTTATTTATAAAAATTTAAATGGGGTGACTGTTGAATTTTTAAAATATGTGTAAAATTTTGAAGACATTTATGTATAAATACGTAGTATGTACATAAACACACGCCCACTCCCACATCCACACCCACATCGGCACTCACACATATTCATACATCATCAGGATTTGAAAAATAACGATGCTCGTGCTTTGTGCTCAAGTTTATTCGATGCTATATTCAGTTTTAACGAAGTTCAGCGATGCGGATTGATAGCATTTAGTTAAAACTTCACGATAGTGTTGCTGGCGAATCTTGCGCGCATGATTCACGGAAACACAATGTTTAGAAAAGGCACCTTGTCTCCGAAAACTGCTTCATGAAAATGGTTTCATTTACTTGAATTTGAATGTCCCACTTCATAAGCGAACTCAATTCTGTTTTGGATAACGCAAAATCCTGCGCTTTAATACCGGCCAGAGTATCAGCTGGAAGAGAACCAACCTCAACACAATGCATTCCCAAATAATAAGAGTACACACTTTGAAAACCTTTAACGGAATACACATGTGAATGTATAAACAATGTGTGGACTTTGGAGAAGCTTAAATTAGGAGAGGGCGGCTCAAATCTCGCAAATTATTTGCTTATTTAATTATTTTGCATTGCGATTTTAGCAACCGAAGCAATAATGTTTATTTTTGCATTCAATTTAAGTTTCTTAAACAATATTTTATTGTAGAAAATAACGAAGATAATGGATGAGAGATGAATTTTTATGTTCAACTTCAGACGAACCGACCCACTTTAGGTTTACGGATTACTTGGGAAAATACTTTAAGAACACTCAAATCTTGTTGATACTTGTTGAATTTTCTTTGAACTTGTTTCGCCTTCTTACACTTTACTTTGCCTTCACTCCACTTTAGCATAAGAACATTAAAAAAGTTCATTTTTCCTTTCATTTGGTTTTTATATTTTACAAAATTAACATAATTTATTCAATTTGGAAAACAACATAAAATATCATTCTCATCGACAATTCTAATTTGAAAGAATCAAATAATATAAAAGGAGCTGCTTGGATGACTGCAATGAAATGGAAAAACAAAACTGTAACACATAAACCCGAAATGAACGACAGTTGTAAAGCAACACATGGAACTTATAAAATTATTTCCAGGTTGCTCAATTTCGAGATTATTTGCACAATATTGCATGAGTTTTCGTATCCGTTTAGATTGAAGATCCGTGGACGTTCCAGAATTATCGCTAATTAAGTGAGAGTTTTCCTAATACATATAATGTATGGCTCTTCAACAAAAGATTGATCCGTCCACCCCCCAAAATTATGTAGGTGCTGAAAATTTAAATTTTCTCTTTTTCTGTTCGATTTTAAGAATTACCAAATCAAGCCGGCAACTTTTTCTTACGAAAAATCCCACATCCTTCAAGTGCTCTGAGCAGTGAATGCCGAGCCATGATAAAAGGAGAATATTTATTTGTTTGTGTACGATCTTCGTACACATCTTTTTAAAGTAATTGCTTTGTTTTTATTTTAATTTACAATTTAATTTAATATTTCCACTGATTGATGGCAAAATTTAAGGGGGGCGAATCAAGCTAAAAAAAAAAAAACACTCGAAAGAATCACCAGACGAAGGGGAAGCGATACAAATTTTCGCAGAGTTTAAGGAATTGTCTGCGTTCTAAGCTAAAATGCTATCATCTACGCAAATACACACAGAAACACAGGAGGAAAGCGGAGTGAACGAAATAAATGCAGAAATCTTTAACAGAGAAGGCAAAGTGTAGGTTATGTTGATGAGGATGTCGGTAAGAAAGGAAAAGTGAAAAGGAAATGAAATTAAAACTTTAAATCCAACATTTTCTCACCCCTACGAGCTGATTATGGCCTTTTCGGCACGCGTTAGAGTCATTTTCAAGCAAATATATTCAAACGCTTTAGAAAACGGTTTCTGTTCTTGTCACTTTTTTATGCTGCTCAGTAAAAATAGGCCTTTGCCTAATAGCAGAGCAACAGCAGCAACATTTTAGTAAAAGATACATTAATCCCTTTAAGTCTCAATTACTTTAATTTTAAGCATATAGAATGGATATAAGCGCTCACACTCCAAACTGCCTTTTTAATGCTTTGCAGAACTTTTTACTAAATAAACATAAGTGAGGCAGGATTAAATGCAGGGCAATTCGGCACAAACATGCCAACGCACAGGTTTGCCTACGTTTGTGCTGAAACACACTGAAAGAAAAACAATACACGAAGTGATTAGAAACCGCTTTTTTAGGACTCAGAACGCAGTGAAAGCATTCAGTGCCAATTAAAGTATGTATTTGTTGTCAATAGTTGTCCACAACTTCAAATCCTGCTTCTTTCTCTACCGAGCTCTTGGCGTATGACGTATTGGGTTACAAGAAGTAATTACTAATGCCGGATTTAAATTCGTCTTTTTAATTAATTTTTAATGCTGCTTCAGCCCCGATTTTGAAGCATTTCACTGATTTAGTTGTCGCGCTGCCCAGTGTTTAGATATATATATAATTTTCTAAGTGTATTCTTACGTGGATAAAAAAATGGGTGAAAAATCAAGGGAGATAATGACGAAGTTAAATTTTCAGCAAAAGCCGTTTCATGCAAACTGCTTCATTAGAATCGAGAAATGATTAATTTGCAGATTACCGGCTTCAACTGGAAAAACAAAAACTAAGCAAAACATTTTAAAAGACCCAATTGAAAAATTTCCTGAGCCTTTACTATTTAATTTACATATATAAATAGTACGTATTCTAATTTAATTGAAAACATTTAACATCGAGTTCAAAACAACAGCAAACAATATCCAGATTCGGCATGAACTGGACAGGTTTTTCAAATAGAAATAAATGTGCAGTTTCCAGCCTTGATGTACATCTTTAATAATGAAGTTGAACAAAAACTTATAAAAGAAAATTATTATGTCAAAAAACGTTCTTATTTTCTTTTGCAACGCCAATTGGTGACCGACCTCTTTGCCGCTGTCAGCGCTGCCCCTCATTTTGATTATTCTTCGCATTCAGATGCCGAAAAATTTAATTTAATTTGGAAAAACTGCAAAAAAAGGATCTGCAAAAAAAAAATAAAATGAGAAACTATTTAATGTTTTTTTCGAAATTTTAGAAGCGAATCAAATTTACAAGATCACTAAAATATTGTAGTTCACATTTTGAATAGATTGGCTTTGAAAAGTAGAATTGTGAGCAGCTGTTTACACATATCGAGCCTTTGGTGCAATACCGTAGTAACTCAAAATTTGAACTTTTTGAGCTGGGTATGCAGACATGATCTTTGGGGAAATATCTGTCTAGAGAAAAAAAGATTATGGTTCCATCTCTACAGCTAAAAATGTCTTTATTGCCTCCAGCTATTTCCAACAATATCTATTTGCACTAATGAAATGAAATGCATTTTTCTCAGTTCGCGATTTTTTGAATTTCTACAGTATTGCACCAAAGGCTCGATATTATAATCAAATAATTATTCTCTTGTTTAACGAATGATACGAACATAAAACGTTCCGAACTATTAAATATTAAAACAATTTTCTCTGCTTTGCTGTCCACACAAAAACACTTTTAAAGTGCACATATGTTTTTAATTTTTAAAAGCGGCAGTGATAAAGGACATGCCAATCGGTAACGGCACGATCATACTATTCAACTTTACACTACGAGTATTAAGTAACGATTGAGTTGCACATTTTAGTCTTTTGGAAAAAACTTGTTCGGTTAGACTATCGGCTGCAAGCCAACAACCTTTTTTTAAGCATTTTCCGTACACTGTTTTTTCCAAAAATTAAATAGAATAAAAAGCTGATCTGTGGATTGCTCCATTTTCTTTTCACATAAACATTTTTATTTTTCTTGCAGAGCGGTGCTACACGCGGTGAAGGGTTTTTGGCAGTATGAGTGCCCTTTTGCAGCAGATGTTAGAAATAGAACGCCCTAAATGTTGCACAATGTTGCTTTGTGCGAGTATCCCGAAAGTTGAGAGAAGACAGCATTTACTCTAATTTGTGGGGAAAATTGAAAAGCCAAAAGAGGAAAACTCTAATCCCAACATGCCAAAGTATTTCTTATTTTGTTTTCAATTACTAACAAAAAGCAACTATTTTTCTCGAAAGCAATTTGTTATTTCTTGCAAGGATTCGTTACACTCATGTTTAATTGGCCCAAAAAAGCGCTGTGATTCCAGCAGCGCTAAGAGAAACAAATGGAAATATGTAACCGATTCATTAAATGTTTTATATGTACATATATATTGTATGTATGTGGGTAAGTATGTATGTATATAGCAGTGTTTTTATTGCGCTTTGGTGACGCGCAGAACGGCAACCTTTTATTATGTTTTATGTTTTTGGTATTGTAATTAATTACTTCTGCAATAAGGACTGAGCTTCCATTGCAGCTGCAATGCTACAGATGGTTTTATTGCAAGCAGATAATCATTGTTGTCTTTATGACTCAGAGGCAATATCTCATAGCGCAAAAACGGAAGGAAAACACTTACGAAAAACATGAAGGTTACGCCTTATATTTTCTTCTTCTTTTCTGTTAAATGCGAAGGCATAAAATTAATAACATCATGATGATGTGAACACTGTGGATGTCAGTACTAGTTTTGGACATTTTAGAATTTGGCTCTCCTATGCAACGTAAAAATGAAAGTGCCAAAGAAAGCCATAAGTACGAAAAAGCCTCCTTCTAACTGAGCCGTGCGCTTCACGCTTCTGTGACAGTCGGACTCTCTATCATACCGTTTTCTAAGAAGAAGATTATAGGAGCAATATTATAATTAATCACCATATGTTTTTCTGAAAAATGTTGCTTTGTGTAGTTGCGATTAAACATTAAAATCTTGCCATTCAACTTAAAAAAGGCATTAATTCATTTATCAGTAAAGAATGACAGAAAATATAAAAATACAGAAAACGACATAATGTGGACAACAAAATGGTATGACTATAATAATTTATCTTCGTGTGTTTAAGAATATATATGTACCTAAATATGTATGTATGTATGTGTGTATGAGTGCTTATTTCTGTAGGAGCCGGAAGCTTAAGGCTCATAAATAAATGAAAAACACGAAAATCTCGTTAATCGTCTCAATGACATCAAATGACTGAAATCCCATCACATCACAAACATTTTGCATCACTCCATCTCTCTTGGGATAAATAACAAACAGCCTAAGAATGCTAATACAAGACAAGGAGCAAATGCGTATTGTACGCAGTAGTATTTATCTGCTCACAAAGTATCCGTGTAGCTTAAAAAGATTAGGAACGTAAATATGATAGAATACGGCTTTAATTAAAAAGTAAAGAATGGACGAATGAAACGCACAAGCACCTGCGAAACCAACTGAGCAAATAATTGAAACAACGTTTTTCTGACTTTTATTCCAGTCATTACCAGGGGCGAGTTAATTGACAATAAAATAACATTTACGGTTACCGTACCCGATACACAGTAAATGTCAGCATTACCCAAAAATTTATTTTAGCATTTTGTCAAAATCTCACATACACACACCTAAAGTTTCTAACATTTCCGTTATTGCCAAAATTATTTCAATGTTTTCAAACAAAACTTTAATTGAAAATATTCATTTGCCTGACTGTCATTTCAGTGCATTACAAATACCAACAGAAATTGTTTCTCGGAGTTGAAACCTTTTTTCAATGCATTAAAATTTTTATTTTTTTACTATTTTACAAATTATCACTGAGGAGGTAAGTTGTGGATGTATTAACACCTGTCCGCTGCTTGAGAGTCGGAATACCTGTTAGCAGCACTTAATTTTTGTTCGCCGCGCACAGTAGACCTCATTTGCACAAAAAATATTGACATATACAATATAAAACTTTTTATCACAACAGGCATAACCGAAAACCTTTGATTGAGTTGCATTGACATCCTCCGACTGAAGAATTTCCCGGGGTCGGAATTTAATCAAATTTATACCGATTCCAAGTATATACAAATTTTTACTTCGATTTTTCGCAAACATTTCTTAAAACACGCCTGCCAATGTCTCCTAATAGGCGAGGCAACATTTCTACCGTGTGCTTTACTTAATCTAAGGCCTTGACCTTCTTCCCATTCTTCTGCATCTGCCATTTATTGCTGACATTGTAGATATGTATGTATGTGTGTTACAACTAATCACAAGTATTACCTGGGTTCTACACTGGCACATCTGAGCGGGAGTTTCGACACTCAACTTTCTCAAATTTATTTGTCCGTAAACCACTATAATTCTTTTTTAGTCCCGCTCCTCGAGCAACGTATCTAGGAGCTTATCCTGAAAAGGAGAAGGGTGGCATACACGCCGATGTGGCTTGGGAGTTTGAATTTGAAGGATTTACCAAAGTTATGCAAAGTTTGCCGTCAATAGCAATGGAAGTTATAGCGAGCGTCTGGGCGAAGGGGTACTTTGCTCAGCGCCAGGCTGTAGTATGTATTTGATGGTATGTAGATACATATATAAAGAACATTAATTAATTAATCGGTGCTATGAGCATATTTTCTGAATTACATTTTGCTTGCTTTTGGTCCGACCAAGACTTGTTGTTTAAATCAATCAACTTCACAGATATTGTGAGATCGCTGCAACTTTTGCACAGAAAAGTCCACTGTGCGATGTGATGAAGGCAACTTTCGCATAAAGAAAACTTGCTTCTTTTTCTCTGTCCACAACTTATGTTAATAAACGTTAATATAATGGAATTAGCATTACTTTGGTGTCACCAAAAATATCGCTTGTGTAATAAATGATTCGTTTGTGTTAAGGCTAAATGGCTGAGGCAGACTGTGCCTGAGATTTTAATGCTTTTTTGCATTTGCTTAAAAGAAAAATTCCCGCGTGTGTTTTTGGTATTTGTTTTATCTATTTTTCTTTGTTATTAAGGAAATCCTACCTCGGCGACAGTTGTTACTGTTGATTTTCAGGCTGATAAAAATAATGATAAAAAGTGACAGACCTGACGTCTAAACCCGCAGAATTAATGACAGGGAAGAAAAGCGTAATGAATAGGAAAGAAACGCAATTTCGAATGCGAGAATATTTACTTAATAATTCTCACCCAAAAATGCGAGTATTCGAAAAGACGTCTTGAAATTGCGTAAAAACGAAGAAACGATGAAAATCAACAGAAAAATCAAAAGTTTTAAGTTTGTCACTTTGTAATTCAACTTCTTGAAAAAAATCTTTCTAATGTATTTCTATGAAATAAAATATATGTATGTATGTATGTATGTACATGAATGTAACAAAGTAAAATGCAACTTATTAAAGAAACCCCACCAACCGCAAATTGTTATAAATTTAAATTACTCTGATACCTGAAAAATTAAGTTTAAATTCGCTGCCATCGCGAAATCTTAACGAAGATAATATCGGAAAAGCTGCATCTTTGGTGTCTTAGACTTCCACATATGTGAGCAAACAGAAACACCAATTGCATTAAAAAAAAAAATTCTTTAAAGTCAGTACGGAAGTGGATCAAAATGTCAACACCAGTACCAACACTTGCAAACTTGCACCCACATACACCGACTGAAATATATATACGAGTATTTAATTCATAGGAGACGTCTGTCTGTCTACATGTGTAACTAAATGAAAAATGATATAATGAATTTGTTGTCCCTTTTAAGCTCAGCTGAATGACAAACCTCTATCATCAATGTCACATTGGTTATTATCGGCTTAAAGTTTTGTTGAGAATACCAAAGACAATAAGATAACAAATCCCATAAAAACGGAAGGACGAGAGGATAACAAATGAACTGCTATCGACACGCTGCCAACCGCAAAGAAATGCTCACGAAGAGCCGGTCCTATTAAGCGGTTAAGAAATTGTGATGTCTTTTGAAATAATAAACTGCCACGGACAGCAAAACAGTCAGCATGTACAAATGTAAATGGTCGTGCATACGGGGCACTCCGCACCAAAGTGTACATTTGAATGTTGATTTTTTAATTTCCTGTATATTTTCGAATTTTCTTAGTACTGGAGATTTCATGTTCTTAAATAACGTTCAAATCAAACGAAATAATGATCGAAGAAAACCATTTTTGTATGCGGTAACACGGGAAGGGTCTGATTGACCTATTTTATCCTGCCATAAGAGAGATTTGCTGTCAATTTGCCGCCAGTTTCACTTCTTAAATTTGAAGTAAGCAAAAAATTCCATATCAAATTGAATGTTTTTACAACTTTTGCGAAATCACCTTTGGTCTTTCTTTGCAGGACAAAACGAAAATTTGGGAAAAAATATTTCTGAGAATTGCTTTAAAAATGCAAAAGTGGCCCAAATCGAAACCAAACATTTCGAAGTGGAAAAATTTTACTCGTCGGCACCAGTTGGGATTGGTTTCCCCTTTAAAAAGAATTGTTAATCCCCTTTTCTTAAGTTGGCTAAAAATGTCGGAGGAAATTAAAACCAAAAATATTTAACTTCCCAACTTGGCGGGAACAGTTAAAGTCAAACTTTTGTTATATGTTTTACGGCGCACAACACTCGTATTTACGCTTTGAGTTTTTTAGTTGCAGACAGTTATTTGCCAGACCAGTTACCGCAGTTAAACGTAAACTGTTTTCATCACTGTCAACTTATCCACGGACTGTGTGTAAGTTATCTTTTTGTTATATGTTCATTTCATGGTGTATTTGTTGCCCTGGTGCGGGTTTCATTGACTTTTCATTTGCATTGACCTGCGAGTATGATTTGCAATCAATCAATGCCACAAAAACATATTCGATGCAAAATCGAACCGCTCATATGAGTGCGAGACACAATTACACTGACACAAACAAAAGGACGCATATCAAAGTGTTAATGTCCACAAGTGTGGAACGTATGGACTACTTCCGCTTGCTTAGTCACATACAAGCACAAGGTGTCAAGTGTGAGAGTGCGGCTGTGTTGATGATGTTCTGTCTAAAAGTGATTTGGTAAAATTTTAATAATTTCTTTATCTGCCACAATCAACATTTTATGCGTGTTTGTTAAAATAAAGACCCAGCAGCAGCACAATACTTTGAAAAAGGGCTTGTCTTACTCACAGAAACTTAGTACGAAATTGTCACCCACTGCGCAACAGAGTTTTCCGTAGAACGACTTGGCAAAAGCAACTAAAAAACACACAGTGTTCATCCATTTAGAACAAGTTTACAAGAGATGTACTCGTCTTGCTACCCTAATCAACGTGGGTGTCATTACAAACATACAAATATGTATGTATGTACAGACAACATCATTAAAACTATAGTTTTCACTCAGTTAAAAGGGCAAAGGACATTTTGTCCTTTTTGCTGGAATTTTATGAATTACTGATGTTTTTATATCTGCCAACAAGATTCATGGACATAACAGTGAAACGATATAGATATGTTCATACATATATATATATTTCAGACTAAAATCTCAAGTTCCATTTAAATTAAAGAAATGAAATAATAAAATGATTCAAAAATGTTACCTAAACTTCCCAGCTAAAATCATTTTGAAGTTTGTTTCTCTCCTGTAAACTAGAACTCTGTTTATATGACTTCATGTTCGCACTGTGCGACTTACAGCATCTTAAGTGCAATGCATGTATCTGTCGATGATATATTACTTTTTGGTTGACACTCCCACTAACATTTAAATTGTTAAATTCAAGTAAAAGAAATGAAAAATGAAGCAAACTGCCTCTTACAGTTTGCTTTTCTTTTTTCCCCCTTCGAAAGTAGCGCAGATTTTTACTTGTCCCTGAACAGAGATGGGAGGTGTGACTTAAAGCTTTCGTAACACTCAACTAGACTTATCTTTAAGTTATCTCGCTTTTTTAAAGTACTCAGCAGATCTGTATGATCGTCTATTTAAACACATATAATTGGCCAGCTTGAAAAATTATAGACATCTTCATAACGACTTTAGAACTCATATTTACTAATTTGGCTCACAATGTCAAAACAATGTAGCAGGGAGCCTTAACACTCAAAGATTCTGTAGATTTGACACTATTATTTTATTTGATCACTTTGTCAGAAAACACACCTTCACAAGAGATTGGAAAACTGTAGATTTAACGTCAGGCCTTGCTAATTATTAATAACAGTATTATAGCATTAGTCAGGCTTAATTTGTTGCTTTGCGGCTCTGAAAGCGCACTAATTAATTTTATTTCCATAAATTGTAAACTGATGGACCTTCCCAGCTCCGTCTTGTGGCATCAACTTTTTCACTCGAACACAGTTTTCGATGGGCTGGCTCGTTGGATGGAAATAATTTAAAACTTTTTATAGTTTTTGGCCAACTAGTTAAGTCAAGTTAAGAGCTCTTCTCCACTCTTCTGCCAACTATAAACACCACATAGAAAATCACATTCATTGAATTTTTAATAAGAATATTGTTACGAATGTGAAATGAACGGTGGAGACGAGTTTGACTTCTCAGCAAAAGGAATAACTTGCATCATTCGCACTTCTAGTACATACATACGAGTACTACATATATTTATTTTACTTTCGTATATTTTTGCCCACAATCGTTTGCACATATTGTACATAAGTGCATACATACGTTTGGTACGTCAAACCAAATATGAGAACGAGTAGCCAAGACCTTAGAAAAGTTTTTTTTTTTCACTTTTTGTCAAGTACTGCAACAGACATTCGTACCAACTTTGCACAGTAGTTGCGAAAGAGGGTGGTCGTTGATATGCGAGTGGGTGGCCACAGCTTCGAAATGCGGATGTGCCCACAAATGTTTCTGGTGGAGTGTTGTTCAGGTTCAGGAAAATTTTCAAGTTATGGTTTCTGTTTTATTTTCTTAAGCGAATCGTTAGACACTTCTTGTATTCAACTTATGTGCTTATAAATATGTACATATGTGAGTACAGATGGGTGTGTGAACCCTGCTGCCAACTTTTAGTATTTTAGCTGTAGGCCATTTTTGTGTTCAAGAAAGTTTTTCTCTTTTGAAAATTTTATTTGAGCTTTACTTTTTGTTCAAATAATATTTTTTTTTGTGTCAAGCTACACCTTGTACCTTTGTTTTGTTATTGTACTTTTTGTTTTCCTAAGACATCATTCAAACTTTCACAAACAAAAGTTTGTGCAGCATTTATTTCTTACTCTTGGAGTGGACAATAAAGTTTAAATTTATTTAATTAGAATACTTGAAAGTTTAAATTTAAAAATGTTTTATCCGGCGAATGAACTGGATTGCCTCCCGTTGTCGCACTTTTTTATTTCGGTTCAGAAAGATTGAAACTGCCAGCATAATTTCAGACATGTTTCTTAAAGAGCTTTAATTTCCAAAAAGCATAATAAATGTCTTTGTTGGTTTAATCGGATAAATAGCAAAGCACCAAAATTCGTTCGTTCCAAAAGTTCCCGCTTGTGCTAAAACTGCAAAAAGCGTTTCAATATATGCGCGTACATATTTCTAAAACCATTAGATTTCGGTATTATAATCCCGGCTGGCGAAAATGTAAAAATATAGCAAAAGAATGTAGGAAGCAAAAAAGCTATAAAAGCGAATTTAGTTCTAAATACACAAAATCAACATCGATTACATTCCGATTCAATTGAAACGGACTCCAGTTAATTAAGCATTTCATTCACATCATTCTTACCACCCATTTCTTACCCACACATACATACCTACATACTTAAATATTTATTTGTTTGAGTTAGCCCTCGTAAACTTACTTAATGCCATCAAATTCGAAATTAAAATTTGGTTAAATAAACACATTCACTCACTTTCAAAAATGTTGAAAACGCAATTTCATTTTAGTCTGTTTTTAATGTTGTCGCTGAAATTATTAACGATTTTTTAAAGACGTTCAAATTTGTTGGCATTTGAAAATGTCGCAGTCACAAAATAAAATAACAACAATAACTTAAGCGCTCCACTAGCTGAGCCACTGGGTAGATGTTCGTGGTTGCAGGAAGGCCTTCTTGTTTCCGGATGTGTCAATGGTATTTGCGTTTTGTCAAAGGAACAGTTAATAAAAGCCTTAATGGTTTTAAAATTATTGCTCCAACAGAAGCTTAACATGCAGTTTGTTTTAGAAGTGAATCCACTTCACAACATTGGCCGAATATTTTACAGCAATTTTGGCTAATGAGGCAAAAGAATAAGAAGCAGAAGAAGATTTAATTTTTAACACGCCCTTTTCAAACATTTTTGTTCTTACTTTTCTTTTCAAGTCCGCAACAATAAAAGTGGCCACTTATGAATAGATTCGTCACTGAATCAAATTGTTTATTTAGGAATCTTTGATTAATTTGCCGATAATGTGCGGCCACTGACATGAAACCCCTTCACTCAGCTCAGAATAAAGCTCTTAAGAATGGTCTGTCTTGGTCCAAGGCTTTGTCTAGTGACTTAGTTTAAGCAGAGAAAGAGTCCAAAGGTTACGGTTTGCTTATAGGGCCACCGCAAAAGCATTCGACCAAGTAGGCAGACTCTTTTATGTATTAGTGGAGGGAAAAAACGATTGGGTGTGGTTGATGCTCCCTACATAATTTTATTTGGTTCAGCTGGTTTTGGCCAAATATGTTAAAGTTTTTTAAGCATTTGTAGTGTTTATTTACGTGTTTGTAAAATACTGGAAAACAAAACTCATAACTGTCGATATACTGAAATTTTGTAGGACCCACCCTACTCGCCAGCAGAGGCGCGCATCCATGTTTTTGATGAATATAAAAATAAAGTACATTTTGTAAAATTTTAAGTTGCTCTTCACTTAATTATTATAGTTTTGTGTGAGATATGTGAACCAATAGGTGAGTTGTGACCACAGAATTTGTGGGATAAGCGTCAACGAACTGCGCTTAAGCGATATAACATTTCTTGCTTTTTAGAACTGCATCAAAATAGTGATACAGTGTGTTTTTAATCTGCGTGCTTGCAGCCTTATTGAAAGTTTCCTTATCTTTTCTGTACTAATCTATGTTTCTGTAAGTACATACACGCTGTACAGATGTACATATACAGATGTATTTGTATATATATGAACATACATACATATTATTTTAAAAACACGTAAATTTTGTTAACCCAGTCTTGAAAGAAGTCGCTTGTTAAAATTTCTTGGAAATAAGGAGTGTATCAGGAATTTGTTTTTTAATATTTTCCCGTTTCGCATTAAGCGGAAACAACCGTTTAATTCTTGGCCGTAAAGAAACCAAAAAAACAAACCATTTATGCATTTTTACATTTGAAACACCTCCATCTCCTTCGCCAGGCGGCAAAGAAACAAACAGTTTGTCACCTTCTGCTGTAATTCCTTGTAATAACATAAGAAATATGACTTTATTTATTGCAGCCTTTTCAATATATTTCTACATGAACATGCGCAGTGTCTGACAAAACTTTTTTGTGGTAGCACGTGCTAGCTGTGGGTTGGATTTGAAGGAAAAGTTAAATGTATTGACTGGATGATGTATATTTCATTGTCATAAAATAAATACGTAAAACCAGCCTGGAAATAAATGCCCTAAATGGGACAGACGTGCAAACTTGAGCAAATAAAAAATCTTACGTTTAAGAAAATTTCTTTAAAAAAACACAAAAAAATGATAAAAAGTAACTGGAAAGTTCTGTGCATCACTGTTCACACAGCCTTAAGAAGCCTTCAAGCCTCATAAATGTGGACACAAAATTTTTACGCACTATGGGGCAGGCTTAGCTTCGAAAAAAGCATAAAAGAACATTTTATTTCATATTAAGGCGTCTTCATTTCTACATTTTAAGACCATCGTGCTCCATAGAAGTATGTACGGATCGTACTTATGAATCTTTGTTGCTGTGTGAAAACGTTTTTTGTTTAAATAAGTACGTGAGTTTTGCACGTTATGCGTGCATAAGTGAATAAAACAGCCATTACGTATTAAGAAATGAAAACGAATGAAAGCGTAGAAATATGTATGTATGTATGTGTGTATATTTAGTACTCGTACTTTTCGTAGAAAAGAAAAACCGCACACACATACACACGCTATAAAAGGCCTGAACATCACACACCGCCTCCTGTACTCGTACCACAAAATATAAGTTGAAAAGTTGACATCACTTTCCCTGCGTACTCGCAAATTTTACTTAATATCCTTTCCACCCCTGCGCCGTTGTTTAAAACACTTACAAAAGTTTAATGAAATCGTAGAAATCGCAAAGAATCGCAAGGATAGACATCTAGAATAAAAATACTTCAATTATACTTATCTAACGACAATGGTGATTGTTTTATTGCTGTAGAATGGAAGGATGGATGGCTGGCGTTTTGAATGCGTGAAGCAACGCGTAGCTGAGCTTCTTATCTTGTGCTTAAAAGCGGCCTCTTGCTCCGAACGTTTGCATGAGAGCTGTCTTGTGCATGTGAATGCGGCACAATTTTAAGCGCCACAGGCACTAGCGGCAACAGTGGTTTTTTGTTGCCAAGATTAGAAAAAAATAAATATAGGAATTAGAATATAAATACCTTCAGACAAACAATCCAATTGTACTTGTATTCTAAATTGCTAAAAGGGCGTGAGTGCAAGTGTTGTGCCTACTTGTAGGTGAATTGGAGGCTTACAATGATTTCAGATTGTAAGTGGTTTTGTTTTATAGCAAAATATTGTTTATTTTTTTCATAAAATCGCCTTCACTTTAAAATTACCTGCACCGAATTCTAAAAAGTTTCATTTTTTATGTCCAAATAAGAATATAAAATACCGATTTTTAGCGCCAGTTATCCGACAGACGAGAGTTGAATGCAACTAAAAATCAGAATTGTATCTCCACTTTAAAAAGCTAATGCCGCAAAACTTAAATTGTTGAAATAAACTTGTAAAAGGTCAGATCATAAATATTTATTTTCTAGTTGCATGTTCATGTGTACATTCGATACGAGGTACAACATAATAAAAAAATAAAGTGAATTTTAATTTTTCTCAAAAAAGTTCCAATCCTCGAAGCAGTGCTGATAGCTCAGCTCTCTCAGCGATTCGATTCTCATGTGCTCAACTATCGCTAAACGCCGTGGCTTCATGGGTCTCTTCACTCTTGGCCAAAAAACTACACCTATGAGGCGGATTTTTGTTCAAAACTCAGCAATTTGGTCAAAATTTCAAAAAAATTACACGACAATATACACAAACGTACTTGCAATTAAAAACCTAAATTTCCTGCACTCAAACTGTGAAATAGAAATCCTTTAGCAATTCACTTTCTGCTAATACTTACGGTCACAAATAGTTACGAACAAATGTCTGTGGTACATACATACAAATGTGTGCATGTGTGTGCAAATGAAACGCAGTTAATGTATCACTTTGGATTTATTTCTTGTTTATTTCTAGATTTGTAATAAATTTTTACGATTAAGATCATCATCATCGGAAAATAAATCAGTAGCAACGATATAAATGGAAATGAAGCGAAAGGTGACTTCAACTTGTTCTATTGCATTTCGGTGGAAGGAAAAGCGGAGGTGGTTTTGAGTATATGAAAAATAATGTATTTTTAAAAGTGCTTTTCACACGGTTTTAATCAAGTGCCATGTTGCTGGTGTCTTATTTCACATCTGCTTCTGGTGTCATTGCCAGGGGCGGTTCGTGCGTTTGCCATAAACAATTTTATATTTTATTGTTTGTTTTTCGTAAGAGACTGATTAACAAACAAATTTATTTTAATCAATAACATTTTATCTTCAATCATGTTCTCTTGGTTTTATTGGCAAGAGTGCCTTTCAGTTAGTGTCTGGTTTATGCTTTTAAAAAGCCTCATATATTTTATTCTATAATCAACTGTTTTTACATCATTCAGGTAGCGAACCTGCAACCACGTAAAAACATGTTTATTCCCTTCTGAGCACAAGGTTTATTGCGAGTGCGTTTTCGAGTGTTAAAAATAAGCGCGTAAAAATTTTATTTTCATCCTGCTGAAAATAATTCTAAAATTGAAAGTGAACCAGTAGAGTGTGTGTTTTTATTGCATTTAAATTGAATATAAAAACATCTTTATGTCTTAAAGTAGAATGCACAATGTTGCTTTTAGCATTAAGACAATAAAAATCTTAAGAAAAAGCATTGAGCCAATTCAGAGCATGAAAAATATGGTTCATGTCATTAAGTACGAAATCAATACATTCATTAGTTTGAAAAATTGAAAACTGATACTTTCACATTAAGAATAAAAAAATGAATGGAAAATGTTTTATTACATATAAAATTGTTTTATACGACATTCACCTCCAGCTCGAATCAAATACGCAAAAGCGTAGTAAGACAAGCCATTTTCGACATTTGTTTTCTGGGCAAAAGAAACCTCCACCGCTGCCCAACCTGTACCGCTGCACAGCTTTAGAAGTCATGTTATGCACCAAAAGTTGCATTTATTAGTGAAACAAGCTCTCTTGACTACTTGCCTACTTTGCCACATGCCAGGACACAACATTTCTGTAAAGTTACATATTTCAATTTTGCTTAAAGACGACATCAAATCGACTTCCAAATGAAATTAATTTTTGAAAAAAACAGACATTTTATCCGACTTCTAAATTCCACTCTTTCGGTTAAGCTGTGACCTCCTGGCCACGTGACGAATGAATGATAAACACCTCGTTGTATCAAGTGTACGTATGAATATGCGACAAAGTAACAAAAATGCAATATACGTACATATGGATGTAAGACTGCCCACGAAATAGTTAAAGCAATAGGTCCGATAGGCTCTTAGATTCATATGCACATACATACATATGTGTGTATAAATATTTATATGTACATATTTATTAACAGTTTTATCACTTTGACAATAAAAAATTATAACAATAAAATCATTCATTTTCTCTTCACGACTACAAAGTAAAGAGAAAATAATTTATTCAATTTAATTCGTGGTGCAGAACAATGACACTGCGGCTAATACTGATTTCTAAACAACTGATTGCAATACAACTCCCATCGCCCGCACTTTAGAAATGTTTGCCAAAATAAATACAATAACGTACTGACTAATGATGACTACGACGGCGACGGCGACTGCGAAATCGCAGTTTAAATGGCACACGTACGCGCTCAAACGCAACCATTTTGTCTAACTGACAAAATGTTCGCTTTCGCATCGAGGGAACTCAAGCTCGTACACTTCCAACTTTGTTTGCAGCAAATCATAAAAACATTTTTCATTTTCAAAAGTGGTGTGACATATCGTTTATCCACTTTGATTTATCTGTGATTCCACTCACTGTTTTTTTACTATGCGATTTATCTTTAGTTTTGGGTTGTGGGTTAAAAAGCGCACATAAATATATTTAACAGTTTTAATGGGTACTTCTATTGGAGATTGTGAGTAAAAATAAGGAAATTTTAAAACTTTTATTTGGGCCCGTTACTGATGCCACGATGCATGTAAGCCAAGCAACTTTACTTGCATGCTTCCTTTTGCATACTAAACTGTATACATACGTATGTGCAACACATATAGTATGTATGTATGTATGTATATATATACATACGTACATATAACCTCACTTATAATGACATGGGTACACACATGCTACATTAGCTTGACAATGGTCAGGCGCACCGCAGTCATTTTATGCTTTTCCTTTTGCTGGGTTTAAATGGACAGAGCGCTTATGGAAATCGTGAGCCTTAAATTTGCGTCAGTGTGCCAAACGATGGGATCAAATCTAAGCACATATATTTAATAAACATTTCAAAAACTACAAGTACATCGACACCGATTCTTATATTTTAGGAAAATTCCACAAATTTGGTATTTACATTAATGCTGATTTTATATATAAAAAATTATGTTTTTTCTCAAAAATCTGGCTGATTAAAGGACTATCAAAACTTTTTTCAACATTCTACTTTGTGGCCATTTGGAATAAATAAGCGGCTAATGCTTTAGCTGACAGAATGGCAGAAAAATCTCCTCAGCCACTTCCATTAACCGTTATTTTAAGCATTTCAGTCAAACAGCACTCCTGCAACCGGCAACAGCGGCATAAAAAAATGTATTAAACACAAAATCAACATCTCATCATTTGATGAATAACAAAGAGATGTAATTGATCATCATAAAATAAAACTTTAAATATTTATCGCTTTCCAAATGATGTAATTTGTAGCAGATATAAATAATTGTTTAATACTTGCCCCACCCCAACCCCCGGCCATTTTAATGCAAATGGTGGATGCTGAATTTAACGTGCCTTCTCAAAACGTAATAAAATAAATAAGTTTTATTTTGTGCTCAAGCGTTACGACAAAATTTCGTTTTTCTTGGTCACAAGTTTTGACAGTACAGGAGCCAACGCTCTGTTGCCTTAAACCCAGCACTTAACAGTAACTTTTACGTTGATCAGGCAGATTTGATGGAGACGGTTTCGTCATAAAGGTATGCGGTTTGGTTGCGTGCTTGAGATTCTGGGGCTTGTTGGTTGTTGTATTTGCCGAAAACGTGCTTATGTAAACGCCCATTTACCGGCATTCAGCTTAAATCATTTAATGGCCAATAAAACCCACATTAACGCTAATGTTGTTTGCTGCCTTTTGCTCAATGTACTGTAGGTTCATATATACGTATGTCAGTCAATCTATAGTAATAATTTAGGCTTAAATAAAACTTTACACAAGAACTTTATTTTGTTCCAAAATTGAGTTGCAAAACATCAGCAATTAATTCTTCGCAGACCTGGTTTCTTATGCTTCTGAAGTAAAAACATATTGATTTGTGAATGACAAAATAAATTATTTATTAGCAATAAAGTCGGAGTTGAACTTTAAATACAAGCTATCATTTTCAGCCACACTTAGTTTCAACTAAGAGCCTGAGACTTTAATTCTCCAACAGCGCCCTTGCATCTGACACGTAAAGCACTCGCTAAAATACATTGACCCCACTATCCCAAGGCAAGTAAAATACAATCCAAACGTCGTCTCTCGCCTGCAAATAAAAGCAAATTAAACAATCTGCACTGTTTGAAAGTGTTGCCAGCGATTTAATACAAAACGTTTTACATTTATTGGCTTTAATCTACATTTCATTGCTTTGGATAGCAGATTTAACTTCTGCACGTACCCACACACACGCACACACAGACACACACACACACACACTCCCGAAGCAAGTCACAAACATTTAATAAAACGAGCAAAAAACTTCAAAAACTTTGTGGCTTTGGGTATTTCAAAACAAATGCATAATGCTCCCTATGGAACACACAATTGATTTGGTGGTCCCATACCAATTGTCATCAATAAATTTTTGAGCTTTAATTTATATTATTGTATTTGGCAAAAAGTGGCAATCGCATTAAACAGTTTTGGAAACAGTGGTCAGAATGCAAATCAACTTCTGCAGCTAAAATTGGCTTGACTTTTGAACGCCTGGTGGGTTTTTGACCACAAAATCCGTCAGATGAAATTAAAACGAATATCGACTTAATTCGAACTGATCGGATATGCTAAATTTACAATAATTACACATTTTGGAACCCTATTACCGTACTTGTCCAAATTCATATATAGATTAGGTTTCAAAACGTTCTTTGTTGAAAACGTTCTCTAATCAATTACTGTTATTAATTTTAATTGTTATAGAGCTTTTAGTTCACGAAACTCCTGAAGACAAATCAAAATTGTTTATCTTTTAGTGTAGTTTTTTTTAGAAACAAATACATATAAACGAGTACACATCTTCTCTTGCCAGCTGCTATTTTGTGACCACTGTGCGCGCCACCTTGAAAAACAAACTTAACACATTCAAATAAATCTCCGAGCACATAAATTTCAAGAAACATTTTTTAAGTGGAAATTAAGCACAAAATAAAAAGTTCTGTCTTAAGTCTAATATGAGAACGACGCGATTTAAAATTTCATTGGCACGCCAAAGATGGTGGTAAATGAAAGATTGTATATATGTAAATGTATGAAAAATTGATCAAATACACTCTTGTGTAATAGGAAGCAGTTGCGAAGTTTCCTTCTCCCACTTAAATAGTTGCGAGACGTTTTTCGCCCTGACCTTACGAATAACACAAGTATGTGTTTGTACACTCACATGTGTGAGTGTGAGTGTGTGTGTGCTTGTAGTCAAGCAACAATATGTTGTCGATTTTGCGAGGAAAGCATTTGAGACATCTCCTCTGTTTACCTCAGCTTTCAAAGTCTGCTTATCTGTTTAAATGGCTGTGCATATTAGAACGCATTTATTACGCTTTAAATCGAAGATTTATTGGAAACCAAAACCGTCGAGATACCCTTATACATATTTTAGTAGTTCGCTTACTTGCACATGTACGGGCACGTTGTATGTACATATGTATGTGCGTGTGTATGTCTGTACATACGGATGTTCGTTTGTATATATGTTCGTATGTAAAACGCTTATTTTTAATTCTTTTGCTTTCGTTTTTTATGTCACAATTCTCGGTCCTTCCTTTTTTTTGTTTTTGTTTTAGTTTTTTTGCCAGACTAAATGTTGGTTTTGTTTGAATAAAAAGTGTTTGAGAACTCCTTTCCAAAAGCATCCGATAGTCATTTTTAAACACATTTTATGCTGATTTTTTTTTTTTGTCTCACAAATATTTTTATTCTCAGCCATTACAAGTTTCACTCTACGGGTATAAGGATTTTGCTTTTTAAATGCATATTTAAGCTGAAAGCCCAATGAAAATTTTAAATTCATAAACACCTCTGTAGCAATTCGAAGGCAGTAAAAATTAATGGCATAATAAAGGATTTTTGTAGTTTTGGGGGCATTTGAAATATGAACTTAATTTCAGAAAAAAATAGATGATATTAAGTAAACATTAAGAATAATTTAGTGTAGTCGCTACAACTATATGCATTTTGAATTTATGTTTTTCCCAAATTCAGTAATCTGAGAAATGTATACTTCGACGAGTTGAATGTTTCCTCATACCGAGACTAATTGTTGTTTTGAAAATAAATGAAATTCATTTCGGCTTTGCTAGAAAACTAATCTAAATTTTGTACACAATAGGAAAGCTTATTAAGACTAAAAGATTTTGCTTAAAACTCCATTTTTAATCGTGCCCACTTTCACAAGGCTGGAAGAGTTGTGCAAATATTGTACTTCAAGTTTCTGTTTTGGATACCGCGAGTTGCTGCAAGTATTGCGTATTAAGTTCCAGTGAAAATATTATTGGGGCTTATGATTTTCCTGAATATCCTCTCTGATCCTTTTTTTTCCAGATGTACCATATTGTCCCTACGGGGTAAATTACTTCACTTATTCTGTTGCTAAATATGTTGTTATAACAGCAGAGAACTACCTCTTTAAGGAGTGTAGAACATTATCGGCACTTATTGCATATGGAAACACTACAAGGATACAATTTGTTTGCGGATTTGTCCACACATCATGTGACCGAATACGGCAATACACAAACATATCCATCTTTCGCTTCCATCGTGATTTAAGTAAAGCAAATTGCTCTGGCAACAGCGTAAACGGCAATACGTACTAAATAAAAGTTACAAGTATCACACACATACACACGCACACACTACAGCCACATTTTTCGGGTTTATTATTTCTCTCGAGTATCTGTTGTTAGAATTCGATTACGAGTTAAAAGAATTAAAGGGCCTCCCTTAAAGTATAACTTCCTTTATTTTTTGCAGTTTCCTACGACAACGTTCTTAAGGCTCAGAATTCTTAGTGTCTGGTTAGAAAGTTTGGTGCAAGCTCGTGTGTTGCAATATAGTTCTTTAAAATGTTACTTTAATGGCACCCGCATTATTCTCGACTTAAATGGCGACGTACTCAATTGGGAACTGTATTACAAGTCAAATGGTCATAAATGCTTGCTGGGGAAATTTTAATTTCTACTCACTCTTAAGGGGGGATGCGAAATACAGGACTTTATTTACTGTGTATGTATGTGTGTGTGTATGATTATATACATATATGTATGTACATGTGTATTTGAGAACTTGTTGAATTTCTTTGAATCTTTTAAAACTGTTACTGGCCTGGGCCCTCCATACATACGTACACTCATACGTATCCAACTCTTCATCTACTCTTCCTTTTTTGGGGTCGCTTATAATTTTACAATTGTTATGTCCATAATGTGCGTACGTGACGTAGCAATTTGTTTTGTAAATGATTTATGGTTAATAAACTTTTTGTTTTTAAAATGCAATTAAATGCCAAAAAAGCAAAGAAGCAAAAACGGAAAATTTATTTCGAACATCAGAAGCGTAGTTTTTAGGGTCATTAGTTAATAGGTATTTAGTCCATAATTTAAATAATTGCACACACGTATCTATATCTATCTACATATATATGTGCATACAAATGTACAAAACGTTCGAAAAAATCTTTAAAAGTTTTAGGAAACCCTCATCTTAATTTGTATCTCAATTTTTAAAATTGATCAGCAATTGAAGACGATTTTGTGTGGGATTTTCTGCGTTGAGGATATGGCCGTCATTTGGGCTAAAGTCCAAGTGCTCTCAACATTTATTTAACTCAGTGGGGTTGTCAGTTTGCCAATATAATGTGCAACGCCGAGGCCGACAGACCTCCTGCACATCGTGTAAAGCTAAGAAAACAACTGATTAAAATTTTTTGTCAAAACAACAATTTTGGTTACTAAGCACTTAAATTGTTATCTTCAAAATAAACCCCTCTATTAAACATTTCCCTGCCGCTTTCTAAAGTTATCCGAAAATATTCTTTAGAAACAAACGGCAACAAAAAGGAAAAAATACTTTTGAATTATTACAGTTTCAAGTCGTGTTAATGAAAGAAGGGTGGTTGAGTGTCTGCATCGAACATGTGGTTGTAGCAGGCTGCGAATCACAAAAGGTCTCTTGCTTCCACATATAAAAAAGGAAAGTTTTGGCCAAAATAGAAGCAGGTTGTAGTTCTTCAGAAAAAGTGAAAAAAACACCAAAACACTTGTGCGTGACAAATGACTTAAGGTATAGAGAAACGAACCAACGCTGAAATAAAAACTGTCCATACACTAAATTATCAGAATTATAGGTTTCCTGACATTCATCCCCACACAGTCACACTCACGTACACACATTTGCACTCGTTATGAAAGCAACGTAGTCAACAAAGGATCCTTTTAAGTCATTTCTTCACGCTTAACATTTTGTTTTATTGCGTGTGAATATTCGTATACATACATATATAGATATGTATATGTATATCTATATATATAGATATATATATATAGATATCCTAAAATTAAAGTCAAAGCGTGTGTGCGTGAGTGTGTTAATGATAATGGCTTGTTAAGTTGTAAGGCAGTTATGTTGTAATGTAATCAACAGTGGCACCAACAACAGTAACTTCTTCTTTCATTGGAGAAACACACAGGTTAAATTATTATTTTATCACCAAAATTCATTTATAGCATCAACACTTTCTCACTTCCACCCGGGCCATGACATTCAATTTCACTCTCTTTCCTTTCTTTCTGTTTCAAGGATGCAAGACGGGTTAAATCGAAGAAACTTTACTTAACAAAAATTATGATGTTAAGGTGAAACAAGGGAGCCAGAACAGATTTAATTGCACGGGTATATGTAAAACATCCAAGACAAGTGACTACTCACACTCGTGACAATTTGTTACAACTTTTATGGAGTCTAGTATTCAAGTAAAAAGTTATTTATGGACCATTCAACATTCAACTAACAAATAATAGAAAATAACGTGACTTGAATTAAAACACGAAATCCTATACAAATAATTACCACATTTGTTATTGTTGAAAGGATTTTTAACGGTCTTTATACATGGGATTGCAATTATGAATTTTATTTTCAAATGATCAGTATTCAGCCTTTGCAATAAGAAAAATTTTATTGTTTCATCGAGATTGTTTCAGAAGCTTAAAGACTAAGTAGTTAGTCTAAAAAGGGCCGGCTGAGTAGGCTGGGAAAGGACAATTAAGGTTCTTTAATTGGCGTACATTCGTGTTTCAATTTAAAGCGTTTTCAGCAACATTTTCTGCTTTTGCACAAATGATAGCAAGCTTTTGGCAACCAACTTTTCCTATTTGGTTTAATAGTAATTACCTTTGGGCTGTTTTATTTTCACCTCAACAGAAATGATACAATTGCGTACCATGTGTATGTGTGTATGTGTGTATGTATGTGCAGCTTATATTGACAAATAAAGTTTGAATTACTTGTGCACAACAACAAAAAGCTTTAAAAATATCGTACAACAAGTGTTACAAAAATGCAAGTGAATAAAATTCTAATCTCTCTAGTTTGGAATCGAATCCTTCGAATTTCAATCAGGTAGACTCATTTCCACGAACGAACATTTAGTCGATTTGTAGAAAAAATATGCACCAAAATATTTTTTTTAGGAATCAAATGCATATTTACATACACACATACATACATACGTATGCATAAAAATGTCAAAAGAAACTCAAGTATGTATGTATGTATATATGTGTGTGTGTGTGTGTGTGTCGTATTATTCTGCTATCCAAATAGTCATCGCACAGTCAGAATAAAAATAATTGTGCCATGATGTCTGCGTATTTAAGGTGTGCTTGTGAAGGAGTATTGTTGGAGGGAAAACATTTTAAAACTGTTCAGCCAACGATTTTCCGGTTTCAAACATATTCATTTCAAGCAATTTAAAGAGTTTTTGTGACCGTTTTGGTTGTACAACAGCCAGCAATTATATGTACATACTTACATATATATATATATATATATTAACATCTAAGCACATGATATTTTTTAAGCAGAAACATCAAAGAAATTTTTAGGATAACTGATGTTGCTTTGCGAAAAACTTCCTAGTGAAACGAAATAGCTGGCACAGAGATCGCCAACGCGACACTCTCTTATTAGCGACTTCTTAATGAAATCGTTGGAGCTAATTTTATTCTCAAGACGTAGACTTTTTTTCTCGTTCTTACAGTTAACGCGTTTCGGATAAAGACGTATGAAAGTGACTTGTGCTTTCGTGCAATACGAAGTCCAATGTTTAGGAACTTCTGCCAATTCAAACAGACTTCCGCCATAATATCATGATGCCAGTTTACAATGAATGTGGTTGCGTCTGTGTTGCAGGGATGGATATAAAAAGGTTTTGCTATTAGAATCTGCAAATATAAAAAATAAAAACGTTTTTCTATACGCGCGCAGAACACATTCCCTCATAACGTGAACATGCAACAAAAGCGTAGAAAACCAAGCAAATATTCGAGTATGACTGCGACACAACATCAACAGTTTGTTTCAATCTCCTGTCGACCAAAAGGCTTAACGCGTTTCCTGAACCAACAACGACAGACCAATGTCTAGGCTCACACTCAAGCGCTTGCAAATTATATTAAACATTTCGTAGAAACCCAAAGAGAACACAGAGGATGTGTAAGTGCGTGCTGGGATGTTAAGGTCATGCAACTTAAAGATTAATTATGCAAAGCGATGCGTCGTCGTAGTAAAAAATAATTTAGTTAAGGGTTAAATGATTCAGACTGAACCACCATAAATAACCTCAAGTACTGCCACTCGTTTTCATGGCCAACTAAAAATGGCTCGTCCTACTGCTGCAAACACCTCTCTATTGTCTAATTTTGTTTTTGTAAACTCTTATTTGAATGTATTTTAAGGGTTTGCATTTTAGTTAAATTAAATTGGTTACATTTGTATAATTTGTGCAAATGGTATCTACGGTTTGGCCATTACTTTTTTGGCCTTTTAAACACGTCAATTAATTGTTCCTCGTTATTTCTCAAGAATACGTGTCAATGGCAAATACATTCATATCATGCACACATACATGCATACATTCAACTTTCGAAGTTCAAAAGGCATTTCTATTTTAATGGGCTTTCGACGTTGAAGGTGAAATTTTTAAACTTTTCAAATGCTAAATCTGCGCAAAAGCAGAATCTACGGCAACATTTTTGACGTTATTCAATATTTTGTGCAGCACTTAGGACTAAAGGGGAATACATTCAAGTGAATGAAGTAAAATATAATTTGCCTCCCGATGTGAGGAACGCTGCATATGGCCTTAATATGAGGAGAATCCTGGATTCTCTTACAGAAGATGAAATGCAATGAAACCGCTGAAAATGGCACACCAAGAAGATCTAACAGGCCATCATCGCAAAGCAAACCCCTAAAAACAGAGCAGAAGAGGTTCTTGGTCAATTTCGGTGCTAATACAGACATACATACTTATTTTAGCAGCGGGATTATTTGGAAAAAGTTTCTGCTTTCGATCAAATAGAGAAACGAGTAAAAAGACAGGTTAATAACTGCAGTTTAGCGTAGAAAACTTTTACAAAAAACTGTATTTTTAAATTCAGGATATAAGATTGGTAAATCCCCCCAAGATGTCACTGTGGGACTGGAATTTATCACTCGAATTGGCCACTGCTAAATCCTAAAAATATTGCTATACCTTCCCTCTCTGTATGTTAACGATGCTGCTGTGAAAAGAACGAAGATTCAAAAACAGGAAGTTCTGAAGATGAAACAGATATAGAAATTATTTTTTTCTGTAAATTGAGATGCAGTGCCTGCAACTGTGATAATTATGTCATGGGACAAATAAATCATTTACAGCTCTATTAGTCTGGCAAGTCCTTATCAAACACACTCTATATACCAAGCGAGGTGAAGGTACATTATTCACGTTTCAATAGCGTCATCTATCTTTTTATGCTTCCCATTCCTTGCAGGACTTGTTTACCATCTGCTTGAGTAGGAGAAAAAACAAAGCGGAAACATCAGCTGTCAAATGAAAATTACGCTGTTGATGTAACCGCAGCAATCAATAGTTGTAATGTACGTATGCACATACACAGCAATGTGTAAAGTTGTGCTGCCACTGCTGCTGTCATTTTGAAAGCTTGACTCCTCTGGCGTATTTATGATTGCGATAATGTTGGCGGTTGATTGTAAATACTACCGATGATACAGAATTCGATAAAAAAAAAAGTGGAGTGCCGGCAATATTTGATGAGCTACTATTTTACTTCATTTTGCTTAATAGCTATAACTGTGATATACATATTTATTTGTGCGATAATGTACACATGTATGTACATGCATATGTATTCCTTAAGCCAATAACAACACCAAACATTAGAGCATTGATATGCCCATCAGCTGTTGACATTTCAGTGGTTTTGGGTTCTTCATTCGCATATGAAGTTTTTGTGCCCGCATTAAAATCCACTTCTTGCACTGCTTGTGTTGGAACTTCATTAAAAATTTCATGGCTCACACCGAAGGCCAGTCGGCAAAGCAAGGCAGCAACATTAACATCAACACCAGCAGCACTTTTTTCAATTTAATTGAACTTTTGTATTTTGTTCTCTACTAGTACATACCACTCGTATATACATATATATATATACATACATACATACATACATATATGTTTTAATCTAACAATATTACATACAATCACACATGTTGATGCTGCATGCAATTCAATGTGTTTAAAGCGCAAAAAGAGCGAGTAATTGTGATGCTGGTGGTGGTGCTGGTGCTCGTGATGGTGATGGTGATGGCCCTGGTGCTGGGCTTATTAGAGGGGAGGGGGGCAGTAGAAAATAAATGAAACAGGGAGAAAAAAAAGCTTCATTCATTCGGCATATTTGTTGCGCAGTTGCGCAGCAATAAATCCCAACCAGGCATTGCCTTCAATTACTTAATTGGAAACGATGGCCCTTAAGGTAATTTATGAGCGACATTTGCTGCAAGAAAGCTTATTAGCGACAACAATACGTGCATCGAATGCCCGGCATACGAATCATTGAGCCATAATTTTATAACGGCAATTTGTTAACATTCAACATTTATTTTAAATCAGTGTTGGCACTTTCCTTAAAATTATGCAACTTATAACCAATTTCGAAATATTTCTATAGCCACATTAATATGTCGTTGTGTCCTACTATCAATCACAGTTTATTCCACCAATTGGCGCAGCAAGCAGGGAATATACGCTGATCAAATGGAATGAGCACAATGCGAAATTCTCCAGCATATACATAAATTTCACAGTTTTTCGAACTCCGATCGGACTCGGAGAAAAAGTTATAACAGAATAAGATTACTGATTGCTTCATCATACTTCGCAAGCACCATTTAGCGTATTAAACATTAAGGCTTATGTCTAATACTTCAGAACACACCAAAATAAATAAATTTAGACGTGAAAAAATTTATAGTTACATTAATTTTTCATTTCACAAAAATGATAAGGAAGAATCTAAGAATTCAAAAGCGCAAAACAAACTCGTACTCGTATCTAACAAACGTACGTTTACAGCGAGAACCTACTTTCTCGGCATAGTCTAACCATATTATGATCGGATCCAATTATTACTTAGCGTTATTTATAACGACCTGTTTATACTGCGGTGATATGGTGAGTTACATCATTTGTGCTGATTTCACACCCAGTCAGGGCTTTCGGGGAATATGACTTCGGCTACGCATTTTCTTCGGAGCCTATCCTTGGCTGAAACGTTCTGGCTGTGGTTTAAGCCTAAAGACACAGGAAGAAGTAAATCTCCGAGGTGCTGTTGCCTTGCGACAGGTCTACGGACGCTAGTGAATCGTCACCGTGCTCACTTAAGTGGATTTGATCCACTGCCATCAAGGCAGGTGCTGCCATAAAATCATATCCAAAAAAATTTATGTTGATCTTAAAAGTATTATAACAAAACATGAAAGCTTGCACGCATTAAACAACGAATAGGAACAAGTTACGCGTGTGCATGTATGTGTATTCTTAGCCCAAAATGTTCTTACCCGAATTGTCCTGCTGTGTTCGTTCCTACCGCAACTGTAACTACAATTAAAGTCTCAAAAAAACCACTTGATCTGTAATGAATAGGCGATAAAACCTATTCATTTACTACATTTACCTCTGCGATCAAATAAAAGGCTGTTTCGGAAAGAACTCGAAAAAATGATTGAAGTAATTTTAAATTTGTTATGACTCATGATTTTGCGACATCAAACATTGATGTCAATTAATGTATTTTGAGGGGCCATGCGGCAATTAGGTCATTTAGCAGGCCCTTGTAATTTGGTACCTTTAGAAGGCTATCGGTGCCGTCACATCTAACGTGTGATTGTGTATTGCGGGACAAAATTTAACATTATTTGTTTTCATCGTAATGATGATGTGCTAGTGTTTTGCCCACCTCCTTCGCTTTAGTTCTCAGCGGATGGCAGCATTCTAAAATTGTTCCAATCTTTTATTTGTACCATTTATTTGGTGTTAAATTAATAGTCGAAAGGTGTGAGTTCAATTTTCAGACAAAAATGTTTATGTGTTAAAGACCAAATAGCCCCATTATGTTTACCGACAAATTATGAAATTAACATTAAAGCTTTAAATTATATTTTTCATTCTCTTTTACATTTTTTCGGCTGTCCGAGACTTTAGCAGTAAGTAAAAATATTGTTTTCCGTATTCTGAAGCTTTCGCAGCGCACAAGAGCGCTTACAAGCACGCTATGAACTGGTGGTTAGTGGAATAGGAGAAAATGTCATATAATTTGGCACTTAATAAAAATTAAAATGTTTTTTTAATGATTTACGACAAAGAATGCGATTAATAGGTAAATAAGCTAAGGGTGATTTAAACTGTTCATGAGTTATTAAACAATTTTTGGCGTTTTGGACGAAAGCGCAGTGTTATCAAAATGAGAAAAATTACGTTGATTATCGGCTTAAAAAGGCAACGGCTACATAAACAGAAAAGTGGTTCTTGCACTTTTACCTTCCAAAGTTGTTTTTTCCATTTGGAATTACTAGATAATTTAATTTAATGAAAGGAAGAACATTTGAGTTAAGTTCTTCCGTTCTTTTCTTAGTTCGATAAGGCTGCTGAATTAGCTTGGGGTAAAATTGCTTAAGTCTAATGGTTTTAAAAAATTATTTATTTACTTACACAGACTGCGGACCCGTAAACAGATCAATATTCTTATTCAAAATACTTCAGCTTTTACATGTGCAACAAAAATTGTTTACTGATTCAGCGAACATATTCGCTGCAAAGTAACAATAACAGCGCACTTAGTCTCATAAAAGGTTTATGTAATAACACATGTATGTACGTACATTATGAAAACTTGTTTCTTAAATACATAAAAATGTATGTATATTTTAGCAAGTAATTCGCAAAACTAGCGAATAAAGCGCCCACAAAGGAATTTCACTGAATTTTTTGTTGCAAAACACAATAATTTCATATTTTTGTTTCCCTGTCACCGATTCCACAAAACGTATCCTTCATTTAATATGCATCGTACGCAACTATTTGTAAAAAGTTCTCTTGAGATAGAAAATTGGTATCGGTGCGTTTACTTTTTTCTTTAAACTTTCACATTCTGTCCTACGTTGTTCCTACGAACATATAACTTGTGTATATGTACATATTTTGCGATTACGTTGGCCTATTTAAAAATTTACTTTAGTTCGCCGGACAAGGTGTGCCGTTAATCAGCTATTTCTCACCACCTATTGAGGCAACCGATTAGGTTAATACGTGCATTAAAACTGAATTTTGCGTGCGACAAAAAAGCTGGAAAATTTGGTTGTCTTTCTAATGATCTGCCTCAAATCAAGAGTGAGCTGTAATGATTTGAACCGAAAAATTGAACCCCGTTTGGGATTGACGCGAACATCAATTTAGCAAATTGCGAAAAAATTTCGAATTCGGAGCGAATAGTAGGGAACGAACTACTTAAAGTTGCAACGATTAATTAACTCGTGCTTGTTTGTCTATCAAAAGAAAAAATAATATTGGAAAAAAACTCGAGCGAGAGATTTAGAAATTATGAAATGAAGTTGCGCATGTGCTGCACCTACCCAGCAAAGCCAAGTTAAATAAATTTCCTATTAGTTTATGACCATTTATTTACATATGTACAATAAAATAATCGAATTGTCTTCAAAATAACGAAATTAAAGACTATTCAAAGCCGCTCGTTTACATTTTAACATATTTAATTATACTTATATGGAAGTCCGGCGATTTCAATTTGTTCTTAGTGCTTTTTCTTATAAGCAGCTTTTCTCTGCGGTCTCGTTGAAGGTGAATTAATAACATTCGTTTATTCCGGAAACACTGATAACTTTATTGTAATTATTTTCTTTTACTTGTATCGCAACAACTTAATCTTTTCTGTTGGCCAAACTTAATTTACTTAATTTAATTACTTAACCAAAACCAATCAAAGGATTTTGGATGTTGCTGGCAGCCTCCCTTTTCCTCTTTCACCCGTTCTAAGTTCAGAAACGCTCACAACAAAAAAGTTCACATCAACATTTTCTATATTTATTGCTCATTTACTTACAGCCCAAGCAACCCCTACCGTTGATAAGACCTTGTGTTGGTTTTACGGTTTTACATGTCCTTCTGAATTTTTGAAATGAGGAAAAAAAGAGAGATGGTAATAATTTGGAGCCTTTGCCAAGAAGAGTCCGCATAAGAATTAGTCTCATTCTGTTACAACAGGCCTTCACAGGAAGTAAATTTATAAATTGCTCATTGGTTGTTTCAGTTCTCATATCCATTTGGTTTCTTTTTCATTTTTGCTGATTAAGTTAATATGGACATTAAATCAGACGATTAACGTTGCTTCAAACAACACATGATGCGGGTTAACGGCGTCTGATATTAACTTGATATCATTTTTATAAAATTTGCGGTTTTCTTTGTTTTGTTTCCACGTGTATTTGGTGTGGGGAATTGCAGCATGAGGAAAGTTTCTTTCTGCGTTTCTGTTTTTCTGATTTTGGAGAGAATAAGTAAGAATTATCGTTAATTGCCATTAATTGTGAAACTTAGCGAAACTGTTTGCTTCAGTTAGGGACTGTCTCGGTTTCAGAGGTCATAGAGCAACTTAACAATATTAATTCAATTTAAAATGTTCCCTGTTGCATTCGATTTAGTTTTTATTATTTCTCTTCAAACAACTGAATTCAGCTGCGAAATGCCGTCATATAGACAGCTGGAAGACGCGCCAGAAACAGCTGCATATATTTCTCGTTATTTGCTTTCTTTAGCTTTCACACAACTTTTAAAATGTCTTTCAAATTTACATACATTTGTATGTATGTACCTTCCATAAAATATCATAAAACTGCACAGCGATAAACTACATTATACTCCCGTTTTATGATTTATTCTCCCTCACTTTCATTCATAAGATGTTTTACAATGTTGTACTTGATGGCAGAGCAATTATTTTAATCTTAATCGAATATGAAGCGATCGGGTGCCGTCGCCGTCGCCGTTACCGTCACCGTAACATTCCCGCAAATATTTGAAAAAAGTTCTAAAACGATTATCTTTTTGTCAAAGTCTTTGAACAGAAAAATCCGCTGCAGTCGTCGGTATTAAAAATATTTTTTGGCAGCTTAAAGTTAATTAAAAAATTATAAATCGTAATAAAACGTTTTATCTATTGTCCGCTTGAATACCATCAGCAGCGTCGCCTACTGCGAAGTCCTTGCAGCGATACCAGCCGTATGCTGCAGTCAAGCCGATTCTTGCATTGCAATTATTTTTGTTTTGTGTGTTCGTTCACTTGCTTAAATGGAATTATTTTTCACTTTTCAGTGAATAAATAATATCATGCCGTACGTCGAAATTTGTTTTTTTCGCTTTGTTTGAATTTTTTAATTTATTTGTTGTTTCGGAATTTCGTCGTCAGTTCTCGACGTCAACAGCGTCAATATTTAGTTTTAATCACGTGACTGTCTTGACGATGATTTTAATGACCAGTAGCATCCATTTCGGAACCATTATGGATTTATCGTTCCACGCCTGAAGCAACAGCTTTAGCTTTTTGTTTCTTTCGCTTCTTTTTTAATCTCATAAAATAAAAGTACTACCACTCTGTGGACTATTTATCTCGTGAATTGCAGATGAGCGCGTTTCCTTCTTCATTTTCATTTTTCGACAACTATTACTATTATTATTACAGGTGCCAAATGAACATTTTACAAAACTTGCGCAAACCTCACCCCTGACTCTTCTACCCCTCCCCCTTGAATAGTTCTGTTGCTCTTTTCTAGCACTATCGTAATCAACATTATACCCGCCGTATTTTTCGAATGACACTGCCACGACTACGTTGGTCGGTGGGCTGAGCAGGGGGAAGAAAGAATTTATAATGCTGTGCTAACTTTTATTGTATTTAGTGCAAATTAAATGAAAACATACATACAAAAGCCCGGTGAACAAAAATAATAACGGCGGTGATAATCTCCTGTGAAAATGTGCATTATCAGATAAAATTAAATTTTTTTGTTTTTGTTTTGTCATTCGCTGGATGAAAATCGTTTGGATTTGTTCGCTTTAAATGGGTTGAAAATGAAAATCCACACACATCTCTACACACACATAAATTGAAAATGTTATTTCAGAGCGCTTTATGGTACATATTTAAAAGATTTTACATCCATTGATGTATGTATGTATGCGAGTGTGCGTTCATAACGACAAACTGGTTTGTATCGAATGTGTTCATCATGTACTATTTGACTTTTGGGCTTCGAATTATTGATTTTTTGCTTAGTTTCATGTAAAGAGAAAAACATTGTTCCAAACACTGGAAACAGAACCAGTTGTGTCACTATTAAATTGGGAATATATAAAGGGTTCATCAACATCTTCCTGATTTTTGGCCACAACAGCGGTGAATAATATTAAGGACTAACTTTAAAGCCCAATTGCAAAATACTCGATTGTAAGTACTACTACATCTAACAATTGGAAGATTTTTAAAAATATCTGCATTTTTATGTGTGTAAGTATTTACAACAATAACTAAAAACAAGACGTAAAGAACAAAAATAAAAATGTAATAAAATAGATTTTAAAGTACATATTCGTATCAGTTTCGGAAGTTTCTTCACTTAATATGTATTTATTAGTGGTAAGCTGGCCTTCGCCCCATTTCAGCAGTTGAAGCACAATTTGCTTATCCTTTTTTCAAATCCACCGAAAAACTTTTGCAAACGGGTCTAAGTGAATGAGTATTTTTTTATTTTTCTGGTGTCGCTTCAAATATTCATAATTCATAAAAGGTTTATTTTTGACCGAACGATTTTCGAAAAATCGCCAGTGTAATTATTAATAATATTGTAAATGAAGAATGTTTCACTTCATATACGAATACGAAGGTGCAAGAATCCTGCAGAGATATCGGATATCGAACATTAAAAATGTTGTTTTTGTTTCAAATGCAATTTTGCGAACGAACGAACAGGGTCGATATCCGTAAACGGGCACCTAAATTCCAGTTCCGTACACTGCAGATTGTTTAACTAATGAAAAGTGGCAACAATTATAGAAATGGTGTTAAGAACCGAAAATCGAAAATGTTTAATATATTTATGAAGAAGAGGGTAAGTCTAAGAAATATTATTCGCGTTCAATTTCCTTATTTTAGTATTTGGAATTAGAATTAAATATTTGTGCTACAATTTTATTTAATTAAAAACTCACATACTTTCACAAAGACCTCAAGCCAAGTTGTTACATGCTTTTTTCATTTTAACACATCAATTGGGTCCGAGCCAAGAAAAGTATTAGTTCAGTTGAATGTAAAATTAAATGGTGCACAGAAAAATCAAAAAGGGGAAAATTTAGGCAAATTTTTTATTCATGCCAAAGTAACGCGATTATAAAATGTTGGTGTTTATTTGTTCAAATAACGTTTTAGTTTGCGTCACTTGAGGTAAGAAGGTAACTCCGTTGCAAATTTGTTCTTTCAGCCAACCCAGATTTGGTATTTTAAACAGTCGTGTTCAGTTCTCTATTCAAGTTCATTAAAAATATTCCAACAGTGAATAGTGTTAGGAGGGACAACTACAGGATTAAAAAATATTAAGCACTTTTTTGAAATATTTTTTTGGCGTTGGTCACACACCGGAAATTTTTGCTCGCGCAGAAAAATTATGTTTATACAATATTATTTTATGTCATTACTGTTTTTATATATTGTAAAGCAAAACTATATAAGGCCTTCGACAATCCTACAAGACGCTCCTCACAGTTTATCACCAACCTGTACAAAGTTCCTTTTCTTTTATGTGTTCCACTTAACTGGTTAACTTTCCTTGAATGAAAGAATGGAAAAGCAAAAAAGAATGGAAAATTATGTTGAATATTCTTATTCTTCACTGACATCTGACGTTAGTTTTCATCACGAAAAGAAAATTTCAGCGAAACTTGTAAAGCTGAGCCACGATTGCGATATACCCAAAAACTCAACTTTGAAACCTCCAGACAGCGGCAATTACATAAAAACTAATGCGAATCAAGACTGCAGCCTTTAAAAATGTGTTCACTGGTTGCCCTTCAATTAAAAACATATAGAATTTCAAGAAATGCTTGCATTAGTTGCAGTAGTTCATTTGGATCAAGATTTTAAAAAGGCGCATTAATTAAATTTGGGAACTTCTGTTGGCACTTTCGAGTTCTCATTTAAACAATGATAAAGCTTTAAGGAATCGAAAAAATCAGTGTTTGTGTTCTTAAGTTTAAAACGAAGCATTTCTGCACTCATCAACAGTGCAAACAACCGACTTTGGTCTTCACCAGAGCTCTAAAAGATTGAAAAAAATTATTTCAATGTCAGTTTTTATCGCAGAACAAGAAGATTGAACATTTCCAGCCAAATATATTTCGCTTGCAAGCGCTAAAAAATCCACTACTCTTATTTTATAAAGTGGGGCAACACTTTTGCATGACATTTCCTTAATCCTGAGTAGAAAAAGTAGAACGTGCGACGCCCTTGAACTACTGCAAATTTGCCGAACCCTCTAAAAGTCAATATAATATAAGATCAATTAATTGTTTTCCACTCTGCCTTTTCTGCGAAATTATTTCCAAAGCAAACACAATAAAAGAATCCTTTAGATTTTGTTGTTTCACATCATCTATTGAGTTTGTAGGGTGGAAGCGTTTTTCTTCATATTTGATTTAATTTTTTTTCTTTTTTGTGTAAATCTTGAAGTTGAATGCGATCAAAAAAGCAATAAATTGTTTGAGCAGTCAAGTGCATCTAGGAAATTTAAGAAAATGCACATCGACTGCCGAATGCTGCAAATAGTACATCAGCGTTGTTGTTGTTTTACTTGCACACTTACCCAGCGAGGTGGTTTTTGGAGTTCTTACTACATCCGCCATTTTCCCTGCCAATAATTTTATTTTAAAGATTGTTTTACATTTTCTACTTGGCTTTTTACGGAATGAAAAATGAAGACAAAATTGCTACACAGCCAAAATTCAGATATAAATTCGAAAAAATCACCCAAATCAATCGGACCTTGTTGCGGTCCTTTTTCCTTGTTCTTTGGCAAAGTTAGAACAAAAATGGGTCTAATAAACTCTTAAACTTTGGTTATCAGTTAGAATTAGACAAGGCGCCTCTACGAATCAAATTAAGCCGTTTTGCGCTCAGTCCAACATTAAATTTGTGTGATGGCCAACTCTGCAAATCCAATTCCGCCATTTGGGGAAGTTAAAGAAAGGAGAGGTGTTTTTTCAGCTGTAGACTACTTTCGAAGGAACTAACTTGCGCAGACTTTGGTTCCAACGAGTCCTCAATTTGACCTCCAGTAGTGGCCAATAGTATAGCTACTAAAATTTACTAGCCACAAATTTTTTACTTACATATTTATTGATTTACATACTTCATTGAATTACAGTAAGAAAATTTTTCAAAAGTCCTTGTTTGCAACATGCCAAAATGTTTAAGAAAGGCATTAATTTAAAATTAATCCTAGCAAGTAAATTCGCTTGTAAAATTCAAATCCAGTTTTTTAACTCCGCTATAATTATGAATTGTTTGCGAATGGGCAGCCAAATCGGTGTGTTGTGAGCATCCCTCAGGAATTGTTAAATGACATCAACGTCAATACAGATTTGCTGAACTGGTGACAAATCATGGGCATACGATTATGGGTGTAACATCGAAACCAAAGTCCATTTTTTCCACAGCAGAAAATGGGCGAACACACAAAACACTTCCAGCTTTTATGCTTCTCGCAAACAGACTGAACATCGCCCCACTCGGCACGTATGAGATACGGTTACGTTGTTTGATATGATTGTTATGCAAAACATCAATTGTTTCAGTGTATTTATTTTGCCTGCTTCTGTTCCGTTCTGGAGGTTGTGTTCAAGGAAAATGGAAATACTAAGTAACATTTATTTTTCGGCAATTGCAGGAAATGGCTAAAAAGCTTTCCTCTTCGGACTAGTTGCCTGCCATTCTACAATGAAAAGTACTTGATTGCTTAAATAAGACATTCGACCATTTCTTATGCATTTACATTTTTCACTACGTTTCTTGCTCATCCCGCTCCTTCTGCACATCGTTATCTGGTGACTAACCCCAGATGCTGGAGACTTTCATTGAAAATCTATACAAAGTACTTGTGTGTTGCATGAATTTTCTTGTTATTTCTTGAAGGATTTAAAAAAAAAATAGAAGAATAGAATAACTTAACTAAAGGGTTCGCATGTGTTTCCAGACTATTTCCATTAAGATTTCTTTCTTTCACTTATTCCTCCGTTTATTTTATTTCGACATACGTACCCGTACACACTATCACTTACTTACCCACATAGTAGATACCGATGAATGTGTTGCGTGAAATTTGCTTTTAAAATTACAAGGTGAAGTTCTTAAGGTACACACTGCGTACACATATGAACTAATAGTTATGGGTACAAGATGTATGTATGTATGCATGTATGTATGTGTAGTACGTCCGCTTCCAGCTCCTCAGTGCAGACTCGTGCATATTGCTTGTGGTGGAAAAGTTCGTTTTCTTTAGACTTCCTTTCTCTTTTAAATGAAAATGGCTTTACAAAGTTTTAAATAAAAGGAAAACAGCATACAACGATGAGTACATACTTAACAATTTTCCACACAACACACCAACAAATATTGTACTTTTGAAAAGATATAAAATGCACATATATTTATACATATATGTTTGTACATAAGTATGTACTTTTTCACGTCCAATTGTTTCCGGCTCCAATAAAATGCAACTTTTTCACAAGGGTACACACATACACATTGCGCAAAGTGCATGCGGCAATGCATTCTCCTCGCATTTAAAAACACAATCGTTATCCCATTGCGGATGTATTTCTGTTAATTTATGCACAATTGAATTGAACATTTGGACAGTGATTCGCTTAATGCTCTTTACTTTCACTCCTTAATTCTTTGAAAATTTAGAAGCAACAACAAAAATCCTTCTTTTCGCCGTTTAAGACAATTGCAAACAAAGTATTCAGTTAACAAGTAGCAGCCTCCTTCTGTACGCTGGTTGTGGCTATATTTCTAATCAGAATTCAAGGATCAATAAAGAATGCAACTGATAAAATATGCCAAGAATATATGTAGTTGATATGAACAAACCAGGAACAGAACGCAGTCTTCACGATTTTTATTTTGACTCTCTTATTTCATTACCAACAAATTCTTCTGTGGAAAGCACTTTAAAGATGAAGACGCTAAATTTTCGTCTAACTTTCGTTCTTTTGAATTTTGTTTCCGACAGTCTAAAAATGTTAAACGTTGCAGTTTTGCAGAGAACCAACCCATTGAGATCACAAGCTGGTAGCATTATTAACACATTTTAAGCTGAATAAAAAACTGTTCGAGGTGAATTCGTCTAGTACCTGCCGTTAAGGCTACTCCACAAATTTCAGTGATCGATTTGTGGGTTAATTTGCAAACCAAACCATTTTTTAATGAAATGCTTAAATTGTGGGCATGTACATATGTATGTATATTGCGCTTTAAATTCTAAGACATTTACACTACATTTTTCAAATGAAAACCAATTTCCCTCAATAGTGACAAGGCAACTGCTAAATAAAATACGTAATGAAATCTCTTCCTAGCCACAGGTTTTCGGGCATTTGCTTAGCGTTTCCATACCTGGCGAAATAACTTGAATGTAGAATCTTATAGAGATGTCAATAGATGCAAAAAAAAAGTTAGAAGCCTTGTGGTGAGCATTAGGTGTAGGCAATTGTCTTTGTAATAATCTTTGCAAAATTTTTATTATCCCAGCAACTTTAACTATTAAGGGAATAATTAGTCTATTAAGGAACTGTATCATTTTCACAGCACGTAACAGCAAAAGTTAAGGGTATTTGAATAATTAATATGTTGATACATAATTAAAGTTATTTGGCCAAAAAATTGTTCAATGCAATAAATCATTTACCAATTCTATTATTTATTTATTTATTTATTTACTGTCTGTATGTATCCAAACTTATTTAATATTATCAAAACAATTAGAGACTTATTTAAAACTCAGTTGGTGTGTGTGAGGCGAAAAAATTTGCCACCCTGAAAAGAGGAGGAACTTTTTGTCCTTATGGCCTGAAATAAAAAAAAATTGTCTCTCATTTTGCCGTTTATATTGTAGAAATCGTGTACAAAGTTTTCAATTCACTTCAAAAGTGTCCTCTTAGCTGAGGGTACTAACAGAAAAACGCCATTAAAAAATGTTCTGAAGTAGAAATGAATGCCATTAATTGAATGAAATAAAGTCAATTTCGATAGAACAACTTCTTTTAAGGCCCATTAAATCAACGGGAAGAAAATCTATAAATACTTTCTACTGTAACTATTGAAGCAGCAGCAGTCATTTTTATAAAAGTTTAATAAGTATTAAGACGAAAGTTTAATGTCAATCAGGTTTTGACACAACCGATAGTAGTAACATCTAGACATTAACTATAAGTAAGACTTGGAATCAGCAGTCAAAATACCGCTATACCTAGAAAATTTTACTTTTCTATTGTATGGAGAAAGCCGTCCTCCGTAATTAAGTTACAAAAGGAAAAGCACAAAAATATATTATATTCGGAAGACATCTTTTCAATAAGCAAACAAACAAATTCTTAACTGCCAGCAGAACAGCAATAAAAGTACATTAATTTTCATAAAACCCCAAAACAGTCTGATAAATGAAAACAAATTATGAAACACATACATATATATGTATGTACATACATACAGACATACACATGTACGTACTAATGTGTGTATTTCATAGAATCTCTTCGCGATTATTTCCGAAAAATACTTATAAATTATAATAACAGAGACTGCAAGAAGCATAAAACCATATTAAGTCTTATTACGTGAAATATTTAAAAATATTGCGATTTTACACTAAATTTAGGTGGAAATGTTTGCCAAAAACACTACACTTTTGAACTGAAACCTGCAAACAAGCTGCAAACATTAACGTAGCCGACATTCACGTACAATTGAGACAACTGAAGTGGACTACAAAATTCGGCTTCAATTAAAAACAAGTCAGTACAAACAAATCTCACTGATCCTTTTGTCCTTTGAGGGCACACATGAATCAAAAACTGCAAATAATTTATTCAAGAATTTCTTCCATCTACATATGGAAAATTACCAGCTCGAAAAGTTTAGTTCAATTAATCGCTTAAGCCAATAAAATTGATACATATTTTAATAAATTTCTCCGTTCACTCACATTTGTTGCAAACCAACAACATTTTACATTTATTTATTTATTTATTTGTTTGAGGAGCTTAAGTGAATATTTTGTTTTTGAATTTAGTCATGGCTGCGTCCAGCACACACATACACACATACTTTACGTTTGCTTACCAGCCTCCGGAATTTGTTTTTCCAAGCTGGCGCCATCTGTCGGGCGGAAGTGTAGCTTAACACAAACACGGCTCGCAGTCTATAGAAGACACCTGCGCAGTACCTTTGGCACATACATACGTATGGCTGTACATACACATATACATACATACTCGTACATACGCACATAAAGCTTTCTTTGAACTTAGAAATATTGATGCCGTACGAAGTAAGTTTTATTACGCTTTCGCAAATTCCCTTTCAGTTCAATTTCATATTGCGAACACTATGTTTTAAGGCTTGCACGAATTTTTTTGTGGTTTTGTGCAAGTCCTTACGCTTGAATAAACAGTACTTTGGAGCTAAAAACAATTAAACTAGATTGTTGCAGCAAAATATTATTTTTTTTCTAAATTACTAAATCTTGCGTGAATATTTCTTAATTTTTTTATTTATTTTATGCTGAATTACAATGGACGCTTTCTGAATTAGAACTAGAAAAGGTATAGTTTAGTTTTTGGCGACGCTTCTTGGAGCTCTTGCAAAGCATCTGCAGCAGCTGGAAACTGTTTCAGGATGTATAAAACTCAACCAAAAGATAAATTTCATACACTTAATTCATAGACTGTCGAGTCCGATCTAGCCTGCAACTATGAACAAAAGAACTGAAATTCAATTAATGACTGGTAGAGTTGCAGTTTTGGGGCTCATTACATTCGCCTCTTGTATTTTTACCACGTTCACAGCTACGATTTTATAGAAGCGTATAAATCAGTCTCTGCTCATGAAATCTTTCTTCTGCCCGTTCTATTGGGCCGAACCCATAGCAAGACAAAAAATTAATTTACATATTAATAACTAGTAACTGAGCAAAACAATTTTACTGATAATACTTGCTCCCCTTTCTCTTAAGCAGTCTAACCGTCACCTCGTTCAAGGCTCCACAAAAGTAAAGTGTTTAATTTTGTACACGTATATATGTATGTATGTATGCATGTATGTACATGTGTACATACTTCTTATTTCTATTTCCATACAAAAACTATAAATTTCACTATGACAGAGTCATTTGTATGTACATTTGGTAATATATTTTTATTTTATTTTGGCCTTTTTGGTATAAATATTAAAAAATAATAAATAAATTTTGCATACGCTCATACTTTCCTACGTATGTATAAACACATTAGGATCGTGCAAAACGGTAAAAACAACTTAAATGACACTATTCAATATCCTTAAAAACCAAACCAATTCAAAAAGAAGAACATTTGAATTCAGTGACTGCTGGTAGTTGGAGTTTTATAGCAACAAAAATACACGCACACAGATATTTACATACATACATATGTACAGACACATATATTTATACTTGTATCTTCGAATCAAGAAAACAACAAGGATGACATTAAATAGGAAAAGAGAAGAGGGAGTCATGCGGTTCACTTTTTACGTCCTGGTGTTCGCTTATAAAAAATGTCAATAAATTATGCGTAAAACCACACAAATCAAAAGAAAAGAAATTGAAAAACATTTTTAGAAATTGTACACAAGTTAAACTTTTTCTACATGAATTCCAGCACATAAACCAGTGTGAACAGAAGTGTGTACGAGTATGTGTGTACATGTTTGCAATATCCTTGTCGCTCTGCTCGTTCAGATTAAAGTTTTGTTTTGTGAAATGGGGTTATAGATGGAAGGAGGAGAAGCAAAAGGCAACATGTAAACAAAAAGTTGAGTAGCAGGAGAAAATTATGGAAAGTACGCAAAAGTCAAAAGGCAATAACAAACACTAACAGCAACAAATCTTTTCAAAATGAAATGAAAACAAGCCATTGGGCGCCATTTGATTTTTTTAATATTTCGATTTTTTCGGCATTTCTTATTTTTTTTCCTCGGATTCCTTGTTTTGATTTTTCGTGTTTTTTACTTTCATAAAACAAACTTTTCATATTTATGTGTATATACATACATACATACATATGTATGTACATATGTATGTATGTACGTATGTAAGCGAATTTGTAGAACAAGAAGAAGTTGGCGTAGATTGCTGAAAGTTGTTCGTGTGATGCAGCGATGTCTTCCGCTTCCGGTAAAAACAGCACCAGAATAAAATCCAGGAAATAAAAGTTTTAGTTTTAGTTAATGCAATACAGATACATACATACGTACATATACATGTACATATACATGTATGTATGTATGTATGTATGTATGTATGTATGTATGTACACATTTATGTTCGTATGTTGTTTAAGAAGCAGGAATAATGAATAAGCTTTTGTTCAAGTCCGGCTCTAACGATAAATCCTTAATGCTAAAACTCTAAATTCAACAATGTTGTTGATTTGTTCCGAATTTAAAAAAATTTCATGGCGGACGTCCAGAATATTTTTCAATTCATACTTCGTGCATACATACACATGTGCATATACTACATATGTAGTTACATATCTATGCATTTGTATGTACATATGCACGTGCGTATGTCCACATACATACATACATACATTCGCATATTTCATAATTCCACAACAAACTTTTAGTGTCAAACGCACGAAAATAAATTCTTTTTCATAAATACATAAATTTTGTTTTATGTAAATACTTACATATGTATGTATGTAAACACACATGTGAGTATATAATTGTGTACATAAGTCCACTTTATAGTTAAATTAAGACTAGTTTTATAAAAAAAAACAAAAGCACACAGAGCCACACAAACAACGATTGTTAGACAAACGGATATGTAAGCAAAAATGTTAAAGCTTTTGACATTAAGCAGAGTTTCATACTGTTGAATGTGCGCCAAGTGCTTAAAAATGAGTTAATTCTTGATCATAGCTGGTAAATCCGCTACCTATTAAAGAGGCTCCGTTTTTAGAACCTCTGGCTGTCTTCCCAACTAATTTTTCGCGAGGCAAATTTGGACTTCCGAAAAACGCTTGCAAAAAGTTTCTACTTCAATTTTGATTCCGACTCAAAAACTGTATCTGAATGAACTGAACCGATTGCAATGAATTCGGAGTTATTACAATGTTAAAACAATGTCAATGTAAAGTCAATGCGGCGTGTGTATGTTAGTAGTTGCATTAACACATTTTCCGGTACTCTAGCAAGCTAATGGTTGCTATTCCAAATATTGATAGGAACAAGCACATTCGTTCATATGCAAATAAGAGCAAAAACACAAATACATTTGCATTTCTTTATTCTATTGTAGTTGTTTTTGTCTTATATTTATTTGTTGTTTTCGGACCATACTTCAATATCCATTAGAAAGTAGTTATGGCTGGCTTGCCAAAAACACTCGGTTGAAGGGAAGCAGCAAACCGACACCCGAACCATTAAAGTACTCAGTCCGCTAAAGTGGTTAGCGGGGTGGGGGAAGCTGAACGAAACGAGGGTTTCTTCCGGGCATTCGCATCCAGTTCGTGGTATACAGCCATACACACGTATGCATCATATGTATGTGATTTATGATACGCGTGAGAATTTATGCAAACAAACACGTCCAATACGAGGCAAACAAACGCTCTTGTACCAAATCGTTGGAATGTATGTACATATGTAGGTACATGTGTACATACATACATATGTTTATGGTTGCATAAGTAGATGGAAACTTTGTTTTTTGGCATTCACTGAAATATAATATGTATCATCATTACTTTTTTTCTTGGCAACTAGGAAAAAAAATATAAAAGTCAAATCGAGCTAAAAAGTATTTAGAGAGTAGAGATAGAATATAAGAAATAAGACAAATCATTATTTATCGAAAAAAAACGCAGTTTTAAATCTTCCCAGGTCTTCGTACATACATACATACATCCTTGTATGCTACTTTCTGTAGCAGAAGTTTTCCTTTCAACTGCGCTTGAGTTCACTTTCGTTTTGTAATAAATATTTATTAATTACATAAACAGTTCTAAAAGAACACATAAAAATAAATAATTGGAAAGGTTTCCAAAATTTTAGTTTTCAATTATTGGACTTAATAGTGTCTAAAACACTAAAGCTTTAAAATTTTCCTGCATGATACATGTATTGCAAACGTCTCCACTCAATTCAATTCATCTCTTTAACTCTTCAGTATAGGAAAACCTCTGATTTGTTTTTCAAGACTTCAAGGTAGCAAGTTCAGAAATACTATCACGCGAATTGGTTGGCTTGTATTAGCAACCAGTGAGGGCGTTAGTAGGAAATTTTATTTAATTTTTGAACTTAGTAAATTTTCTCACTTAGCAAAAGTTTTCCAAGTCCTTATTGAAATTTGCTTTTACTTTTACGCCTTTTTTAAGACATTAAAATATGATTCAAACATTTTTTGAAAAGAAGTGAAAGTTGATTCCATTAGCTCGTAAATGACTGCCTTATCAGGACATGACACACGGACGGATGGTCTATTGGTCTCATGCTAACAGTGTGACACTGTGTGGCGTCACGTTGCTATCTCTTGCGTTATCCTTTATCATTTAATGCCGTTACTCTATGTACATACATAATTTTATTTATATGTAGCAGCAAATTTTTTTCTTTTTCCCCTCGAGAATGTTGGCTTCCAACTTAAAAATTTATGTGTTTATTATTAATAGTTTTTCTTAATGCTACCACCACTGTTTTATTTGCCACCACTATTCTGTTATACATCCACTCGTTCTGCTTTTGTTTCACGACTTCTTATTTTGCGTATCGAAATGAAAGTTATTATCTTATAGAGTTTTGTTTGTTTGCAGCGAGTGTGAGCCATAAAAATCAAAGAAAAATATCCTTTTTTGGTGAGAAATTCTCATGAGCCTTTTGTTTGAATATTTTGACAAATGGTGTTGGTGGCATCCGTAAGCAAACAATGATTTGTATATTTTCCATGCTTCTTAGCTTTTATCTCTTTTTTCCCTCCTTGGAGTTCTCAGCTGGCGCAACCGCTTTAAGCCAATAAACAGACTCATATGTATCAAAACTAAATAAAAAGTACATTCGGAGAAAAATTTCGTTGATCTGATCAAATCTTTAAGCGCTTAAAAATTTTCGTTCTCCTAAATTCGCTATACGTATATATATATATATATATATATATATATATATATATATTTACGTTCTAGAAAAGTACACTTGGCACAAAATACCCACAGGTTTCACAAAAGAAATGTCCAAGTAAACGACAAGAGATAATTTTAAGTTTCTATGTAAATGGTAATTTGAGTTTGTCATATGGAACCATAACAAAACATCAACGGACCCAGAATCACTATCACAGTGACACAAGTATCAGATATTTTTATTATAATAAAAGTGTTGCCTACAATCAATGCAGTCCGAACAAAATTTGATGTTTTTTTACAATCTATCGCTAAATGTGCCGATCCTATGGATATTTAAAGCAACAACTTAATTTGCTCAAGGAATGAAACACTGCAACATTTATTCTATAAGTTTTTACACACTTTGAGTCGCAAGAACGTAAAGAGCATTAGGGTTCAAGTTGTTGGAGCATTCATTTCCATTAAGAAAGACATATTGAGCATTTTTCTCCTACTTTTAAGGATTGGCAAATGAGTCTCCGATCATTTTGCAGAGTATGGTGGAATGGTAACATACATACATAAGTACTGTAGACATTCCTCAGACACAACAGACGAAATACAAAGAAACACTTACAATTCAACATCAAAGAACTAATATTTTTAATTTTTATTGCAGTATTTAAACATGCCATCCACTGATTTATACATACATATGTTTACACATACGTACATACATACATAAGTACGTACATAATTATCGAAGAAATAACTAACACACAAACGTCTTTCTGTCCTTCTCCGTGTACCAAAAACAATTTCAGTTTTATGTTTTAAAATGCTGGCAAAAACAGCAAAAATAAAATTTAATCTGTTTTGTGTTGATGATGGTGGATTTGGTTAAAATTATCCTTAAGTTGTGTAATCAAAAACATTTGTTTCTCTATTTGCTAAAATATCTCTGCCTCAAACTGATGAAAATTAAAAACAGAATGGGAAAGAATATGATTTCTTTTTCTTGCTGGTTGCTGTTGCAAATATTCACTCAATGTGGTTGTTAATCTTTTGCATTGTTCCAAGTTCTGACTTGTGTACGTGAACAATATTTCATTTCCTTCACAATAAAAGTTTCGTTTGATAAATGATTTTAATTGTTTCTTAGACTCAGAGTTTCGAAACTTTCAAAAGCGTTAAGATCAGAGAAAATAACAGAAAGCGATAACGAAACAAAAAAAATTAAACTAAGACCTCAACATGATATGGTTATGAAAACTGCAAAAGTACCAGTAACAGCTAAAAACACGTCAAACTCCGCGCATTTTTATCTTAAGCACATGAATTCTTCTTTCCAATAGTTTTGGATAAAAAAGTAAACAGACTATTTATTAATAAACTGGCTGTATATACGTATGTACATACATACATATGTATGTATGTGTGTATTGTGGTGAATTAAAATAAAATAAGACTGTACATTCTGTGAATCCTGGGGCCTGCTTTTTATACCATGAAAGCAGCCATCATAAACTTACTTGTCTCTAGAAGGTTCCTAGCAGTCATTTTTTTTCCAAAAATAAATATAGAACATATTTAGAACCAGATGAAAACTTGTGAACGTATGATTTGGGACAAATTATATTCTGCTTTTCGGAACACATTTATTAGATTTGGCAAACACTTTATATCTAAACATATATATGTATATGTGTGTGTGCCTGTGTGTGTATTTAAAAAAACAGTTAAAACTTAATAGAAGAATTGTTCGTAAATACATTTTTCTTCGGTGGCCGCTTATTGAAAGTTTGAAACCTCATCCTTGCATAAAATTAGTGAGAGTTAATGAATACGTAAAAAAACAAGTTTCGTTTCATATTTTTGCTCTTCGGTACATGTTCATCCTCCTATTTAAAGAAAATTGTCCGTATTGACAAGCAAAAATACTTTGGAGACCTTCTCAGTGCAGTGCAATTAACCATTTCTCCGTGTTTCTCGGTGTTTTTACTGGTTTTTAGTAGGCCAAAAGCGCATTTTTAGGTAAAAGTGGCTTACAATTTCCTAAAGCATAACGTAACTTTTCGCTGACTATAATTGTGGCCCAATATGTGTAACTCCACACGAATGGGCAAAACATGTATACTTACATATCTACATATTTCGTCACCATAAGTTTTATTTTCAAAAAAAAACCAACCCATTCACTATTACGAAATAAAAAATTACTGTGATAACAAATAAAGTTCCTCGAATATTTTGCCATTAAAATTATTTTTACTTCATACACGTTCGTACATTGAAAATATGTGTGTACGTCTTTTATTTGTAGCACACAAAGGTGGTCTACAATTTTACGACGCCATTTATCTAGAAAACCACACAGTCTAATCCTAAACGATGGCTAAATTCAACCAACTTATAGATTATGGAACGTTTAAAGCAAAAAGAAACAGAGAAGTGATTATGACAATGCATTTAACAACGTATTAAAAATACACATTAATGTATCAGAAAATGCTGAAAAGGGGCCTGGTATGAAGAGGTCTTTTGCAGTGCTCCTTTTCGTTCCACTGCGCTTCTCTAGGGATGTAATCGTGACAAGGTTTTACCCACGATTAGCAGTAACCAAATACATGTGCTCATAAGTATATAAATATTTAATATAGAATCAAATAAAACATTGTACAATTTTTTGAAAATGTTGGTAAGACTCAATATGAACCTTTCAACACCTTGATTTAAATGTTCCCGGAGATTTTAAAGCCAACACCACAAGGTGCAGTAGTTTTCTATGCATTGTTGTTGCAGAAATAGTTGTGATCAATTTCCTGTTAATTTGAATTTATTTTGAGTTTAGCTCGAACTGCTACAAAGCCTGTAAGTTTTGCATAATATCCCAAACTGAGCACCGCCATATCAGGTGTGAGCTCTGTCAAGCAACTAAGCTGTGGAGAGTCTACGGCCAGACACATCGCGCTCTACGGTGGTAGTTATTGCGCGATGATTATTACAGGGTCATTATCAGGAAATTATCTAAATCAAATAAACAAATAGTCAAAAATATAGTAGTGCTTCCTTAAAACAAATATTATTTTTATATTAAGTTCTCCCAAGCATTAACGTGTAATATTTTTAGAAAACTTCAGCACTGCTTAAGGGTTAGGGCCAACGTATTTTTGAATTACTTGTTCTTTCAGCAGAGAGTGTGCACTTACACCACAAGAAAATATATTACAAATCCTTGTTGAGACACACAGAGTAGTATAACAACTTGTTTATATTTAACTTAAAGCCGTTAAACTTCTTTCTTAAAATAAAAGTCTTTTGTCAGCTCTTGGTAGGGGTACCTCTAATTCAACTCTTTTTTTCACTTGACCAATTTTAATGCCGACTTTGATTTTGGATTTTTTCTAAGCGAAATAGCGTCAAAATTAAAATTTTGTGATTGCAATAAAAAGACGCTCAGACACACTAATTTGATTCACGTTGTTTACGTGAGTGTGCCTCATCTCTTGTTTCTATTTACAAGACTGTTTCAATCATTCTATTCCACTGAACTGAAGAATCAAACTAAACCAACCGTGCTTTTGCTTTGATTTTTTATGATTTTCGCTAGCAGTTTTTCTTTTTTATTATTCTAAAAAAAAAGTTTAAATGAAAAGTGAATTAAAACGTCGAACATAAGACAATGCTGATGGATGCGCTGCTTGGCCGCGTCGCACAGTGTTTAACTTTAAAGTGAAAACAATGGTAAGCGGTGAACATATCTAAATTGGACGAACCGGAGCTGGTCAATTTTGGTTCCTGAACAATGCCTAAAATTGTGCAAAGTCTTTTACGATGTATAATGTGGAGCAAAGCAAATCACGTCAGGCGACTAACCCATAAATTGTCTTTTCAGTCACTTTGGAGCGATGAAACAAGAAATGTTTGTCGACCCAAAAGAAAAGGAATTCCACATTTAATTTAGAAACAAAGTTGTATAGTTCTTTTCAAAGAAAATACTTTTAATTTTCGTTTTGCGTGACCCACTGTGTAGAAACAACATGTACATGTATGTAAGTCTTCTTCTACTTTGAAGTTTTCGCACTTTTCATGAGTATAATTTTTTTATTGGTGTTGTAAATTATTCGAGGTTTTTAAGTTTTTGCAAAACAACAAGCATTTGCCCGTCGACGTTGTAAAAATTGTTTACTTTCAAAAATCTTTTCTAAATTCACAGATGTTTTAGAACATGGAGCTTTTTTAACGACACTTCCCCACAGTTTGCAGTTGCAAACTGTTGGAAGCAGTTGATATGAGAGAGTAAATCACAAAAGTTTTTAATCACTTCTGAGGCTTTGTTCTGGCGAGTTGCAAGTATGTAACTTTCAAAGAAGCCAAAAGGTAATTCCGTCTTAATGAAGTGAAGTAATTTAGAAAGATGAAATAATGCTGGACATATCTTCTTCTTCTTCTTTTGGCGCTACAGTCCGTGGTGAACCTGGGCCTCAACCAACAAAGTTTTCCAGCTGGCACGGTCTTTAGCCAGCGTTCTCCAATTGTGCACACCAAGTTGGTTGAGGTCCCTCTCCACTTGTGTGCGCCATCGGTTCCGTGGGCGTGCTCTACTGCGTTGTCCCACAGGTTCGGAATCGAAGACATATGTAATTCATAATTCAAGGCCTTACTTCACTGACGGATGGAACGACACTATACAGCATGACAAAATGTTGTTACATGTTGTCCCAGTAAAAGCGGTTGGATAGAGAGCAAAGGAAACTGGCCGACTTAACTAAATAAAATGCATGTTTTGCAAAATTCACACATGTGAGAGATATCTTAATTCGGTTACAAATCTTTCTTACGTTTTAATGTTGGCATTTGCTTACATATGTATGTATGTATGGTTTGTATTCCATGTGGCGACCACTTCATAATTTTTATCCATTCTACTCGTCCTTCCATCCATTACGGTTACACGACATTTCAAGTATAGTTCCAATTTCTTAAATAGCACGACAGCGTTTTTGCACAGCCACTAACGTTGCATCTTCTCATCGCTATCCCTTCACGCCGAGCACAAGTTCGAAACGTTGGCGAAACTTTTGGTGGTGAAGATGACGATGCTATATGTTCCTCCCTCACGTGGTAAAGTTATTACATTTACATGCACACCCGTACATACATGTGGTTGTTGTCCATGTGCGTGCTCCAGTTCAAACAGTGCAATGAGAACGTTTAAGGCCGCGGGAATTACGCTCGAGTGGAAACGTGCGTGTGTTGTATAAACAACAAAAATAAGAAAAATATTGGCCCGACACTATCATTACCGTAGCGTTAGCAGTGTATTGCCAACACGCTCTTATTTATAGAGAATACTTGTTGTTTCTTTATCAATGCTGAACTTACTTCAAATGGCAACATGCTGCTTACAATTTTAAGGAGAAAAAAATCCACTTAAAAACATAAAAACTACGAAAAGAACGATCCATAAACACGGGAGCTTTTTGATGTTGGGCCAGACAGTTTGGCGTCTGCAACACCACAAAAGAATCGCTGCTGCATTCTTTAATGTTATTGTTTGTTTATAAATATGCAAACAAAATCACAAGGCCCATATTCACTTCAAACCTGCATGCAGGCACACATGTTTACATATGTAGATGCATATGGATATGTATTTATATGTTGAAATTGGAAGAAAGCGATTGCGATTTTTCCTACTTCTGACATACGCTCATAAATTCAAGTGCTTTTTTCGATCATTTTGCAAAAAACGATTTCCCTTTTCTTTTACTTCAATATCTTAAAAAAATATGCAGCCTGAAACAATTCCGAATATAGTTTATTCCCCTTGTTTACGATTTCTTGTTGATGTCCGAAACTAAAATATGTATGTACATACGTGTGCGTATCCAAACTGCACTTGTGCTTCCACCTTCTGTATATAAAAGGCACCTTTTGACAAAAGAACGTGAATATTTACATACACACATACACATGTATATGGGGGGCAAGAGGACAAAACGATCTTTTTAAAATAGTTTAATTAGATTCCAAAGCGGAACATGTCTGCGAATGGAATTTGCGGTTCAAATGTATCAAGCTGCTAGATAATCGGTTCAATTGTCTGTCTTCTGTAAAACTCTTACCAACATATGAAAAATATTAGATATTAGAGCTCACAAACATGATGAAGGTTGTATGTATGTATGTAGGTTTAGCCCAGATCAATGAAATGGCAGCAAAATCTTTTATGTTCAAAAAGAAACCAATACCAGAATGCAGTGGTTAGAAGCAGAAAGTAATTTTCCTGGAAGACAACTGAATTGAACTGATATATGTAGTTCTTACATGATATAGTTTTTACTTATCGGCAGAGTCGAAAAATCTTAACGAAACAACAACGCGTTATGAAAAATTACTGAACCAAGCTTAATCTGCATCTAAGGGGCGCCTGGAGTTAAAAGTTATGGCATTTGATAGGGAAATTTGCTGGACCTAAAACTTATATATTTAATATGCATATGTTTTATTTCCTATTTGTTGTCCTTTCACGTTTTTCCTTTCTGTTTATCACTGGGAACCACACACGAATGAGCGACATGTCCTGAAAATGTCTATGAAAAGTTCAAAATTTCTGTGCTGTTAATTTGGGCTCCGATTTGGGGGTCTATTATTAAAATTCAAAGTATTTGCTATCTTCAACTGATATTTTTCTTAAGCTAAGATCAGGTCCTGCAGTTAATATTTCAGTGAACGATATAGCGCCACAGTCACTAGAGGCTGTAAGATCATTGGCCAACAAATTATGTATGTACGTACACACATACATATTTACATGTGTTTCAATTTCTAAATTAATGACCAATTATGTTTTCAGATGTATTGAACATTTTTCCACAGACGAATTTACAATTTTATTTGGACGAAGATACTTAGCCATATACATACATACGTGATATATTCACCTGTGTATGTATTGTATGTGTGTATTTTGTAACAGGTTTGTTAAAGCAGTAGAAGAACTACCAGCAGCACAAACATCATAACTCCTGCATTGTCGTGCGTATGCGTTTGGATCTGTACACACATACAGAAAATATTGTATTTTGTCGTCAAACTTTGTAATATTGACCGCAGGAAATGCACTAAGTTTTCTAAGCAAATGGTTTTTTGCATGCCAAAGACTGACAACAAATGGTCTTTTGAGTGACATACTACAGTTTTCACCACCAAATTTTTTTTAAATGTTCATTATATATTCGCTCCCACATGGACGCAAAGTTGTTGTTTTGATTCTCTGATATCAAAACAACATGCAAAGAAACTAACGCTGAGTATGACACACGCACACAAGGAACTCATGCCAATGTCGTAGATTTACAACAACTGGACTTGTTTTCCATGACCTTAATGTAGCAGCCTCAATATGCACCACACGTGCGAGTGATTGTGTGTGTGAGTAAATACGTAAATCAACAGGACAGGCGAGTGGTTAAAAATAAAATATACGCGAAAGAAAGAGAAAAATACTATCAATGCAGTAACTAGTCAACCGTTCAGCCACAGAACACGGTGTCAATGTTGGCCCAAAGGGCGCCATCAACGCACAGTATACACACAAGCACTCCAAAGCTTTCTAGGTAACGGAAGCATTCATAAATATAAGGATGGAGTGTTGCTGAACATGGCTGTTGCTCCTGAATTTATTTACTCGCAAAAGAATTTTTTGGATTTCAGCCCTTGCGAATTAATTTGTCCAAGTGCTGCACTAAAGCGATCTAGATCGGGGAACATCCATCTATATATATATGCACATATATAGTGTTTGATCGCGGCAAGGCTTGGACTTGGACTAGTGCAAAAAGAATTATTTATGTTTTTAAGTTAGCAGCAGTGTTGGAGTCAGAGAAGAAGTCCTTCAAGGAAATTTCAAAATCTAAATTGCTGCTAATGATTAACGCACAAATGCCCCTGCGTGCAGTGCCTCCTTTTATGTTTATTTCTGTTTAAGCTTGAAGGCTGCATGCAGTTGTGTGCTTGTAACTGTCTTGTTGCACTAAATTATTGGTTTTGGGCAGCACACAACAAGTGATGCCATGATGTACCCCAGAGGCTGGACCAGACTGTCAGCCAACCAAGCAAATGCTTTCCGAATCGTTTTACACACACACGAGTTCTGGCAATGACTGAACACAGTGTACGTTTTCAATCTACGGCTTTCGCTCCCATTTTCATTCAGCCAGATTTCGGTATCGTTGTTTTATTTTTTTAGTTAATCAACTAACGAACGTAAGGCAACTATTTGCTATTGTTTAACGTTCCTCGTTTGCATTATTTTTTCAAAGTTTTTCACTTTTTCCTGGTCATTTGCCAAAATTGATTTTTGGCACTAAAATCTGCAAGATGTATGGTTTAAATGGAAAACAAACAAATGTTACGGCTTCCAGGATACATGGCACATACATATTGTATATTGAAAATTTGTCTTAGTTTTTCGCTTTTGTCAGAATTTTACACGCGACTTTTAAACAAAACACAAGTTATTAATCTTTACCAGACCTGAATTTAAAGTAGTTGACATTAATTAAATATATAAATTTAAAAATACTTATGTACATTTGAATGTCCTTAAAATGTTCAATACATAAAAGTAAATACATATGTACATACATTGTACATATGTAGGCCTACGTATGAACATACGTACATACATATGTACATAAAGTATATTTGAAACAAGAATTTTTAAACTGAGAGGATTGAAATTTCTCCATTAACTTTGGTGGGAGATAAAAAAAAATTTTATTTATAATTATGTTTGACTTTCTGTAAGTTGAAGATCTTTTTGGTTATTAATACGAATTGACAGTATTTTATCCAATATTTTATTTTTCTGTGGAAAACTTCTTGACCAAAACGAAATAATATAGCAAGAGAAAGGTTCCAATATGTAATGCAATTGCATATATTTTGTTTTTGTTAAATATTCTCAAAATGTCGAAAGAAAAATTTGATCTTGAACTGTTGACATCCCTGGGACGCTGAAGCTTAAAACGGCATTCAACTGTGCTCTTAATTTAACCTCGTATGAAGATCCCTTAATTAACACCATTTAACATAAAATGTTGCCACACCTTTGCACATACATGTGTATATAAATTCCGTTACTGTTGGAAAACTGGGAATATGTGTATATTCGTATACAGTCGTAAAGCAGGTCTGGGCTGAAGGACAGCTCTGGCGTCATCGCAAATATTTGTTTAAGTGCGGTCAGGTTTGTTTTTGTTGTTCGGCACAAGTCAGACACAGAGACATTTATACCATTCGCTATCAGCCTATTTTGTGCAACTATAACTTTTAAATTTACTTTGCAAGATAAAAATCTGCAATTAAATTTGCATTATAAAAAAATCAATAGATAAAATATCTTCGTAGAGAAAAGAAAGAAAATAGTCGCACTCGGGGGATAGCTACTGGGGTCTGGGAATTTTTTTTGCCATTAAAAAGAAAAAGTATATACTCCGGTGCCGTTTAATGATAATTTAACAGAATTTCATATTGAATTCCAAACAATTGTTAAATATCATTGTGAAGAACGTCAAATTAAATATTCTTTCCTTCGATTAGGATCCAAAGTCCTGCGTTTGTTTGTGTGTCCTCCATCTGAAGGTAAAGGAACGGTGCCGATATGATGCGACAACACAAACTCTATTAAAGTCCGAATAAGAATTTTGTTGATTTCGTAAACAACAATTGCCGAAAATAAAAAGTAGATTCTTAAACATATATCTAAGTATGTATGTATGTATACATATACATACATATGCATGTATGTAAACAATTTATTTAAAACGAAGTACATACATACATACACACCTATTTAAAGGCATAAACAAAACCTGTTCATAAGTTGTGTAATTGAAAGGAAAGAATGTTTCTATGGCCACACAAAGAAAACAACAGTTTGTTAATAAAATCCCGTTGACATGATCTCATCTGTCGACACCAACTGAAACACACATCCATAAAAATTATCTGAATGATAAATGATCCATCATATGAAACATTCATGCATCTCACACAAGCAAAATTCTTTCTTAAAAAAGTCACCTGGTTAGTAATGAAGGAACAGCTGTAACACAATGAGTAGATTACAGGAAAGACCTTTTTTATATAATTGGAAGAGAGGGCAGAGTAGGGAGTGGGTGTAGAGTCGTTGGAAATCGCCACTTTCAGGTATTTCATTATTTATATATAAATGAGAATTCATAAATTGAGAAATTGCTGAAGACGTTCAAAACAAACATAGATTTAAAGATCCGCCGATTTGCAAAGATATTTTAAAAGAGAAAAACTGCTTTTTTTATTTACCTTTCGTATTTTTATGTGAAGAGAAGCACAAAGTGCAGAGCAGGGCTTCTTGTTTCATCACACTAGCAGCCTTTTAATCTATGAGTACTACGACTGTTAAATATTTGCTGTACAAAACAGAGTTACGTCTTCTCCTAACCTCCAATTTAAAAATTATTTCATAAGTGCTTAAAATATTAAAAGGTTTACACCAAAAATTGGCATATAGAGGAAAACATAAAGCTGTGCGAAGTCGATGCGAGTGCTGCTAGCAACTTTATTTTTTTGAAACATGCATGTAAAATCTTTTGTTTCAGTCACCAGAACTTTCGCTGGATCAGACCTAATTTATTCTAGACACTGTGATTATTCCTAAAAGCGTTTGTCTTTATGTGTGCTGGATTTCGTTTCTGATCCATATCAGGAAAGAAAGAGCTGAGTAAATGTGCTGACAAATAATGTCATATGTGTGATTATGTGACGTTCATAACTAAAGTGCAGCCAACAAAAAGACACGATCACTTCACAATTTAACACATCATATCGCACCCTCCGCACTCATCCTTCATAATGGAGTCAGAAAACGATTTATTTTTAAATCATCAACAACAAAGCACAGTTTACAAGAAGATTTTATTGTTTTTTCTCTTATTTCGTTAATACGTACATATTTAAAATATTATTGATTTTTGTGTTGTTCATTTATCATCCATCGATGTTACATAGTGTGTTTTTTTAAGATTTGTTTATTTAAACGTTTTGTACGAGTATTTATCGAAAAGAACACCACAAAAAATAGACACATTCAATTTTATTTTAATTTCGTTTCCATTTTCTAATAAATTGTTAATAAACATTGGCGACACACGTCGCTGACATTTAATTGCCCAAATCACCTGAATTAACAAGTCACTAAAACGTGCCCTTTAGCGGTAATTAAACAATGGAATGGCAGCCACAAAATCATTTCTGACGATTTATGTGATTGTTGACACTGATTATTTTTGGATAGTTCCAGTTGTTTTTTTTTATATTTTTATTAGAACAAGGAACGCATGTGAACGCAGAACAAATTGCATGTGAAGAGTCTAAGTCGTAAAGATTGCGGTTCTTTTGTTGTATTGTAGAAAATAAAAACCATAAAAGTTCAAAAGTTTTTGAATTACAATTTCACACGCAAAGAAATACGATGTTGAAGAGATGAACATATACTACAGTTGAATTTTAAATTCTGTTTTATATATACATGCATACATATTTTTTCTCCTTCGGAACTAAAGACCTATCGATTGCTTTCATACCTTATTGCATAATGTTAGAAAAATAAAAGTATACGTGTATTAGAAAACATTTAATTTTTTTTTTTATTTACATTCATATTTATTATATGTACATACTTATACATATTTAGAGGTCACGAATCATTCATTATTGTAACGTCTGCAATATTTAGGGCGACGTAAGAAATTTTAGAGGTCTATTTTTTGAAGCTGAGGCATCCATCTGGAAATGTCCAGCCAATATAGCCTTTTGCGACTAAGCTCTTGTAAGCCATTATGAGCCGCCTACTTTTAAATATTTAAATAAACGTGCTGGTGCAGCATTAGATCAACTGTATGTACATTCACTTCACCACACAAAATGCTATTCTTCTATACAATCTTTCCAATACTCGTACTAAAGGACTAAATTAATTAAAACGAGAGAAATTTGTTTTAAAAAAATCAAGACAAATTTTAAGTATGTACTAGTGAACTTTCAAGCAATATTGCAAACCACTCAGAACAACTACATCTCGATGGTACACAATTGCATTCTTACACGTAAATGCAAATTAACTGAAAACCACTCTCAAAATATTTTTCTACTGTCCAAAAACAATTCATGGTATAAAATGGTGATAGCTTGTACTTGAGACTGCGACTTTTATTTAGTTCCCGGAGACATTTCCTTTCAACTATTCCGGCACAATCATCACTCCTTTGCTTTCAATTAGATGGAGGTTAGTGGAAGTGGCAAATTTTATTTTCTTCTCTTTTTATTTATGATAAAATAATTAAAAATGCTTCTAGCTCATAGTCAAACCCATTTCGCCTATTTCTCAATTCCGAAAATTAATTTACTCTTAAATTCAAACATGATTATAATAAATTATATACTCGTATAATAATATAAATTTAAACGCTGGAAACAACATCAATAACGTAATTTTCAAACGTTTCACAAACAAACAACAACAAAACAAGAGTATGAGTGCATAATGAGAAATGGAGCATTTTTATGACCAACGACGCCGTTTAAAACATCACAGCTTTTACGTACACAGAAAAATCAGACACCTTCAAATGTTGTGATGCAGGCGAACTTATGATATGCACGTCGTTGCTGGTGTTGTTGCTCCCAATTATTATTGGTGATGTATTTTTATGGGCAACCGTTAATGCTGTAATATAATATTTATGTAAGTCAATTTGTAAACCGCGTGCGGACTAATTTTGTCATCTATACAGTGTGCAAGTGCATAAGTATGTACATACATATGGTTCGATACATGAGCAGTAGTCAGGTAAACGTTACCAAGGACAAGAGTGCTGACAGGTATTACTACCAGTTAAATTAAACGGTTTTAATTCCAATTTAATTTTTGTGTTTTACTGTGGCTGCAAATATTTCAATGAAATTTACTATCTGGGGATTTTAGAGCTAAAAGCCTATTTCATTTAGTATTTATAACTCCAGGAGATTTGACTTTTCCCAGGTTTTCGCTCATTTTAGCTTTCTGATAATTGAGTCTGTCAATCTTTCCTTTTGATATCATATATCGTATGATGGTATAGTATGATACGGAGGTATAGTTGAAAGTAAAAAAAATAAAATAATGTTCGATTCAAAATCATCAGACGGTTATATCAACAAACGGAAATTGCAGTAAAGGAAACTCAAAACAAAAAGAACTCAATTTAGGCACAATATGATGGACAACTCAAAATTAGAAAACAATTTCTTTACATAATCCTTAAATACGAGTATGTGTATGAAATGAAAGTTTTTCTATAAGTGGCATAATAAGAGGGGCGAATAAATTTGAAAGTTAAAAGGGTAAAAGTTCGGAGAAGTGTTAATTAAAAACTTTGTTTGTTTTTTGTTTGTCTATTTTGCTCGTGTGCTCAGTTACGAGCACTATACGGCGCTTCCGCATATTCAGTTCCGACTTCTGAAAATAGGATTGATGAATTTCGAAAATTTTGTATTTCCTGCTTTTATTTAATTGAAGCAACAAGACAATTTGTAATGTAAGTGTTGCGGACGATCATGTATACAGTGAGGAACAATGACTTACAAGATACATGCATACATACATACATATGTATGTATGTCCAGTCAAATAAAATATCTTGAAAATTTTACAGCATTTGTTTGCACTCAAGCCTACATACATATATAGAATTGTTGTTGAAAACTACACGAACTTCGATACTACTCGTAGTATTGGGTATATGAATGAAAAACTATAAAATTGATTTTCCTTGCATATCACATTACGATCTAAATTTTGTTATCCTAAAACTTGAGCAAAGATTTTTCCTACAGCCAAACCCAGTTTTAGCCTCAAATCTGATATACATACATATCTCGTTTTTTATTTTCTAAATTTAAATTTCGAAAGATGTTATGGACAATGTTCTAAATCGAGCCCATCATTGCGAAGCTGAAAGCGGCGTTCATTTAAGTGACATTATTTTAATATGACTCTTGTTGTTGTTAACACGAAGCTACTTTTTTCTACTCTACTCGTATATTGCTTATGTTGAGTTACCGTATCTATGACAAAGAAAGCTTCTTGTAACAAAATCGTTACACGAAAAGACTGGCTTTGAGAGAAATGCTCTTTAAATTTTACAGAAATCTAAAATTTTAATTCTTACAAAACGGATTACCCGGTGATACCCATCAATCTCAGACAGCATATTTCAATTTAAAAATATATCCAAACTCAAATCTCAAGATAATACGCCAACGCTACAGCGATATAATCGATAAAACGCAACAGTAAACGCATGTTCATACGTACATATGTATGTGTGTATATAAAAAATGTATTTCAAGTAGACTCAAATGTTCAAGCATTTATAATCACCAAAAATATTAACCACATCTTAAGTCGCTTTTTCGCTTCATTGTTGTATTTCAATAGTTCTAAAATTAATAAGCCGATACGGCATTTGAATTTATTGCTTCTGCAAGTGCAACCTACCGCTGACTGAGTTTAAATGGCGACATACAAGTACTTTATTTAGCAAATGCATAAGTCCAACTCCATATATATGTACATTATTATACATAATTTTTGTGAAGCCAATAGTCGTAAAAAGTCGTAAAATTGTTTCAAATTGATGCAGAAATCATCATCCCAACAAGACTTCCTTTGTGAATTGTGAATTGTAAATGTATGTACGTGTTTTTTTGTTTTGTCTCTGCTTGGTGGCACATGAAATCAGTTCCAATTGCATTTTTTTCGTCAAATTCATTTTCAAACTATTCACAGAAAAATTAAATGTATGTATGTATGTACGGATATACGAAGAGAAATATAATAGTATCTTAAAAAATTTTCAGTTTTTAATTGTTTTTAGGCAAGATACATACATATATAAACAAAACAAGCAAGTACATACATATTACAATACAAGTCTGTACATAATTGTTTGCAGCAGAGATAATTCACATACATCCATATGTACTATGTATGGATTACACGCATGTGTTTTAATAAATATGTGTGTAAATAATACCAAAGGAATAGACAACACTCTGTCACATATACATACATATGTATGTATTTATATAAACAGATGCAGATGTACATATGTACATACATATCTACAAATAAGTTTGAAGACACTATTAGACAGAAGAGGATTGTCAGAGCCTTACCAATAAATGTTTATAGAAAGAGCAGTATGATAAAGAAATATGTACATATTTTCATACCAGTGCAATTCACTAGCACTGTCTTTCTTTATTTAGGCGTTCAAAATTGACACTTAATAGATCTAAGCCTTAGCTTTCGTACTTAGTCTTAGTCATTATTCAAAACCTATTATGTATAGATACTGAATAACATCCATTTGTTGAACACCGCTGCATAATCTACTGCGCTTTGATATAGTAATTTTAACACAAACAAACTTACACAATTGCAAATCTTACAGGTGAACACTTTTGCATTTTACTGTACTTATTAATGTTATACATATGTACATATGTACATACATACATACACGCTGGCGCAGAATAACAAAGAAAAAATAAAAATTATTGAAATATGATGTGATACAATGGAATGCGTACAAGAAGTCGTAAAAACTGACTTGTTTCGTTTTACGACATTTTAACTCAAGTTCTTGAACAAAGGGCGCACTTCAATCACATGCTTGAAAGGTGCAGCAACCAAGTCGGTTGAAATTGCTAAGAAAGGCAGCGTCAACAAAACTGAGCAAAAATCAGCTTGAAATTCTCATCAGGATCAAATAAAACCTTAACAAAACCTTGACAAGAATATTCGCATACGTGGGCTTGGACACTCAACAGTCATGCAATAACAGAACAAAGTAGTCCCAGGAGTCCCACTAAAATCGAGTGCAAAGTGGTTCTACGCATTTCTGAGGGAATCAATCCTTGGTCGGAAGTTAGAGCGAAAAAATAATACGCAAAAAATTAAATTTCCCAGCGTATTTGAGAGACAAACGCATGGAACTTGTTTTTATCTAAATTGAATGCTTTAAATGGCGAATAGTAAGTAACAAAATTAAATTTATAAGGTAAAAAATAAAAGCCTGTACTTGGCTTTAATTGCAATTTTTCTATTTAAAATACAGTTTGCCCCTATTTAAGTTTGTATGAAAGAAAAGTTGTAAAACGTTGCATGTTTAGATGACATTCTCAACAGCACCGCTTGTACTTATTGGAATATAACAAAAACTAAAAATAAATGTAGGTGTTAATTCAATTATATGCTAAATCATACACATCTACGCATAGAAATACACACTTATAACCAAACTCTGCAGATACAATTAGATTTTTCTCTAATTTCTCCCTATTGTATATAACCGATGTTCTTTCTACACTACTTACTAAAAAACTTCAATCTAACTTTACATTCCAGAGCAATCATGGGTAAGTTGACCCTTATTTCCTCTAGCATACAGTATGTATTGTACATATGTATCAAAAGAAGTCATTGTAAGCACTCGTAGCTCTTTGAGTTTCTGTTTTTTTTTAATTGGGGAAGCGTGTAACAGATAAAACCCCTGGTGGATTTTTTATCAATCCCGTTGTAAACGAGCTCGACTTCGTTTTTTAACCCTTTCTTATAAATTTTTAATAAGCCAACAAAGCCGAGAAATTCTTGCAAGGGCTTATGGCTTTTCTGACTTCAATATTTGAACGTTTCACGTATTAAATTCATGGCACAAAAGCCTCTTTTTAAGGAAGGAAGAAGTTAGTAAAAATAAATTTTGAATTATTTTAGAAAGTTTTCGGCTGAAATGTCACATTCTTTGGATGCCCATTCAGAAGAGGAATTATGTTTTTTCTTCTATTTTAAATTTGGCAGTACTACTATAATGTGCACATACATATGTAAATACATACATGTACATATATATGTATATGTATTTTTTGTCAAAAGGGCACACCTCCTCAAAGCAGAGCAATTTCAACGAATTCAATTGCCTAAAAAATCAAAACGTCTTCGCATGTCCAGGTTAACTATTGTTACTATACACACATACATATATATGTACACACAAACGTATACATGTATGTACGAATGAACTCAAATATATATGTATGTATGTATGTATTGTATGTACTCACACACTATACATATGTGTTGGTATTAAAGTTTTGTACGTCCGATAAGATCGAGGAAATACAAAATAATAAACATTAAAACAAAAATTATGAAAAGATATTTTATGAAAAAGTTTATAACTTTTCAGTAAAAACTAAAGGTATTGAAACAATTCAAACAATAAAATAAAAAAGGCCTTAAATACCGGTAAGAGATAAAAAAAAAATGCAGCTTGGTGTTGAGAAAGGGACCGAGGATTTGCCAAGTTCCGACATTATACGACTTCAACTCATAATACTCGAATAAGCGCCTTTCCCACGACAACTATTTACGAAATTTCTTTTGTCAAATTCGTCTGCCACTCTCATTGGAGCCATTCAACGTGTCGTACTTCGATCAGTTGGGTTCTTATTATGGGATTTCGTAGCACAGACAATAACTTCACAAATCTACAATTTGGAAAACTTTTAAACAGTTCATTTTCCTATTTGAATTGTACTTCCTATTCGTTTAAATATCAGCCAATGGCTCTAGATATAAAAAACTAGATATAGAATCAATTACATATGTCAATAGGTAAATAAATATATGCATGTATAGATATGTACATGAAAAGTTAAATATTCTTTTTATAGTGAGTTTTGACAAACACTTTAGCTACCTACGTACATATGTATAAAAAATAATAAAAAATATGTAATTGCAAGTTTAGCAGGATAAAATAAGTAATATAAATAAATAATAAGTTAAAGAAATATAATAGAATAATACATATGTATATACATATGTATGTATTTTGGGTCTTATTTATTAACTTCTTCAAGAAAACATCATTGGTGGAAATAGACGCCAACGAAACGGCTTAGGCAGACATTAAGCATTACGAAAAAAAACATCAATTTGCAATGTATGAATACACGTATGTATGTATGTACGTACATACAGATATCTATTTACATATATATATATGTATGTATGTATATATACTATATATACATATATACATCTTTGTTTGGAATTAAGTGAAATGCTCTTCTTGTGATTGGTCGAATTTTCAAACCAACACCCCCTATTTCGCTTAAAATTAAACACATACAAAGTCATGTATCAGGCTCTCCGATCTACATACATACATACATATGTATATAAACTCTCTTATTATTTTAAGAAAATAAACATTTTCTCTCGCGCGCATGAAAATGTGTGCACACAGAAGAACGTTCAAGCATACATACATACACACATATGCATAGAGATATGTATGTACGTACATAAGTATACACATACATATCTATGTAGGTATACAGATGCAGTTATTTTGAGGCAGTTGGCCGATCATCACACAAATGAGAAACGTAAAATACCCATTTAATTTTTATGGGCTTAAACATAGCGATTACATTTCAAAATATTTATTTTAAACAGAAATAGGTGTATTTATTTAAGAACAAATTTAAAGTGAACAAGTAATAAGACAGCTACATATGTATATATGTATGTATGTATTCATGTATGTATGTATGTATACACATGCCCAAGCACATAAAATCATGTACATACATATATAAGTGCATATATCTAGATGCATACACACATACATACATATGTATGTACATATATATATAAATTCATATACATACATAAATAGGTGCATGCATTCTGACATATGTATGTAAGTAAGTACACTGCGGTTCACCATGCTAGAACCATCATAAAATTTTAAATTAACCAACCCTCTTCATTAGAAAATGTTTGAAGAAAAATTAATTGCTTTAAGTACATATTTAAAAATTAGATCTTCTTACTTATTTTATATCAAAAAGTCTTCTGAACCGTCGTCAAAAAAAAAGGCAGGTAACTCGTTTCCATGTTCGTATCTCAGTTAACTCTCATAAAAACGATGCTTGACAATTCGCTAACGGCTGTTGGCGGACTGTATGATTTTAAATGGGCACCAACTCCTTGGCAGATATACTCCGGTGGATGAATGAGTGAATGCGTTCTTGTGTAAATGAAATGAAAGAATAAAATTCAAAGTATGGCTTCATAATATGAATATTATACTATTATATTAATTATTATTATTATTATTATTATTATTATTATTATTATTATTATTATTATTATTATTATTATTATTATTATTATTATTATTATTATTATTATTATTATTATTATTATTATTATTATTATTATTATTATTATTATTATTATTATTATTATTATTATTATTATTATTATTATTATTATTATTATTATTATTATTATATTATTATATTAATATGTATATTATACAAATACAAGTTTTATAGTAAAGTTTATTAGCTTATTAACGCCATTTTTAACACAAAAGTGTTAAGCTTTGGCCAATCAGAGGCTTCACAGTTTCTGTCAAGAATTGGACGTAGAATTTGAAGAGGTTTGAGGAAATCGGGCAGTAAAGATCAGTCATGGGCTAGAATCCTCAGATATGTATCTTTATTTGTTTGATTGAAATGTATTTGTATAGGCATTAAATCTCGCATCGAAAATATAATTTTTTGCGATATACAGCTTTCAAATCTCAGTTAATATTCTGTTCCGAATAGAATACAATATTAATTAATTCAATGAACTGTGAACGAAGTTTTTATGTCCCTTGCAAAGTGCCATGCAAATATGCCATTAAAAATACTTCTTCAAATAATACACGATATTGAAGATTTCCTTAGTTAAGCTATGGAACAGCATCAGTTTTGGTTTTGGAGGAGCTAAAACAGAGGAAAATATTTGTCAACATGTGTTCACACTTTTTTCACATTAGATACTAAAAATTTTGTTTGCACGCTAATACTTCTTTTATGGGCACAGCAAACTAATATTTGACATTTGCTGTCAAATGTTTGCCCAATGTGGCCCAGCTTTAAGATTGTAATTTGTCGAATCGCGCTCAATCAATTAGTTGACTGGTTATAATCTAATTAAGCGCAGTGTATACGCAAAACGCAAAAATATTTCTTGTGTTGTTTTCTGTTTGTTTAACTTGCGCGTTATTGTTTTCTATTCGTTTGATCTTGCCAATGGTCTAGTCAGTCAGCCATTTAACCATCTGTCCGTTTGTTACGCCCACCTTCCTTCCACCCATCGAATCATGCCGTCTAACTTTTTTTGCTCTGTTTTGAAAGCGTTAAGATTCTTTAAATTTATGAATATTGCTTTTACGAAATCAAGCAAAAACAAAACGAATTATGAAAATGTTAATTCAATGTTTGTTTTATTTTGAGGTCTATTGGGAAAATTTCAAATATTCATTAAAATATTTTCTTTATTTATTTAAAATTGGATTTTAAACTCAGTGGTTGGTTTGTTTGATTATCATCGAAATTTTGGAAGTGTAGAATATTCGGGGCTTCTATAATTTAATTATAAAAATTTATTAGTTTATTTTATAATAAATGTATAAAATACCCATGAGAAGAATAAAGTTTCAAAATGCGCAAGAATTACTAGTGATGAACATGAAGAAAATATCTAAGTAAAAAATATTTTCACAACCTCCTGACCTCGGCACCAACAAAAATTACGATTACGAGGCAAACGATCCCGGCATTAATCTTCATTTCATTATCTTCTTAGCTTCTGTAATGCGGAAACTGATATCCAAACAACAAACTGCTTGTGGTTAATAAAAATAAATGGATTTTGGTGATGACCACATTCAGTCTTTCAAAAAATTAATATTTTCCGGTAATTTACATATGTATGTATGTATGTATGTACACATATGGAAGAAGAAATAACGAGACATTTAATTACAAACTTTAAATGGGTTGAAACGTGAATACTTGGAGCTGTATCAATCTCCTCGGTCATCTTACACCAAGTGGGCCCAGGGAGTCTTTTTCTTCGTAATCAGGAAAATAAAACTCTTGGAGCTCTCAAGAATATTGTGAAAGTAATAAAGGGAAAGTGCCAGCATGCCCTAAGCAAGGCAAGAGGAAGCAAATGGGAAACAATATAGTCTATCTCGTAGTTGATAGGTCACCCAAATATATTGAAAGAGTCTTCCAGCATAGTAAATTTTTTATTAACTTGAATGAATGGCTTCAGATTTTGAAAGTGAAAAATATTGTACGTATGTATCTAATTAAAACATAAAACAAGTAAAATAACAAAGATTCTTGAAAATCAAGTTCACAAATATTGAACAATATGTATGTAAGTGACAACTTGACCTGGTCGAACTATCTAAGAATTCCATTATACGGCGATTTTTTGCACAACTATTCCTTCTTGGTTTAAGAATGAATGAGAAATGATTCTGGCATCAGAGCTTGCAAAACATTGATGCGAATATTTTTAAAGCGCTTTTATCCGAACACTATTTCCATTTCCAGAATTTCGTCGTATTTTTTAATCCGAAATTGATTATGAATATATGAAACAATATCAAGGTCTTAATTTCAACAAAACAAGCAGCTTTTTTTTGCATATATCAAAAAAATAATTACCCTGATCTTTTGTAAAACTCTTGTTTTTACAATAAAATTACTTGGAAAGAAAACAGTCAGTCAGTGGCTTTCTTTAAAGTAATCAAATGAAAGTTAAACAAACTTATTTTACTTTGATGTGGATTTTAATCATAAACACCGCAAGAACACAAACAAACGCAGCAAAAGAAACTGAGGCGCAAAAAAGTATCACCTATAATCAAATAAAAACCAATTATTTTTTTATTTGTTTACAGACCCTGTTTTACAGTTTTAAAATATTTACTCATATGGGGTCTACCACCAACGAATAAATCAACATACATACATATGTATGTATATCAAAGGGCCCGAATTAGAAAAAAAAAACATTTTGTAGTGGAAACTAAATTACGAGGGTTGTCATGAAAGTATATACAAAATACAGGTAAATTCTTATTATTCAGTTATACAAATTAAACTTGCATCTTACTAGCATTATGCGTTCCCCCAATCGTGATGCACAATAGTAACTTTAAACTAACCAATAATTTGGAATATGAGGTTTAGTTTGATGTATGTTTATAGTTTTTACAGGCAAGAGCTCTAATAAAGCCAATAATCATATGTTGTACCCGTTAAAAGCGCAACTAAGCATGAAAATTAAGCAAGTATGTTTTGCGCTACAAATCTAATAGCGTAATTGCTAAAACGTTAAAGTGTTTACTTAGAGGAATTACAGGGAGTATTAACCACCATCCTTAGTGTTTCAGATTGGTATCTTTGCAAGATTTCTAAATTTGAGTTGCTTGTAGCACCCCATAGTTGAATACCATAGGTCCGTACCGGCTTCAGTATTATAGTGTAAATTTTTCGTTTATTTTCTAGGCTTAGCTCTGACTTTGTGCCGAGTAACCAATGCAATGTTTTGACGATAAACATACATATCTGTATTTAGTCTTAAGCAAGTTACATACCCATGTATGTATATACATTTATCGGCGTTGTAATTTACAAGAGACATACATACATATGTACAATAAGTACCCGGCGAGTGTTTTAAAGTCGTTGCATTGCAAAGTTGTACAGCTTTAAACCGAATAATCAGCTCAATTTTATTACAACTACGAATATACATACATACATACATACATACATACATACATACATACATTGTATTGTGCAACACTAAATTTCTTCTGGCCGTATATATTCTTGCAAGTCTTCTGAACCACTTCTTCTCTCAGTATTCTTGGAAGTGGTTTTATGAAAATTTTACGAAACTAAGTTTTGCAAATAAAAAAAGTTAAATCAAAAATCTTAAGAGATTCATATCATCCATCATTTGGCTTTTCAACGTCACAGCAGACTAGAATTTCGAAGCGCTCAATTAAAACTCAAACAAAAATCATTTATATTCGAAAGTTGCCCGATCAGTTTCAACCATCGTACTGACCCTACATCGCCCTGCTCAGCCAAGGCTTCTTTCTACATTCAATAATTTTTATGGAGTTTTTATCGATCTGACCACATGCAATTGCAACAATGATTAATGTGGTTAATAGAAATAAAACAGAAATGAAAATACATACTTGAAGCAGAAAGCAAATCTATTGGGTGCACAAACTGAGAGGAAATTAAAATTCTGTAAATCCAGTTACACACTACAATACATAAGATACATGCATACATACACATGTATATGTAAATGGAAAGAAAGTGAAAGTTTTGATTGTAAACATTTGAAAATACGAACAAAAATTTTACGACATTTTTACGATCATTTTGCCAGAACCTTTTCTATGGTAATTTTCTTTTGTTGCTGTCAATAAAAACACAGAAAAAGGGATATAAACAGATCGAGCACTCGCCCTCTTACTCGTGCCTCTAAGTGTCTTTTTTATTTTGTTTTTATTCTAGAATTTTACAACAAAAACAAATAGTGCAACACAACATGTTATCAAATGTTTAATTATCTTTTTAGCGTATTAGTACAGGAGGGAGTACGATTTCAAGAATTCTGAATGAATGGGAGGAAAATTTAATAGTTTTACGACTTTTTCTTTAATGTATTCTTGGTGCGCTCTTAAGTGAGATTGCTCTATGGTGATCAAAGATCATCCCACAAACAATGTGTTCGAGTTTTTATGCAATTGAAAATAGTGAAACCGTTAAAATCCATCGACTTTTCTCCTCGGCATGTTGCTGTACGTGTGAACTTTGTTTACATTGTACAGTGAGATCATCGTACATGTACATACATATGTATGTATGTGTATGTCATTCGTATGTATGTTTGCTCGCAGGAGAACAATATTGTGGGAGAATAAATTCAAGAAAAATATCACAACAAAAATTTTACTAAATGAATGATACAAACGCTTCTTGAAACTTGATGTTTTTCGTTTGGCGGTTGTCGAGTTAAGTACAAAATAAAAATCGGAAAAATATCTTATTTGTAAATACCGAAACTACAAATTCAAAATATTAAAGCAAACTAAAAAACATACATATGTAAATGTATATAAAATTTAAACATTTTTAATGTTTTGATGTGAAAATTAAATATTCATATATACACACACACATACATACACGCATACATACATATAGTTACATACATATATACCAGTGCGTTAAAAAAATAATTATGTTGCCGACTCCACACTACTTAAATTTGGCCCAACTTCATGCGAACCGGGGCATGTCTCAGCGATGTGATTACACTGATAGTTCAATGTCCAGTTTATCTCTACCCTCGTTAATCGCAGAAAATTCTCCGACGGCTAACCCCAATTCATATTTCCACACAAATATTCATTCGATTTTGACAATGCAAAATAGCTTGTGGTCATATCCATGGTCATTTCTACAAAACTCTCATCGTCCAGAAAAGCCTCCATTTTCGTACATCGCTTTGATTGCCATGGCCATAAGTAGCGCACCGAACCAGCGTTTGACATTGAGCGGAATATATAAATTCATTATGGAAAAGTGAGTAAGATGCTTATATGTACATATGTATTAGAAACAGAGCTATAGTGTAGTAACAGTAAACGAAACTAAAGTTCCGTTAAAAGTTTTGTTGTATCCATGTGTAAATACGAGTACATACACACATACACATTATTGAAGAAAAATTAACATACATACATACATACATACACAAGTATGTAATTTAGTTTTAGATTGGAGTTTACACGACCTACCGACACCATATCCAGATTAACAAAATAAAGCCTTTCAGCTCTTAATTTAAATTTTTCATAGTTGTCTTAATTGCAAAAGTTAAATGATTCTATGTATGTATTTATTTATTTATTTACCCATATGAGAGCCCGCACAACATCCTTTTGGTTAAGACGTACATACATACGTAAATATATGTATAAGTATACATACATACATATGTACATATATCCCCGTCAATGGACTTGACATCCTTCTAAAAATATGTTCAAACATTCAGTATTTAGTTTCGCAGTTAAACTGTAGCGATTTACAGCTCTTCTTGTGCCTTAAAAAAAATATAAAATAAAGTTTCTCAACAACAGTCTCAAGGGTATACATACATACATACATACATACATATGTGGATTTGTACTAAACAGAAGTTATATTATAATTTAACGCAGTATAACAATGTTCAAAAAATCACAATATGTGATGCGGTCGTCATCACACCGTGTAAAAAATATCGTGGCAAACAAAAAGTACACCATTGTCAATCAAGGGATTGTAGGTCAAATTATGGCATGTCTGTCTGCAGGTGTGCAAAATGGGGGCTTGCAAATATATTTATACCAGATCCCCCTCTAAACGAAAAAGTCGGAAGTTGGAAAATTTAATAAATTTCGTAAATGTACAACAAAAACTGTGTGAAACTGATCTAATGTTATAACTTACGTCAAAAGAAAAACAGAAAAACCGTATCCCCTAACGATACGTTGGAGGTTTTCATCAACTGATTTCTTAACAAACACACAGTCTTACTTGGTGAAAGTGCTGTGCTGCAGTTTTTTTTTCTTTTTAAGATGAACAAAATTGAAAATCAGCCTGGAATATTTTCGTTCACAAAAAGTTTACTGTCTAGGCTAACAACAAGAAAACGCACCAAAAACGAGTCTTTCATCAGTCAATAGACTTGAAAGAAGAAGATTAGGGACCCAAAATTATGTGGGATGCTACAGGTTTTATATGTATGTATGTACTTAAGCAAGTTCATTGTTTGACAGGGTTGTTTGAATTATACTCGTAACCGTTATTTAATTTTTGTACCTACTATTTTACCGACGGAGTCTACCATGTTAGTAATCCCCAAATTTCCAACTGTCTGTCTTTTCCAGGTTTCCGTATTATAGAGAAAACAAACAAGGCTGGCAGAATTCTATAAGGCATAACCTTTCCTTAAATGATTGTTTCGTAAAAGTACCACGTGATAAAAACACCATCGAGGAGAATGATACAGCGGGAAAAGGCAGCTATTGGATGCTGGATGCGTCGGCTAATGATATGTTTGAGCAGGGAAACTATAGACGCCGAAGAACACGGCGCCAAAGACAGTGTTTCAAAACGGGTTCTTTATTGGGAGAATCTTTAAAGGTGATTTTGCAAAATTAACAGCAATAAAATAACTTACAGGTAATAAAAGCTTGCGCAGAAACTTCTTGCAATCAAGCGACACAATTTCAGAAAACAAAACAAAACTGTGTAGTTCAAAATGTCTGGCTAGAATAAAATGTGCCTTAGCCCATACGGGCTGATTAGTTTCTTTTCATATTTAAAATTCAAAGCAGTATAAAGTTTCAAATAGGAAATATTGCAATTACAAAAGAAAAGTCATTAAAGTAAATTTAAAAACTGCAGTTCCAAAATCGTTTAGGCACTCATAGAACCCAGAATAGGACTGTGCAAAAGTTCACGCACCAACTAGATTCGCATTTTAAACTTTCTGAATCAATCGAATACGCGATATCGTAACTTAGACAGCTTATCAAAATAATTTCAATAACTTAAAAAGTTAGAAGAAGGTTCTCTTCTTATTTTTAAGTTTCAAAATACATACATATGTATGTATGTATCTACGTATGTATGTATGTATGTATGTATGTACATACAGCAGTAACTCGATTATCGCTCATGATGAAAACCGACCTTTATAGACGTTTTGAACTACTTGTATTTCATAGCAATGAAACGAATTTTATTCACTCCAATTTCAATTTATTAATAAAATGCACTATTCAATACATTTGTGTTATATATGTACATACATATGTATGTACATATTTCCACAATTCAAATACATTTTTAATCTGTTGCACAAAAAAAAAACAAACGCAAAATTAGCAGATATTAAACAAAACGGAGTGTAACTTATTTGTGTTTGCAATGTTGCAACTATTGAAGTTGAAATGTAAATTTTTACGGCGACGGAACAAATAGTGAAAAATTGTTTAGAAATTTTACCATTTTTGGTTCTAAAATTGTCCCCACAGTCGGCTAAACAAACAAAAGCTGATGAGTGCTACGAAGTCCAAATTGGATTAAAATTGCTTAATTAACCCTCCGTTAATTCTTTTAATTAAAAATAATATTATACGTTTTAAAGTTTGCTAGGGGTTTTTAAGCCCCAGCTTTTTGTGTGTTGGAGGTTTCAAAATTTCAAATGGAATAGAACAAAATCAGCAGTAGTTTCTTCGTCTTTGTTTTATTTGAGTTTCTTTTGAACAAATTTCTTCACTGCTGTATTAATAAAAAAAAATGTTGCCGAATTCGAAATTCCGAACGTTGGCTAGTTCCAACTGAAGTGACTCGCTTACACAGGCTGAAAGATTCAAATAAAGCGACATTTCAACATGAACTCAATTTACTTTATTTTATTCTATACGGTAGCTATTATTTATTATATACTGTTTTTTGATATTTCAGATACCTGAACAACAGTCAGCATCATATAATCAGTCATCGGGTGAAATAACTTCTAATTTGAATAGTGTATTCAATATAAGTTCAAACAGTACGAATATATGCCTTAATTATAGTGATCGTATAACGGAAATACATCGCCAATACTTGGCTTCAATTGCGCCTTTCAATATACTTTTCCGCAATAACTCTCTGAATTCAACAGAAACTAATCTCATACCCTTATCGTCACCAGCTTGCCAACCCAATATTCCTAATATAAATCTAGTTAACAATTCTCCATCTTATGTTGCACAACCAACAATGGTAAATGGATCTTTCACTTCGTATGCCGATTTAGAATATCTCGATTTTTCTGTTGATACACAGTCCAACAGCAGTAGCGCTAGTGATCGTATGCTTGCACAGTCTCCGAGTGCCTTTACCCCAACGTGTTCGATTGCAAAGAGTGGCACAGAAATACAACTCAAAAAGTCAAGCACTCATGATTTAAGTACGCGAGCGGATGAAAATAACAAAAGTTCCACGGTATTTACTATTGAAAATATTATAAGAAAAGACTGAAATGGATGATTTCATCGACAAGGCTCCACATTTGCAAGCATGTTTTATAAATAAATATATGCACATACGTACATGCATATATGTATATGTATGTGTGTATGTACATACTACGACGTTTTAGAGAAACATTTCTACTTTAATTTATGTGATATTAAGACAATAATCGTGTTATAGGTCTAAAATAAAAAGTTGAAAAATATATGTATGTATGTATACATACATACAAACATACATTTGTTGTCTACAATATTCAGTAGAAGCAGAAGCAATGAAACATTGTTGAGATATTTACATATGTATATGTATTTGTATATGTATGTATATATGGACATGTATAATATACATACATATATACATTGTATATAATATGTATGTATGTAAATACATATGTACGTAAGCAAGTAAGTATGATTTATTTTGCCAAACACAACTACTTATACAAAATATACAGCAATTCTTAACAATTGTTATTAAATGAACGAAAGCAGGTAAAATTAAACATTTTATTAGTCAAACTAAACGGGATTTAAATAACGGTATCAAAACTCTTAGTATTGTTTGAGTACAATGAAACAACAAGAATGTTGCTTAAGTTTTGAACAGCAATATTTGGGGTCGAAATTGTTATTGCCATTTTGACTCCCAAAAATATGCAATACTTTTTTTCTATAATTACAATGACGGCACTTAATAATATACAAATTTAAATTTTTAATTTAATTTAAAATTTTAGTAAAATGTAGTATTCGATTAATTTATTAGAAAAAGTTGCTTAGGTCTTGAACCATACTGTATGTACATATGTTTAAAAAAATGTATGTGAAAATGTGATTCAATATGTTTTTTTACGCTATTTTCCCACAAAAATATGTACTATGTACCTTTTGTTGTATACTAATTTTTTTGAATGTGTATTTTGTGAAGTTTGTTAATTTTTGGCGAACAAGTAAAAATATACATATGTACGTACAAAAGTAGTACTATTTTTCCGTGTTAACGTACATATATGTACATGTGTATATGCCAACAGCATTTTTCAAATACTAAGCAACTAATTACTACTCTTTTATCTAATAACATTGCTAATTATTATTTTTTATATTTGCATAATATCCCAAGACATGTCTGGATCTTTTGCTGCTTCTAATTATATACGAAGTTAAACGCAGTAAAGGAGGACTGCAAAAATGCCGTCAATAAATACAATATTAAGAGTAATTTGCTATTCAAGAATTCCAAATCATTTTATTTTCTATTTTCGCTGTTACAAAAATATAGCCAGGATATTCCATATTGGAACAAGTTCTTCTTAGGTATATAAAAAAATTAGAATGAATGAATATCTGGAATAGCAAATTTATTTTTGAAACGCACCAAATACTCTTTTTCACATACATACATACATACGTATGGATATGAAGATACTCGTTCTTACGGTATTATTAAAATAAGGAATTTAAAAATTGAAAAATTTAAGAACCACAACAAAAAATTAAACATCAAAATTTTTTAAAATGTAGTAAATTTCTGCCCAGCTGAGTAATTTGTGTTGGTCGGCAATCTATTTGCTCTAATCAAGCATGTGCTCCACAAAAGAGAAAAAAATAAAAGAAAACTTAACTCTTTTTACTTGATGACCACCATTTTATATATATGTACATACATACACAAATAAGAGTAATTGGCCTGTTCCAGAAATAAATCTTTTGCACGCAGACACAAATTTGCTTTGTAAAGTAAATATATAATTACTATTAATAAATAAATAAATATTTGCTCAACAAAGCTTGGTTACATAATCAAGTAAATAAATGAGTTCGATTTAATCGCTTTAAGGCTAGATAAATATATGTATACATGTACACACACACATACATACAATTTAAAAAAACAATGAGTCGTATAGCAGCTCTGAGCTTCTGTTCTTATTTGGCTTTCGAGAGTTTCTCGTCGTAGCAGAACCGGTTGACTGATTTGCTCCAGATAATAGTAGTATTTTGTGGTTCATTTGTGAAATTTAATTTTGTTTTATTTTGTCTTATATACCTACACATGTGCCTGTGTATATCGTCGTGGGTTTTGGATTTTAGTTGACGATATACTCATGAACAACTTTATGAAATTAACTTAAAAGGCTGCAGTTTGAATTTTTTCAATATTTATCAATTTAATACATGCAATTAAATAAAAGGAAAATTGTTAACTTGCATTAAAAAAAAATTAAGAAAACAAACGATACTAAGCGATGTACACATACATATAAACTTATTCATCAGCATCAGCAAACTGATCATCGTTTAATGACATATTATTCATAGTGTTTCTAGCTTGTTCAATGGTACCATTATCGTCTTCATTCTCTTCTTCCATATATTCACTATCACCGGATATGCTATCATCAGAGTCTGGATGCAAAGCCTGACAATCAGTCATGGCTTGGTACATAGTATTAACACTATTTGAATCTTGTGGTATTAGCCAACATTCTGTTAGCTGCACATCTTCGGCATCTTCGTATACATCGTTTTCATCATCGTCACCATCACTTTCATTGTCACTCTGAGATCCTTCTGGAATCCCATTGGAATGATTGTGGAACTCTTCGTCGTAAATACCAGGCCATTTAAGCTGATGGTCTAGCATAAAATAAATGCAACTAGTTGGCGTGGAAGAAATTCCATGAACACTTATTTGCTTCCAATATATAGAAATGCCATCTTGTTCTGAATTATTTGGCCGCCAAACCAAGGAGCTGTAAGCAAACAACATTCATTGCAGACAAAACCAACCTTTATTATTAAAAATAAAGGAAACTTACTTTTGACTTATGTACACACTGCCAATACCTATGTCTTTTTCGCCAATTTTAAGCAGAACATCGTTTGAAGAGAAAGCCAACCCGATATTTGGTGGACTTATTCGGCCAATTAACACCATTTTAACAAGATAATTAAGGAAAACTTAAATATGTGTGTATGTAGAAAGCTTAAAAAATTATAGAAGTAATTAAATTCGACGTACAGCAGATTTTCTTCTTCTTTTTCCTCGATATTGTAGCAGTGTTACCGTTGTTCTATTCCCAAGCTAACATCTTTTGCCCATAAAAAAATGTAAATAATTATTACAAGAGGGCCAAAAATTGGCATCGAAGTAATTGGCTTCAAAATATTCAGGCAATATCCGAAAATTACATTTCGTATAATATTTGAAATGCGAGTTGAAATCGGTTGATAGGTGTTCTGGAGATCACAATAGCAAAAGTTTTAGCGACTTTAGCTCGCAGGAATTTAGTTAGGAGAACTGATGCTTTTTACTTAAAACAGAACTTCAAACTATCTATAGCAAACAAGTCAAATAAAACATATTTTATTTTTATCCAAAGATAGTAAATATTTCAACTTAGTAAATTTAGAAATGTTTTTTTATAATAATTTTTTGTGGAAATTGCTAACTTGAGATTCCTTCCATAGAAAACTATGTACATATGTATATTTTGGTAAAAGTAACATCTCTAACAAAAAATTCATTCCAGCAATTACATATGTATTTTGCAAATAAATGTCAAATACGGACATACATATGTATGTATAAAATTTAGCAGCATAACATTTTAAGACTGGAGTGGCTAAGTAAAGAAACACAGCTTTGCAGTCAATTTCCTTGCCCATGGGACTACCAGTTGTTCCTATAAAATAAAAACCAACACTTTTTTATCAACAAAAAGCAATGAAGCTAATCCGTTTATTTACAACGAAATGCGCCAAGTGTTCTCTACCTAACATAAGCTTAATGGCATATTTTTCATCTGTAAAAAATATGTATGGTATTTAAGAATGGTACCATCATTTCTATTTGGTACTGCTAAAACATGCGTGTACAATTTTCAAAAATCGTCTAAGCGCAAGTAAACCATACTGCGACTACTGCTCAAAGTTGCATATACCTTATGCTATGAGCGACACCGAAGCCCGTCATATTGACGAAGAAACAATGGCAAAAAATTCACTATCCACAAACAATTATTGTAACCAATTCCAACAAAATAGTAATTAAATCATTCAAAAAAATAACGCTTATTGACGAGCTTCAGTTTGCTACAGGAGACTAACTACGATATTTCTCATACTAAACCCAAACAATAGTATTTTTTACTCCACTTTATTGTTTATATAAATTGTTTTACATTTATTATTCAGGCTTTTTAGCTTTTTTCACTTGGGGAGCCTTTTGGGAACGCATCACGGCAGAAGCACGGCGCAAAGCAGCCTAAAAACAATAAAAAAAATTAATTAAAAAGCTTTCAATACAAAATTAGCATTAATCAAGGAAAAATTTTCAGTTTTTTTGAACTCAACACTACGCTTCAGAGATCTTGGTTTGGTAGTAAATTTAAATCATCACTTAAAAAATTCCAGGAAAATACCAATTTAAAAACATACCTGAGTCAAATCTTTGCGGTATTTGTTGTCGGTCAAAAGACTTCTCAACTTCTTTAATGATCTTCTTGGACCTGCCTTCATAGTTACTTTCACGGTATTTTTAGCGGGGCGCTGGGCATATTTACCCTTTTTCATAACAACTGTGAAACCTTTCTTATCGGCTGCAGGCACAACACCAAGAGTCTTCTTATGAACGATGCCACTGTAGCGGTAAGAACTAACATTTGTCAAATTGTTAGGCTCCTAGAAGATGGGTAAACATGTATGTAGTATATTAGCAAAAGTACCCTTCAATTCATAAACAAAATTTTTCTTCACATTTTTTCTTCAGGTTTTTTAAGTTGTTATCATGTGATTAATCAACTATCATTGTGAAATTAAGCATCATGTTATATTTCGCTAGGCAAATATAATTTAAAAACGTAATAACTTACCGTGGAAAATGGTTTTTTAATATCACGCTTCTTCAACAGGAAAGCATTGTTGTTGCGGATGATCAACCAGTTAAGGTGCGACGAGGAAGTGGCCATCTCAGAGCTGCATGAAAATTAACAAAGCAATTTATGAATACCAGCAACACGATCAATTTCATGTATTTAGAAAGCTTCTACAAAATTTTATGTCTTGGGTGATGAATATAGTTTTCACGAAACTCTTCCGCTAATTCGTTCATCATAATTTAACAATTTATAGAGATTAGCACGTGTATAAATTTCGAATATTTACCATTGCTTATATTGTGGAACATCATCGAATTTTCCTAACACACAGTAGCATTATACTTAAATCAGAATTCATTCACAAAATTTTACACGTGTTAACTCAACAAATACTCAGGAGAAAATAAATATCTCACCTTTAGTCTGTGATTGTGATGACAGAAAAGAACAGGAAACACCATGGCCTCGAGACTGCTGAGTGAAGTGCGTTGTAAATTGTATACTTCACTTTAAGGGAAGTGTTTTGAAAAACACAACATAGTTGCATTTTTTAACCACCGCCTAAGCCGGTCATAAATATATACGCACATATTTCAGACATACATATATTGATATATAAAATTAAACAAGCTGCCAAATAAATAAAAGCAAGTGTGGACAGGTACCTGGACAGTTTAAAAAAAGAATTATAAAATATTTTCATGCTAACACTTAATATTTATTGCCGACATAAAACCTCAAATCGATTTACTTTTCACTTTGTCGTTAAAAGCGACGCCACTTTTCAAACATATTTATTTAATAATAATTGCCAAATATATTTATTTTGTAAACGTTTTTAAATTAGTTTTTATTATTTCTGATAAAATTTAAAAGAATATTATGTTACCTGCTGCGACGTTCTGTTTTCCCTCCTATATTAACGTTAAGTTAATACGAATTCTTGAACTATAATTTAAATAAATTGTGAATGAAACCAATCATTTTATTGAGAATAGATAGAATATACAGAGAAAAAACATTTACATATGTATTTCACAAGAATACATATTAATAAAGGTTAGATTTATTCATTTTTAGTATTAAATAAAATAATGGCTTATAAATATTATTATACTCTCTCATTCATGGTGTAGCTTATAAAAATTCTACAGAAAAAAAACACATATGATCGAGCATTTAAATTTGTATGATGTTTAACGCATTACACTTAAATTTTTAAACACCAGATTTTTTTTGTTTGTTTTTAATTGTTTATTATTCACAGATTTTACATACTATCTATTGTACAAATTAATTATACACATATTATAAGTACTTATCTCTGAGTTTCTATTTATACAATGTTCTTAAGTATGAGTGTTTATTTTAAATTTGTTTCTTCAATAAAATTTCGCAGCATTGATAAAAGCAATAAGTACAAAATGTTAAAGTTAAATAATTCCGCCAGCCTCCAAAATAAACTCCTTTCATTAAATAATTACCCACATCTAGCCCACTTATAAAATAACAGTTTGAAAACGCAGCTGGTATAAAGATTTGGGAACCTAAAAAGGCATTAAATCGTTGGAGCCCTGAATCTGAAAACCTTAATCGATTTTTCATAAAATTTATATAAGTAGAAGATTTTACAAGTCCTTTAATAATTTTCTCGCCAACCAAACAGCAAAAATTCAGTATACTCCAAATAAAAACATATCCATAATATCCATGCCAAAAGAAGACAAACAAAAATGTTAAGGCTATGGATAAAATTTTTCTCAATACTGAAGAGTTTTTGGTGCATACTTCTGCGTATATGTGAAGAAATAAAAACTCATAAAGTCCTTCATCAAAATATTTCCACATGTCGGAGTAACTATGAACAAGTCCGATACAACGCGGTTTTCGAGGTGGATTTAAGCCATCGAACTGGGCAAAAGCTATACCCAGCCCATATGTAATAATGTAAAACACAAAAAAAAATTGGCCCATGAAATAACCCACTGCGTATAGTCCAAACTTAGTATTCAGAATTTCTACGGCCGTTATATCGATAGCCATGTAATGAACGTATATAAAATGTGTCCCTATTTCTAGAACGACCCACCAAAAGAATACTTTGGTTAATTGCCATAAAAATGTCATAATATTCTGACAGGTTACTGGACTGTCTGTTTGCTCTGTAACAATATAACGGTTATAACCCATAAAAGGACCTAACATAAGGCAAGGAAAATACAGGCTATAACCTAGATAGTTTTTTAAAGAATATTTATTACTTAAATTTGTATCAAATTTAATTTTATCCTTTTCATATTGCAAACAGTAACTACAACCGCGTAATATAGACCAACATGATGTTACCATTACGTTATGAAATTCAATGTATCCTAAATTCTTCTGCAAAGCTCTATTCGATTTAAGGAATATCATTGATGTCATCCACAAAACAGCTGTTGCCCATGTTAAAAGCTTTGATCTTTTTCGAGCTATAATATAATACGACATGACCAAACACCCAATAAGAGCAATCGACACGAGTTTCATTGAAGTTGCGAGTATTAATATGCAAACTGAAGCGTTCACAAAGCTTGGTGATTTTCTAATATATTTCCGATTTATTGTTGTAGCTGCTATATGGAAAACATACCATGGCCAGTAAACATTCATATATTCTGTAAAAGCGTATAACTCATCATTTGTATCGTCCTTAAAAGAATTCAATATTGGCCATCCTTTTGGGAATTCATAAGCTGATATTTTCCATATTTTGTATCGAGCTTCACTTAACATGAACAGTTCATATACAATATAAATAATATAAACCGCAAAGTACAAAATAATTTCGCTTTTGTATAATTTTAAATTTTGTTTTCGCACAATACTCATATTTAAATTTGGGAAATTTCGGCACAAATTATAGCTTTACTATTTGTTGAGGGCAATGCAAGTAAGTTGCTTCTTCGTTTTTAAGTAGTGTGTACAAAGGTATGATAACGTATTGTCAAACTATGCGGCATAGTTGCCACTAAATTCATTTGTAAGTATATAATCCGGACAAAAACTTTATAAAATTCAGCATGATTCGTTTAGCCATTAAAGTTCATATAAGCACTTGTCAAGTAACTTTTTAAAAATTTTTAGTTTCAAAAATAAATTGAATTAACTGACATGAAGAGGAAGATGAGGAGAAAGCAGCTATCTTCAATGTTTTTGGAAGCAAAATCTATACAGCATGTGTTATATTTGCCGCCATTTTGTCATAGCGCTGCCATATAGTACATTTAAAAACATTTTGGTTCACCTAGTAATTTATTCGCCTTAAGCCATCTGGGCCTTTCACTTGCGAGTATGCAAGGCGAATACGCCTTGGTTTATGTATGTTAAAAAGCAAACATCAACACGTGCTGGTGTAAACTTAAAATATTCTTTGATAAAAGTTTAATGTATATTTGAAAAATTGCAATGGATGTAGTGAAAGAAGTCCTCGAGAAACAACAAAAAGAATTAGTAAAATATAAGCCAATAAATGTAGACAAACATTTGGAGTGTCGGATCGATTTAGGTATGATGCTTTTAACAGATCCAAATGATTTGAATGACAATGAATTAATGTAAGTCAAAAATAGAAAAGAAAGCACTGTAGCACCAAATGGATTAATTTGTTTATATTTATAGAGGAAACCGAGAAAAATATTTGTTTAATTTAACTAGAGATAATACACAGCTTCTAATAAACGAGATTTGGCAATTAAACACGGAACGTGTAGATGAATGTATAGTTGCAAAACTTCCTCCACCTACGACTGTATTGCCACGTTTGCGCAAGGTACCAGGTCCTAAAGCATTTACCAAATGGGAAAAGTTCGCGCAGGAAAAGGGTATTACAAAAAAGAAGAAGGATAAAAAAGTTTACGACGAAACATTGGATGTAAGTTTTTAATTATGTCTCATATACGATGTTTGCCAGTTGTCTATGAAAGGATGCACCTGCTTCAAAGGGAATAATTAAATAATTTTTTTATGAAAATTTTCAGAAATGGGTACCTACTTATGGTTACAGACGTGCTGATGCAGAAAAACAGAAAGATTGGGTACTTGAAGTTCCTCAAAATGTTGACCCAATGGAGGATATGTTCCAAAAGAAAATGGATCTACGAAACGAAAAAGTAGCAAAGAATGAAATACAGCGTATGAAAAATATTGTTAGAGCGCGGAAAGGAGAAGTGCCCCGTAGTGGCTATTTAGGGGGCGAAGCTGCTACTTCTGGTCAACTGTTAACAGCTGTAACTGTTGCTAAAGCTTCTACAGCGTCTGTAGGTAAATTCCAAAATAAATTGCCTAAAGAAAAAGAAGCTCGAGGTATCGGTATTAAGGAGTTAATACCCGGCTCAAAACGGAAAGCTTCTCATATTTCTAATCAGCCAGAAAATGAAGTTAATATGGATCTTATTAAAAGTGTATTAAACAAGAAGCCGAAAATTGACATAGAGAAAGCTATTTCCTTACAGAAAAAGGATGAACGCCTAGAGTAAGTTCTTATTTTTAAAAAGTTAAACAGATTTTTCTAATGCAATTTTGCAGAAGGGAAGCAAGTGAAGGTGGTAATAAAAAGAGTAAACCTAGCAAGAAAAAAGGTGCTGGAAAAGGAAATCGTAAGGCAATTGGCAAAAAACCTAAAGGCGGCAGAGGTCAAAGAGCTCCGGGCAAGAAAGCTGCCATAGGGCGTAAAAGAAGATAATTGTGGTTGAAAAGGTTTTGTATATAAAAAACAATTTCGCTCTTTATTTACATAAGATAAAAAATAAAAAAAATTTAAAACAATTTTGTAAACACAAAGTTTTTAGTGCCAACTAATCTACATGCATTTAAAAATATCTTAAATTTACTCTTTCGCGATGACGCTGCATATATTCGTAGACAAATGCACCGAAAATTTTATTAAAGTTTCGGATAGTTGGCCAATGGAGGTTAGCTGCGTTATCATTAGGTGTATGCCATTGGGATGGAAATGGTGTTGCTATAACGTGAAGAACAGGAACATCTGAAACGATGAAAGAAAATAACATTATTTTAGTGCTGGAAATTGAATTTGGAATTGTATTTCTTAAAAAGAAACCATTACCTTTTCAGTATTTAAAAGCTTTTATAAAATAAATACATGCTAAATTTTTAGGCCGCTTTCTCTTACATTTAGTTGTTGGTCAAACAATTTTTATTCTCGAACCAAAAACAAATTAAAAAATATGTTACATTGCAGGAACTTTTCGTTAATTCGTCAGAAAATGAGTATTGGTGTGCTACAAAAATTAGCTATTATTCCTTAATTTAATTTATTTTTAAAAGTTCCTGTACATTTATTTCTTAGCAATGAATACAATGCCGCAGTTATTGTTTTTAATACAACTAATTTTCGAGTGTCTGTTTATGCCGGAAATAATTTTTGTTATTAGGTGTATTGTAAAAGTACATGTATGGTTAAGAAAGTATATTTAAATATTTAAGCCTCCATTTAGACAGAAAATTTGCGTGGAAAGTATGAAAATAACAGATTCTTAAGTAAATGTAGTGACTGCTTGGTTCAAACTCTTAATTATTCAGTTGTTCTATTCTTATTCTATTCTAAATTTGCTCCTAAATCTACAATTTTACAAAACACGTAAAACTGTTCATAACGGCTTAAAATATGAAATAAATTTTAGTTCTAATTATTAAGAACGAAAATGAGTGCCGACAAACTGATTTATTTGAAATCACAAAAAAATATTTTTCATTTCGATAATCAAAATTTTTTAGATATTTTTTGCATTTAACCGAATATATTTCAATATTAATAAGCAAAAAACTTCTACTAAAGCTCAGCAACATACGTAATTATAGTAAGTATAACTGTAAGAAAAAATAAACACGTCCTTATACTTTTATTCTCTCCTTCTTTTATTCTAATTTAGACACTAAAAGGATAAAGGGTTTGATATGCGTAAGAACCATAAAATGTTTTTTTTTTTTTAAATGCAAATACAAATTTAAAATTCTACAATAATTCAATTTATTTTGGAAATTCTCTTAAGAAGATTGTTATTTATATATGCACATTTGTATGTATGCCTATGCTTTGTACATATATGGACTTTAAAACTGTCCAGATGATTTCATTGGAAAGGTGAACAATGCATTAAGCTCACATGGTCCATTCATGAAGTGGATTCTCCTACTCGACGTTGATATTTCCTAGGAACTTGTCCACTCGTTAGTAGACTTGAAAACCCTCGAAAAAAGTTTTCAAACATTTAGCCTTATATTCAATTATCTTTAAAAAGACAATGAGATTTAAAAAGAAAATGTTGTAATAAGATTTTTCAAATACTGTAATATAATTTTTAAGTTTTGCTATTGCTATAAGCTTTTTATGATTTGTAGTCGTTTGACCATGTCACTTGCAGTCTTATTATTTCTTGCGGGTATTTTTTTACTTTGGAATCCAGACTACGATAAGCAAGCGTTTAATGAAAGTAAACGATAACATTCAAACACCTATGAACTTTGATTTGATTTTTGATAGCGTTAGATTATTCAATAAGTTTAATTTCTTAATAGAGGTAATAACCCGCTTGTAACTTCATTATGGCATAAATATACATTCGGAAACAGTACATGTATCTGATTTACATTAAGAAGTCGCGAAATTAAGAAAATATCCCTAATTCAAATGTGGGCATGATTATAACAATTATTTTGAACTTTTTTAAACAGAAAACTGAATTTTTTAAAATTCGATATTTCAAACTTAAATATAGGAGGTAGTACATCATTTCGGTCCAATTTGAAGTTTATGAAGTTAAGATACAAAGTTATAGTTCTTTTAGCGAATTCAAAACTAGAAATCGAAAAACACGTATAATATTGTAATTATAGTATATACTTACTTTCTTGCAAAAATGGTCTGTGGTCATCATCTACAAAGCCTTGCGCCGGCCTGTTTTGGAACATAATATTATGGCCCTCTAATTTGTTTTCTTTCATTAGTTGTCGTTCAATATCAGCGAGACTTTTGTGCAGAGCATGAGTGTTACCATAAAAGCTGTAGAATTTGGGGTTGATAGATCCAATCAAATCTAAGAGAACTAAGACTTCCTACAATAAAAGTTTGTAGGCATCGAGTAACTTTATTAAAAATTACTTAACCAAAAAAAAAATGGAATTTAAAGTCTTTCCCATGATGTCGATCGATGACGTTAGAAAGTATTTTGAACAATAAAAAACTGACTGACGCCGACTAACATACAGCTTAAAGACATTATAAAAAACGTCAACTTTCGACACTGTGTGACAGGCAATTGAAACAAGTTTTAATTAATTTATCATGCGTTATCCGTTGCCTTTTTCAACTGACAGCTAAGTTAAAATATAGGTTTTTCTACGATCTTTGACACATGAAGTACGTCAACTTCAACGCAACGTATCAATGTTGGGTAACTGGAAATCGGTTAAAGGTTTTATATGGGTTAATGTCCCAACTTAATAAGTCGTTGTGTTAACGTCAGTTAAAAACGGCGACGGATGACTCATGACGGGTTCTATGTGCCCCGGCCTTGAGGCCCAGCTAGCATGGCCTATTATATACATAATATGTATGTATACATGTACATTAGATACCAATTTTAATTATTTTCTAATGCTTTAAATAAATAATTTATGTTTATATGTATGTGGTATGTTTAATCGATAAGAATTATGAATTTGATCATTTTATAATGATAATGATGATTTTATTAATTTAAAGAAAAAAAATAAGTTTGGCTTGGACTAACTAACTGTCACTTACAGTTTTTATACACAAACATACTACATATGTATGTACACACTTTTAAATAATTTTTTCTGATAATACATACACATAAATACATGGGTGTAGTTATATGTACATATGTATACGTACATATATACATATGCATTTGTATGCACATACATAGATGCAACATACAAATCTATATACTTGAGTACTTACAATTCTATCAATTTGGCGTATGTTTGGTAAAATTTTCGCTTTGGAGTTGGAAAGCTTTCTTGCCAAGTGCCGAGAACCGTAAAGCGAGTCTGTATTTGTCCACTCCTTAAATGCCTCCTCGCCGTCAAAGAATATTAACTATAATATTCAATAGATCTAATTAATTAAAGTTTATGTTTGAATATGTACATATGTATGTATGTAGTATGTACATATGTATAAACTTATGTACATACTTATGTATGCATGTAGTATATACATATGTATCTATATAATGCATTGCGTGTGTACAGATCATGGAATTGATTTACGTCAGCACCTATGGTCCAATCTGACGGTGGACCAACTCCAATTGGTGAAAATGTCAACGGCTCACCTCCGTCCTTATGTGGCTGACCAGATGCACGTAGATGGCAACTTGCCATGTTATGTTGGCACGGCACATAACACAAACCCCTTGCTCCAGACTTGGGACTATTTCATCCTTTTCCCGCCAGTTGATCTTTGTTTAAGGATTCAGAACAACATGCATAACCAAAGTCATACATGAACTTCCTAGAGTTTTAGTTGCCTTACCAAACCAGGGACCCTTCTCTTCTATACGTCGAAAAGCAGAATACACTCCCCGGGGGTGTGCTTATGTAGAGATTGTGCAACTGATTTACGTCAGCACCTACCTTGCGACTAACCCCACTAGAGTGATCTGGTCGACGGCTCACCAACGCCACCATGTGGCTTGCAAGGCACACCAAGGTGGCAACTTCTTGCAAAATGCTGTCACTGTACATAATACAAGCCTCTTGCTTGAAAGTGTATAGGAAGACAAGGATATCGAGTTGGTAGCCCGTGTCCGTGGTGTTAAGTGTCCTTTTGTAAAAAAATATAATAAATATAAGCGTATATTCCATACCATTAATCCCAAATCCTTGCGGTTCTTGTTTTTATTTAAATACGGCTGCAATGTTTTAACCGTGTTAAGTAAAATTGCACAGGGAACTGCAGAATCAATAGCACCCACAAATCCTGGATCATTCGGAAAGTATTTACTGTCATAGTGGCAAGATAAGGATAAGTAGTCTGTTGCATCAGGATTCGAAAAAGCAACTATCGTTGAAAATGTCACATTTCCAAAAATCGGAACATTTTCGGAAAATTCGTCTGTTTCCAAAGTAAATCCCAAGGATTGCAGTTCGCTGAAAAAAATACCGATTACAAATTTATTAAAAACCTATTAAAAATATATTTTCCAGGTACTTGCTTTATATAGTAGGCGATTAATGTAAAAGTAGACTTTATTTCTCATTTGTGTTTAGTTAAGATCTACGAATATGTATAGATTTTACATGTTTTTATAGGTCAGTGCAAATAGTTTCGAAAGTAAAGCAACAAAGAATAGAGATCAGGTAAAATCACACGTAGTTAGATCGGTGGTTAATTAGTATTATTAACTAGTAAAACTGTGTTTCATGGTAAACAATTATGTCGGGCAAACGCCGTGCTCTTCGTATTGTACGAGTAATTCAGATTATAAACTTGAACGATTTTTAAATTCGAAAATGGTGCGTGTTGTTAGATATATGTACATACATACATACATACATACTTAAATTTGAAAAGTTAATTTGAAATATTACAGTCAACGTAAAAGCAGAAAAGGAGCCAAATTAAAGAAACGTCAATAGAGGAGATTGAGTGATATTTGCATTATTAGATTAACAATCCCTAATATTACAATATCACGAATAAAAGTACCAAATATGTATGTATTTCATTACGTACTTATGTAAATATGTGTGCTTTTTTCAGCTGGAACTAAGCACGTTAAATTAAACATCTGTTGATGGGTACAATGATTCGTAATTTAATAAAATTAATAACTTATTGTATAACAGTTGCTAGGAAATTTAAATTAGGAATTATCATTTCAATCAAAGAACTGCACTTAGTTTTCTTTTATATTTGACACGTTCTTTACCATTTTTTATTGATTTCGATAAAGTTATGAAGAATTACAAACACATACATATGTATGTATTGTACCCGTGTATTATCAACGCAGAAGCAATACTATGCAGATGAATTCGCAACATTAGAAGAGCAATGAAAAAGAATGAGCAAGTTTGCATTGGCAGAACTTTTATACGTGCTTTTCGAACTTAACTATTAATGCAGCACATGGGTGTATGTGCAAACATAAACATACATACGTACATAGTACATATGCATGTGCATATTGACTCACCTCATTATAAAGTTGCGAACTTTGGTATGACCAGCTGATCCTACAATTCGAGGTAGCATTATATTTGCCAACGTATTATTTAAGTAATTGTTATCATCTGGCCACAAAAACTAAAAATACATACATATGTACATGCTTTCAGATTCGCTTTGTTCTTAAGGCGGAAGTTATCAATACATTTTAGTATGTACATACATACATACACTTGAATACAGATATATGTATGTTTACACACATATGTACGTATGTCTTGTATTGCATACCTGTTGAGCTTGTAAGCTACCTGATGATATGAGAGAGAATAACACACAATAAGCGTATAAAATGCTAAATCTTAACGCAAACATTTTAAATTATTATTTAAACTATAGCAAACAACAGATGTACGTATGTATGTAGCAAAAGTTTCCTTCAAGTTGGTTTACTTCGTCGAATTTTGTTAAACGTATTCTATTGGCTATTGCTTTTCCTTGTTTACCGCTTTTTGCAACTGAGTAATCAAGCTTCAACAAACAACTAAATTTTGTGGTTGGTTATAGGTATTTTAAAACACAAGTCGGTGGCTGCTGCCAACTCTTTTGAGGAGAAATTACTTAAAAATTTACAAAACAAAGTATAACAAAATTTGTGCTGAAGCTTTTTGTATAGATTTGTCCGATACTCGCCGGACCGAATAAAAAGAGCAACATTGCATTTCAATTTCGGTTTGTAATAAATACATATATATGTACATACTCTTACATACATATGTAAGTACCAGTAGACTTCGAGAAGGAAAAAATATTTGATGAGTACATAAGATTTTAAATAAGTTATGCTTTTATTTCAGAGAAAAAAGCTAATAAAAGTAGAAAAGCTTTTAGTTTCATGAAAAAAAACATCTTTAAGTGGCGGCTACCAGGTAAGTTAAAAGATCACAATTGAATTGGAAAAATAAAACGGCTGTCTTCTATACATACATATGTACATATGTATTTATATATGTGAATGTTCTCTGTGCTGACTTAATAAGCTTTTATTTTTTTTATAAATGTATCTTCTGTTGGGCTTTTTGATTTACTTTTCAATAGAATTATTAAATTTGCTTTAGAAGAATGTTCGTTTATTAAAAGTTATTGTGTTTATTAACGAGTAGTTTCTCACAATTTCGTTTTATTTTTCAACAGGAGGAATAATATTTATGTGAGTTTTTCCCAATAATTTTATTTGCCATTGGCAGAAGATTTTAAAATCTTCTTCGTTAAATATGAATGTTTTTAAAACTAAATAACGTTAATTTATTGAAAGTTTTAAGCACATTTCTCCTTGTGGTGTATAAACCTGACAAATAAGTTATTGCGAAAAAACATGAGTTCACAAAACCAATTGTTTCAGGATGAACAAAGAGGGCTTTTTTATAATTATATATGTATGTACATATGTAGATATGTATATGGAGCTAGAAGAGCTAAGCTCATAAGAAGCATGTCTAATTTTCATATTATTGATTTTTTATTAAAAGAATAGTTATTTTATTGACATCATAAGCTAAAATTTTGGAACAAAAATTTTTTTCACAAAACACCAAAGGTTTTCTTCGGCAGAACTGATAGTTAGTTGTCCAGAATTTCTTTGTGGGATTGTGTTTTTCAAGTTTTCGCGATTTCCTCTTCAACGATTGGTATTTTCCTACCATAAGCGCAAACATCATGTTATGGTAAAAGTCGTCTGGTGACCATTCTTAATAGTATTTAACTGGCATTTGTTACTCACGTGACAAAATAACACTTGGTTGCGTCCTTTGTGTAGATATTGTATCTAAAACCGTTCAAATAAGTGCTACTACTACTGAAGCTTGATTGTAGATACGTGTAAAATAAGCTCTCAAAAAGAATAAAACTGTGCATTAAAAATTAATACTTCCAAAAACAAAAATTATTAACGAATATCGATTACAAAACATCGTCGAATCACCCCTTATTATTTGAAACCCTGCCGTGGTTAATTGCATTCTGGATTTAAAAATTCCGCATGCCCATCCTCAGGACATTTATTTGAAAAGTAATCGGAGGGTAAAATATTCGTCCTTCACAATGCATTTTTGGGAAGAAGTGCCTGTTTTTAAAATGGACAATTGGCGGCGCAGTCGTTCTTCAGCAAATCCGCTGATAATATTTTGTTTTCTCATTTTTGGAACCATTTTTAATATCAACTTTTCTACCGTGGTAAGTTTGAATGCCAATATTTTTTCTAATTTCATTTTTATTAATTGTTATTTTTAATGTGCGCATATGCAATGAAAACTGCCATAAAGAACATTTCTTATAACCGGACACCTCTAATAATCGGACAAAAAGGCCACATCAGTCTCCGGTTATGGCAGCTTTCATTGTATATGTACATATACATATAATACATGAATATACATACATAAATACGTATTAAATCTAATATCACAATTGTACGAAGTTTTACTGATACAATTTTGCTCTGTTTACAATTAGTTGGTGTATATGTCAGTACTTTATTATAGTTGGCTTAGTTTGTTTTTAATTATGAGTATTTTCCATGAGAAATAAAATATTTTGAAAAATTAATTAATTAAATAAGTTTATAGCAGAGAAAAATTCTGTTGAACAATTGGTCGCCATCTTGATGGCTAAACTGCACATATTTTTGCAAAATATACTGATTTTATTCATAAGATTTATTTATTCATAAGATTTTTATTGAAAAAGAGCCCAAGAACTGAATGTTACTGCACTTTATTTTATTGGGTCGTATTTCATATCCTTAATTAAGCGTTATTTCGTTTTCTTTTTTAAAGTTATTAATAATTTTTAATATTTCAATAGTACAATAGTAAAGAGTCAGCCAGGTACAATTGTATTTTATTTAATTGTGTGCATATTCAATAATAGTAACATTGATATGCACTTTCTTTCTTTAACAAATTCATATTAATAAATATCTAATTATGCGTAAAACAGGTTTGTAAAATAATTAACTATCATTAATCGGTAAATACACATCACACACACTTAATTTGAGCTCGAGTACGCATTTTAATAACTGTTTTGCGATAAACAGTTCCTGTTTACAATTGAAATGAATGAACTTTTTAAAATAACAGGTGTGCGTAATTGTTATTTTAAACTGAGATAGTCTGGATAACTACTCGTAAGCATTTTTAAAACGGAAACAAGTTTCTGTTTGTTTGTTAACAAGATGGCCATGGTTCAAGAGAAAGTTACATTAACATGGCAAATAATGTTTATTTATAATTTGGAAGAATATCTTGATTTTACGGATCGTTGCAAAATACTAGACCGTAACTCACCTGTTGTAGAGGCCCTTAATGATGCCCCGGCATGAGTAGATCTAACAAAGTGTGGATTTCTAACTTCTACATCACTTGATTCATCAATTTTTTTAGCTAGACAAGGGAAATCCCAAATACTTTGACCCCTACCGAATTCTTCACCGTCGGTTAAGGTTTGTGGCAAATCATGGTCTAAAGTTTCTGGTAGTAAAAGGCACATTAAACCACCAACTATGCCTAAAATACCCAATATTATGAGTGGTAACATGGATGAGATATAACTCAAATAAACAACAAAAGGTGCAATTATTGATGCCACATATCCCATTATATGAATAAATGCTACACCTTGGGCTCTTACAACAGTGGGTAAGATTTCTGCTGCATATTGCAAACCAATGCTATATGAAATATTTACAAAAAATCTACCCATTATGGCTAAACTTGCGGAATATACTCCAATAGGGGCCAAAGTGGCTAAGAGACTGAAAAGTCCGCTCAAAACCATGCTGCCGCAGGCCAACCATCTTCGGCCAAATCGATCTAGTGTGACAGTTAATAATGAATCGGCTGGAAATTCGGTAAAACTAGCTACTGTAAACGTAAAGAATATATCCAAGCCCAATGTGCCAACATTTCGAACGTGGCCATCAAAAACGAGAGAAATTGCCATCCATATGATAATCAACAGAATTGTAGTTCTCCTTAATCGTGGCGTTTTAAACAAATCCAATATTGAATAAGAATTATTTGTTGTTTCGTCCTGCCTTAATCTATTGCAACTGTCGATAAAGTTTTGATATGTTTCGGGTGGAATATTTTTTCCGTTCGTTTTTTCTAACTTTTTCAGAATGGATACGGCTTTATTCACTTTACCTTGAGAAACCAGCCACCTAAAAAGACAAGTAACAAAAATGATATTTATAAAAATGTAGTTTTGATTAATGACTGAATACCAACCTTGCAGATTCGGGTACAACTAAAGGAGTTAAAACGGCCAGAAGCAAAGGTGCTGACGTAGCTACAGCTAACAGCTTCCAGTTCGCCAAAAAGTATGCTATCCAGGGAAGAACACAGGCGCCCATAGTAAAGAATATTGCGATTGACATATTCGCTACAAAGGTGCGATATCTTGGACCCACATATTCAAGAACTGAAAATATATTTAAATGCTTTTGTTTTAAGTTTTAAACCCCTTCTAATCACTTTTATTTTAATAGTTGTGTGAAACAAAGTTATTCCATGAAATGTGAAATAAGAAGTCATTGAACGTATGTATGCATGTACATACAGACAAAAATTTATAAATTTATTCTCACCACTAGGAAAGTTTAGTGACACTGTATTTCAGTGAGTATTAATTTGTAAAAGACATATGTACTTGTACATTATTAATATTTCTCACCTAATATGTACATCATTGTAAAACAGTTGTCAAATGCAAATCCTACAAAAAACCGCATCAGGGCAAACTGCCAAAAATCAGACACAAACGCTGTCGCCACACCTCCAGCAAAGCCAACTAAATTGCAGCCAATTAGAGATGGAACGCGTCCAAATTTGTCCGCAATCCAACCGAAAAGTAGACCACCAACAATCGCACCAAGAAAGAATATCGATTGAGCGTATGTTGGCAACGCAGCCCTGTCACATACCCAGTTCCCTTCAGTAGCTATTGTTGAGTACGGAATCTCGGTAAAGTTGTATGACCAGCCGTAACGACAAGGTGTTATTGGCCATGAGGGGTCAGCTACATGTACTCCCTTCGATAACATTTCAGTATAATTGACATTGTACATTAAACAATTGTCATAATCACCATTCTTCATACGAGGTATAGAAAGAGCCAATCTAAAAGCAACGAACATATGTATATATACATAAATATATTTAAATAATAACATGTAGTAATTGTACGTATCTAGTATATACATGTACAAACATGTAGTAGTAATTTATTAGTAATAAAAAGAATTCATACATTCATGCAATTTTGTCGGCGTTCATGTAACTCCATCGTTAGATATTCGTTTATAACATCTGAATCGAATAATTTAAATTTTTGCTGTGGTACTAAAAATAGGTGGACTAACCGCCAACTGTCGTCCATAAATAATCTGAGTGCGCAAAATTCTACGGATTATTACAATAATAAATTGGCTTATTTTACTTTAGGACATGGTAAATGGTAAGTATTTGTATTCTAAGACTAAGTTAAAAGTAACTTTAACTTTGAAATTGTTCCAAGTAGAAAACTTAAACTTAGTACTTATAAAACATAAATTCAGTAATTCACCATAAAATAAATATAAATTAAAATTATAGTGTTTAATGAATAAAAGTAATGATCCATCCCAAATCATAAAGGAAAAATTTCCAAAAGTTTTGCAATTTATCTATTTCGAAATTTTTTAATAACAGTAAACTTAAAAGCGGCACTATTTTTATTATATGTTAACAAACAAGAAGTAATGTATGTATATTAACAAACTCACGAATGAAATATGGTAGTAAACAAAGTCAATTTGGACAGAACTGTTTGAAAAATTTAAACTTTTTTTGAAAGAAGAATACATCTCCAAAGAAGTTTAAATTTTTCTTAGAACATTTTAAATATTTAAATGTTAATCACAAATTATTAAGGAAATACACAGCATGTTTTATATTTTTTATTCAGTAACACAAATATGACATACAAACAATTGAATGTAACAATATGAAAACTCATATGACTTACGTGGGTATAAAATGTAAATTTTTCCTATTCTTTTTCGCGCTGCACTTTAGAAATGAACTGAGTTGCTTTAAAGACTTAATAAATTATTAATGAAATAAATTTTTTTTATTGTAAACTACATACACACTATATGGGGAAAAGGCAAAAAAGAAGCTGTACAACTGTATCTTATGTAAATATATGTATACCTGTATGTTTATTCTTTTCATCGCTTAAGAGGTAGTATATACATACATACATGTTTAAATTTTTGGGAATTAATATTTTTATGCATAACATTTTGTATCGTTTTTTTTTGATTTAGTTTTATATTATAATAATAAAACATGTTTAAATCGTGCACAGCCACAAAAATTAAGACTGAAAAGATACGCTTTTCAAATCAAAATGGGTTTTTCTTGAAACAAAAGACTTAAGAAAGAGACTTTATATTGATGTAAAAACCAGCGCAGAAAAAACATTTACGAGTATATATAGATTTAGTTTTGCCTAATAATTCAGTAATTCAGTAATTCAGTAATTTTAAGCGAGATAAAATTATTTACATTTATTTTTCCTTTCAATACCGTTTTAGCGCTTTTCCAGATTCTTCTACAATATGAACTTATATTTTAAATTTTTATATTAGGGCTTCTGTTTATTACAATTTTTTTAAATTTCCCGTGTTGTCAAGAAAGCAGTGAAGCGGTAAGAAAATACTTTCGTTATTGGATTTTTTGTAAAGTTTCATTGGTTCTCTAACAACTTGTGAAGTTAAATTTCATATATATTTATGTATATGAAGTGTGTCAGGTTATTTATATTATATTACGAACATGTACAGTCACATACTGTCACTTGTGAGGAAGTAATCTTTGTTTAGAAGAAAGAGGGTTAAAGCATGAATGTGATATTTTATGAATTAAAAACCAAAATTATAAAATGATTTGTTTTACTATTTTTAATGGTTGTATAACAAATGTTAACTACATATTAGATTTCTAAATAATTAGCTTCGGTCAATAACAGAATGTCCTTGATATTATTATATGGTTAGAAAAAGTTTAACAATCACCCAATCACAACAAAATAATAAAAAGTATAATAACCGGCGTAAGTATCTGCAACTCTAAGATTGTCTTTAAATTAAAATGTGGTTAAACAAAAACTTGAAATGAGTTGTACTAAAAACTGGATTTACAAACCATTTTAGAAACGTTAAACATCAACTGCTTAAATTATTCTTTTTGTTCAAAAATGGTCAATCTGATTAAGTTCTTTGTCAAACATAAAACATTCAAGGACTGCTACGTACTCACACCAATCTTTTTACCAATTTGAATGTAAATAATACACACATATGTACACAATGAACTTGTTAGCAATATAGAAATACTTATGGAGCAAAAGCGTCATAACTCAAAATTTGTATTTATTTGTAGATAGGATTTGTGAAAAAACAACGTGTTGGCCACTGCTTTGTCGCGAAAATCGCTTGTATGTGCTCCTTTCACTACATCATATTTTTTATATAGAAGGAATTAATTCTAAATTAAAAATATTTTAATTACAAAATGTACCGAAAATTAAAAATTAAATTAATATTTTGAGTTAATATATTGTATGTACATACATACTTGCTGTGGTAAAATATGCTGAAGAATATTAAGTAAAACTTGCATTCGAATCGTGTGTTAGTACTCGTATGTAGATGTATGCTTCAGTAATTTAAAGTTATATTGGTCTAACTTCTCATTCGAAAATAATTGCCTGTTTGCCTAAAATGCTGTTCGACAACATAAATTCTTGACTTAAATTCATGCTGTTTATAATAGTTTATTTAATTGCAATAAAAACAAATACTACTACTACTACACATGTACGAAAACTTTATAGTTTTGAGTTCGGCATGAGTAAACAATGAATTATAGCGTTTAAGATGTTTTACAGCAGTTGTTGTCAAAATACCAACCGATGCTTGCTTCTCTGTTTAAAAGTTTTAATATTGATCTATGGAAGCCTAGTGTAAATAAAGAATTGTTAGAGGTTGAAATTTTTATAATAATTACAAATTAAGTTTCAGCCTTTAACAACACAAAAGTAATTTTAAAGCAAACATTAAGCGAAGAAACTCGTGACGAAGAATGCTTTAACGTAATTGCGTTCCTATTGCTGCCATAATTATCTACGGGTACATTTGAAAAATTGTTTGCCTTTATGCTTAAGATTTTATATTTTGCTCATACTATATTCTTCAGTGTATGTAGATTTTAAGAAGGCCTCAAAATCACAATGACTCATTGGTATGAGCTTCGATCGTAACGATAACAAAGAAGAACTTAAAAATTACAAATATTCAACCGGAAAATCTGGTTTTGCAATAAATAAACTTTTACAAATTCTTCTCACAAATCTTTCCTTATAATTTCCTTTATAATTTTTAAAGAATTTTTCTAACTGGTCAGGTAAACTGTATACATTCATAATGTATACTTAAATACATACATATTTATATACTTTTGTACATAAATTTTTCCAAAAATGTTTATATTTTACAACCGAAAACATGTACGAAGCGAACACTAAGAAACTGTAATATCAAGAACATATTATTACGGTTGACCTGCCGGCGTCATGTTACGTGAACGCGTAGGTTTACGCCTTATGTTAAAAAAGTGTGGTTAGGAAGAACTTTTTTCGACGTTCAATTGAAAATATATTTTTCATAATGGCGCGCAAAATAAAAATAAGGAAATATTGTTATGAGTACGTTGTAAAACACTTTAGTAATCTTGATATAGACATACTTTATGGCCAGTTAGCCTCCGCTCAATTGGCTTTGCACAAACGTTTTGTTGCACTTCAAAATCAGTTACAGAACAACCCCTGACGTTTTGTGTCCAAAGCAAACAGTATAATATTCAAAACGTTATATATGAACTATATATTGAAATTTAATGCAATTAGTAGGTTTAATATTATTGCAAATATACGTTACAACTTTTGAACGAAATATTTTCTAACGCAAATTTGTACATACATACATATGTACATATCGAGCCTTTGGTGCAATACCGTAGTAACTCAAAATTTGAATTTTTTGAGCTGGGTATGCAGAAATACCTATCTAGAGAAAAAAAGATTATGGTTCCATCTCTAACTGTTCCGATTCTACAGCTAAAAATGTCTTTATTGCCTCTAGCTATTTCCAACAATATTTATTTGCAATAATGAGATGAAATGCATTTTTCTCAGTTCTAGATTTTTTGAATTACTACGGTATTGCACCAAAGGCTCGATATGTGATTTATAGCATGCACGATTACTCACCGTTGTTGCTGCCATATACTATATATGTATATATATACATATATATATGTATTTTGTTTGTATACGAGTACGTGCAGGTTTATGTATATATGCAGTTTGACATATTTTTTGATACCATATGTCTATAATAATTTTTTGATTTAAGTATAAACATTTTGGGAGTATGGGAACTAAAACTAAAAAAACTGAATCCAATTTTTAATTTGAAAAGTTTAAGCAAAATATAAGACGGTTCCTATCATAATTTATACTACGTCCCCATTGCACACCCTACTCGACTTTTCGAATATTTAAAATGAAGTTAAAAATACATAAAACAATTTTTCTCTCTGGTGTGAAATGTGTGGTTACTTTAAAAAATTTGAATGCTTAGGTTGAAAATTCATCGACGAAATTTGCGCTAAACACGAAGTTATTTGAGGTATTTCCTTCAATATTTTGTTCCATAATATACATATTGCCTCCACACATATTCGTCCAACAACCGATTTCATCCTTTGCATGATTTTCAACTTAATTTGGCTATGCGTATATTTGTTACGTATCATTCAAGCTATTTAGAATAAACGCTAAAAAAAAAGCCTGTGGCTCTAAACTTACCTCTCTTCTTCGGGTAATTTATCTAATTCCGGCACCGTACACCAGTGCTGCTCCGGCACCAGAGTCATAAAAATTTGTGCAAAATAAACAAATGCTACGAAAAAAGCGAAGGGAATCATGCACAGAAATAGTATTTTTTGATATTTTCCAAACTCTCCGATCATAGGTAATAGATCATCGAAATCTATGGAGTTGGACGGCGCAGTAGCAATACTGTTATTGTTCGTTGACTGTGTATCATTTCCTTCTAACTGCAGACCGTGTGAGTTTCCACTTTTACGGCGAAACACTGTTTCCGTTCCGTTTTCATCATGAACATATGCAGTGTTTGCAAATGAATTTGTATTCGCTGTATCCTTCGGTTGACCCTGATTATTTAAAGTCATAGTTATTGAATATTTTTAATACTTTTCTTAATTTGTGCGTTGTGCGATAAGCTTTCCAAAGTAAGTTTTATAATAACAACTACAAAACTTTATTGACTTTATTTCATAAAATTTTTGTTTTTTTGTAAATATATTTTGTATATAGTTTTTTTATATAAACACATGTGTATATATTCGCAGTATTTTGTTTATTAATTAACAAAAAATAATACAATCGCTTAATTCTGAAATATCACTTTACACAACCAAGCTCTAAGCTTAACAAATCTCCATACTGATCAAACTTATAAAACTGAAATAAATGCTTGTACGACAAATCTTTTTATAGTATTTTTGTTTGTTTGTTTTGTCTTTAACAAATACTTATTATTTAAAATGACTCTTTAACTCGCAAGTGTTGAAGTAAACGACTTAAAAGCTTTAACTTTGTTGCACTTGCTTCTTTCAAGCTGTTTTATTACACTATACTTCTTAGAGTAAAGTCTAAGAATATTTAAAATAAAATTATGTTTTAGTGAGCAAATCTATATTTGCATTAGTTTTATATTTACTGTTTCCTAAGCTGAAGTCACAATGGAAGAGAACCTGTTAATTTAATCGACTCGTATAAAAGAACACATGCAAATAATAAGTCTTAAAGAAAAGACCAAATAAACCTTAATACCAATATGATTTTTGGAAATAAGCTTTTAATAAAAATTATTAACAGGGGCAGTTATTTTGGATGGAAACCAATTTGGACATGAATTTTATTTAATCGAATACTAGGAAGCAAAACAGCACAATGAAGGACCACAGTCAAGAGAAGTTAATATCAATTTGTTGAGAATTTCGCAAATACATATATCTATATGTACATGCATATTAAATTTCAACTTTATTTATATTGGATGAAATTGTGATCGATTGGGAAATTAATTGTATATACATACATAAGTACATATGTATGTACACATGCAAGGTGGCAACTCTAGAACTCACTGCAACACAAAATGTGTTATGGTTATTAAATTTTTTTAAATATATACATACGTACATATGGACGTGTGTATGTAGGTCAATGAGAATAAAATTGGCAAAAAATCGTCGGCTGCCGTAGTGCTTTAACTCTTTTATTAAGTGTTCGGCAGATAATATTCTAGTGCTTTTCGCTCAATAACATGTTTTGGTTTTCCTAACGCGTGGCAGAACCACGTCTCCACAAATTTAATCCGCAGTCTGAGCTTAACATGGAAATGCACAATTTTTCATTGAATCAGTGAATATTTCTAAACTCTGTAATAAACAACTTGCCTGAAAAAATTTGTGATAGAGTATTTAGTGAAATAACTAAAGAAATCATTTAGAAACCATTGTCATGCATGAGTCGAGCTAGAGATTCGCATGGATTGTTTTTTTCTATAAATTTAATAGAATTGTAAAGAAATATTTTATGTTTTACTCTTCTGGCCGCTTAACTTATTGGCAGAAGAAGAATAAGGATATACATTCAAATTCAATTTTGAACGCATTGTTTACTTAAAGTGTGAGGATGGTACGAGTGTTTTCTATTTGTTCGCCTTTTAGTCCACCATAAATAAAGGGCCAGTCATTAGCTTGCAAAACTGTTAAATAGTATAAACTCCGCAAACAATGTAAAATCGCGTTTCATATAAAAGCGAAAGATGTTAGATGATGTACCGAATTTGTGTTTTATTTGTGTAACTTCTCTCTTTCCTCCAACTGTTGATTTTTAATTTCATATACAATTAAAACTGCCCTAAAAATAAATATATTGAGTTCGCATTATTACTTTATGTATAAATTATTTTGAAAGCAAGTTGTAGTTATTTTTTTAATTAATAATTATAGGTCAGAAAATAAATAATAATGCAATGAATTTTATTATTTTCATTTATTTCCCAATGTTTCGATCAACATCGTTGATCCTCTTCGGGGTTTATCAAAATATTTACATTTACTGTTTTTAAAATCAAACGATTAAGTTAAAAATACACCTTTTTATGTATAAAAAATATATTTAATTTGAAATCCCTCTCTTTAAGTCGTCTTGGCGTGTCAATCGAGACCTAATAAAATGTTTAACAGAAGATAAATCTATTCAAAACTTTGTAGCAGATTCCAGTTCAAATTTTAATATCTTCATAAAATTACAGAAACCATTTGATTTCAGAAATTACAGAAAACGAAAGAAATTAAAGTAAAAGGCAAGAAGCATTAGATTTATAATAAACTCGATAGGTGGACGTTTAGATGGAACTAAAAGATCCAGATTAATAAACTCATAAACTTTTTTAATCACCGTTATATATTAATTTATTTAACGTCTCAAATGGTGCCTTTCGTCGGAAATAAATAAAGTTTCCTGCATAACAACATGTACGTGGATTCATACACATTCCTGTGCATTGATGCAATAAACAAATTTTGAACTCTGGCGGGAGTAGTACTTGAAATATATGTATGTACATACACATGAAAATGTATTTTCATATTTAGCAGAATGACGTGAAATGTTAATTAGTATAACAAACAACTTTTAATCAATTTTGATTGAATGGAAATTACACTTTACTGCCAAACGAGTACTTCTTAGCAGGGGCCGAAATACTCTCAATTTTTATCACAAAAGGTACAAAACAAATGTTAGTGTAAAAATTAATTAGTTTTGAGTAAAAGCAATTGTTATTCAGATATCTTTAAAAAACTTGTCGTTATTTATAACATCAATAATAATAACTGAACTTGGGCTTTCGATTTAGGAATATTATTACCTTTTAATCAAAAAGTCTATGTTGAAGAGGTAGTGATCCGAAATGTTCCTGGAGATGTTAATATAAAGCTGCTAAAAACCGTTGCAGCACATTGTTTTAAAAAAGTTGAGAAGGCAGCTTACAAAACACTTTTACATCTACTACTACTCGTATTTCTTTACTAAAAAATACGTTTTTTCACAATGAAGAACATTTGTCTTTTACTTTTTTCAATAATTGTTAATTTAGTTCCCTGCTTTTTATTAATGTGCACGGCATTTACTTTTTTTGATTATTGAAAAGAAAAAAAACGCACAACATCCGGTGTTCCGGCATTTTTTAATTTACAAATAAGTTATTGCATCAATTTTCGCTTAACTTGTGTGAAAGTGAAAACATCATTCGTTTCTTTTGGTTTCTAAGGTCTCGTTCAAATTACTAATGCATTTATTTGTGTGCCCAGCAAGCATATGCAAAGTTAATCTTTTGGATGAATTAGACATGTGTTGTCTAAATTTTCTCAACGTGTAGTCGCATCACAAAATTTACCAAACAAATTTTAGAATTGATTGTAATTCGTACAAATATCATTCAAAAATTAAACTCCCATCACAGGTTCTTTCCTTGTGTATGTAAACATCCCAGTGGTTTATATCACTATTTAGTTGTATGTATTTTTATATTTAATATATTAAAATGCAGAATATTTAAATTCATCTACATACATATGTATGTATGTATATCCATATCTATATACAATAATTGATTATCAAATTAGTTCGTCAATTCTGACCCAATTTTCAAAATTCTTTTGGCATATCGAAGAGTTGGAACTAAATTTTGTTTTAGGGATGGAAGTAAGTATATATATATATATATATATATGTATGCATATGTCTTTACATATGAGCTCTATGTGTAACTGTTTATAACAAAAGATATAATTTTCATATTAAAAATATTAACATTTCTCTAATTTTTGGTATTGTTTGGTAATTTGTTAAACAAGTTTAATCCTTTGCAGAATATAGTTCGTTGCTTTGCGCTTATTGTTACTCTTTGAAGACTGAAATTTTGTGCGCTCCTTAGTCCTGACAGTTGTACTTCTCCAACGTATGTTATTTTATTGTTAAAATTTTTGGGTGCATCTCTTGTTATTATTTTTCGGATACATATGTTTAACCACTACCAAGTATCCAACATCACGTGTATTGGAGTATATCTGTTGCGCTCTGTAGAGCCGAATTCAAAATGGGGTTATGTTAAGTATTATATACTTGCATCAATTTTGATTTTTCATAAGCTATTGATTGGGTGGTGTTACATTGAAGTTTTGTTGTGTTTTAACAATTACAATTCCGCTGATTATGCCAACAAATAATCAATATTTAAGTGCAATGCGACTATACCACGTTTACTACTGGCCTAATCCGATCTTGGTTAGGCATATTCATACGCACTTCTACTAAATCTCTGCACTTGCTGACGATACTTAGGTTTAATTTTTTCATTATTTTTGATTAGGAACTTGGTTATTTGTACCAGCTCTCTTCAGAAAATAATGACTTGTCTTATAATTACACAACCTATTTGATGCTATTCTGCAAGCCACGAGTACATACAAGTATATTCAGTTTATAAGCACTTGGAGAAATATTAGGATATTGTATAAATAACGACTTTCGAAAAATCATTTGTTCTTAAAGCTTTATTTGTGGTTAGAGATTACGCTTTTCTTAAGAAGTTAGTTGACCATTTTAACATCACAGGCTAATATGCTTTTTCACTATATTTAATAGGAAAGTGTTTCATTTTTGCAACACTTGCTGCATGAAAAGTTTTTCAATTGAAAGTTAGAGTAAAATTGATTTCTGAAAACACTCTCGGGTTTATTGACTGCAGGCAGCTACTATCTTCACACTAACTTTTGTTACATACTGTTGGGACTTCTCAAAAAAAGTATTGCAGAAGTTCCGCGAAAAGATTTTCAATTACTAAAAATGAAATAATTCCAAATTTCTTAACTCAAATTTTCTGGTGCAAATTTTCCGACCTTTAGTGTTTAATTATTATTACTAATTTAGCGTTAGCGCACTTTCAATAAATTTGTGTTTTACTCATTAAATATATGCCACTCTTCTAAAAAAGTGCCTGGATCAAGATGTGTTTAATTCCCAATTACACTAAATGTTTGCTGGGAATGTGGAATGATGTGGATGTGTGTATGGATCCGTAGGTTGTGTGTATGAACATAAGTATGTATACATGTATTTACGCAAGTAATATATTTTTTATAACAAAATTCGTTCAATCGATATTAATTTGCAATTAATTTACAGTAATGCTCAGAAAACAAATAAAGCAGCACATAAAAAGTTAGAATTTCAGTCTTGTTAAATGAGTCACTTATCCGAACTTTAATTCAAACGAGAATTACAACTTAAAAAGTGCAACGACATGAATATGGATATCCAATATAGACTGCTTATTTAGCAAGAGAGTTCAAAAAATAAACTGAATTACCTATTTTGCATTATTCTTATGATTTTATGCAATTTTTCCATTTCAATGAAACTGTAATATTTGAAATGACTATAATTTATGTCCCGAGCGCACAATAAGGAAAGAAAGAAAGTTGTAAACGCAAAAAATTAATGAGTGCAATAAACAAATCGCAAATGTCAAAAAAGTTGCAAGATGAAACACACTGCAGGTTTTAAGAAAAATATTTATACTCGTACATATGTACATAGTTGAAAGATACACTTAAGCAATTTATTGGAATTTAGAGAACCTCTAATTAACTCGTAACTACGAAGCATCATTAGTCTTTATTAAAGAAATTGAATAAAAAAAAAAAAATGGAATAGAGGGAGCAAAGGATGAAAGTGGGTAACCAGTCATTTAATCCATGCACCATCGGAGTAAATAATTACTGTATAAATAAAAAAATTAAACCAAAGCGCTTTTATGGACAGTGGAAATACAACCAAAAATAAATTTAAAAAATTCGTACAACTCAAATTTGAATTTACCAATATGAAATAAAACAACAATTTTATCTTTTAATATTTATTAATCAATATTTTTTATTTCTTATAACTAGATTTTGTATTTTAAATAACGTTCTTCAGATAATTTTTTAAAATTTTATTTTAGTTCTTCTGAATTTGTCAGATTTCTTTTACTGAAATTTCGTTCTTTAATTGTTGATAGATAGGAATTTATAGGGAATTGAATGATTTTAATCATTATTTATTCCACGTTTTAACTTTTTCATAAATATGTGAGTGCCATTATGTTATATAAATATTATTTACATAAAGGAATTTCCTTTCTTAAATTTAAATATTTTATTATATGCATATAAAAAATGAACAGTAAAGATGATACAGTTTTGAATATTAAATTTAATAATAAACATTATTACTTTATTTATTTTTAGGCGATTGCCCGAAAATTTTGGATTCTGTATTTGCTTGCAGTTATAAGTTTGATTCGATCCACAATTTTCAATACTAATGACTTTGTCAATTTGCTTGAATTTTATTTATGTAATATTATTTTTTTGACAATATTTTTTTTTCGTTATTATTTTGGGTTGGAATATTTGAGCGGGAAAGTATTTTAAAAAACGTTTTCTAAGTGCTTGCAGCTGTAAAATAAGATACAATATTAGAAACTCGCACACTTATGTCTTTCAAATCAATTTTAGTTTCGAAACATATTTATATTTTATTTTAAATATGCATCCACCATTAATGTTTATAAAAAAATCTGTGAAAAGAATTGTCAACAGAAAAAAACTTTACTGTTCATAAATATTTATGTACATACATATGTAAGTATATTATATGTAAAATGGTAAGAGCGGTGAGTTTTTTTGGATTTTTCTAGTGTCAAATAAGCCCATCGAATGGATAATTGGTATCGTAGTCAGATTAAAGTACAATACATAAAGCCGATTTCACACCTTATTGCCGCTTGTTCTAATAATTTGACAGACAACAGGTAACTCTACATATGTACATATGTATGTATATACATACATAAGTATCTATACATGTATGTAAGTATGTTCGGTTTTGAAAAATTTAATGGTGCAGTTTTCGCCGTTTCTTAAACAGGTTTAGGGGCGACGATGTTTATAGATTTTAAGTCTAAAACTGATCGAGTCTGTGGCTCCATGTCCACAGCTTTGCGGAGAACTCAGAACATACAGATTGGACATCTAGTACGGTACAGACGGAGTTAGTCGGACGGCGCAGAACTGCAGGTTACAGATTGTACAAGTGGTTATATTTCTTATGACAGGTTAGGGATTTTCAGCGTTTACTTCATATTTCTTACTGATTGCACCAATGAACACGTTGGGCAATTTGCATTGGGTGATAGTATTGATCATTTTCATAGAATCTATTCCCATGAAGAGGGACACAAATTTTCGCTTAGATATTGCGTGGGCACATACATATTTCTTCGCAATTTCTTTTCAATATACATACATACATTGCTATACCAACAGCTCTTCGTAAAAGTAATAAATAAAGCTTTATTGTTCCTTACAACAACAAAAATGGCTTTTGTTGGATGGCCAAAACACACTCAACTTTTATCTGCCACACATTAAATGATAACAAATCTTTCTGACTGTTTCCGGTGTTTAGTATAAAGTATATATTGTATAGTATTTGGTATATATATATATAAAATATAAATAAGGAGCCTATTCTTCCTATTACGCAGTCAGAGCGCTCTCATGTTGTTCGAGAATGCGATCGGAATCAGTAGCAACATTGTTACATATGTATGTGCAACCTAGGAGACCCGTGGATACATTGGCATTTATAAAACATGTGAACGTTAAGTAAAATTAAAGAATGAAGGAGGTGGAAAAACTATAAATAACGAAATCTTCAGCTTCATGGAAAGGGGTGGCGAGCTTATACGAATAAAGGCAAGTGACAGGAGCACAAGGGAAAAGAACGATTTTTAAATAACTAGAAATATTGACACTTCGATAGACTTGACGGAAAAACAATTGCGATATATGTACAGTTTCCCAGTATCTCAAGTCATTATCTATTTTATTCTAAGCTGCATTATGCATAAACAAATTAACTTTACAAGGGGTCTGCCTGCATTGGCAGCCTTGGGCGAATTTTTTATTACTATAGATAATAAAAACATGAACTTATAATAACAAATAGGGCTTTAATCTGCTCAAAATTCTGCCTTTGTTTGATAATTTTAATTCCAAAATTTTTGCTTTTAGTCCTGAAAAAAATTATTTTTATTGTTATAAGATTGTTAGTAGAACATGTTAGTATAACTTATATAATTAGTAATTGTATTAACTGGCCTTTTAATTGAATTTTTTCGTTTCCTTATTAAAAACAAAACTTGTTTTGTAAATAACTGTTGTGATTAATCTCCTTTTAAGGAACACAATACACCCAGCCAGGTTAATAAAGATATGAAAAAAAGGAACTTTAAAGCCGGTTTAATACGAATACGAATACAATTAACAATTATTGAAGTTAACAAGGAATTTATGTTTAAATGTAAAAGACATGATAAGGTAATTTGTTACCCATTTAATGAACTTTGAAGTGAAGGTTTGAATTTGTTTTATATAATTGATATTTTAAAATTTCTATTTTAACTTTAATATGAAATACAAGCGTTTTTATACAAATGCATGCATGCATTTAGGGTTTCTTTGCTTAAATATTCTTATTTATATCTGGTTAGCTGAGCCGATCGGTGTAGCTTCAAAAATCTTACTCCTTCGATTATTATTTTTCTACCAAGTCTCTGGAGATCACAATTATTAACGACAGAGAATAATAAGTTTGTTTGTATTTATGTATTTTTCCTTTTCTTTTACACCTTAAACTGCAAAAACATTTAAGTGAAAAAATTTATTAGGCTGGAGCTTAAATTGGTGATTTGTTTTTTTTTTATTAATTTGTCGAATACATATGAAAGACTTAAACCTTACAAGTTGGTAAAAAAATTGAAACCCAATCGGGTATTTGGTGGTTTTCTGTGATGGACCCATTTTATATATTGTTCTTAACTGAAAACAACGAGCATGATAAGAGTTAAATGAATACAGTACAAAACAATATGAAAATAATCCAAAAATGTATTTAAACACTCAATGAACATACATATAAGCGTGGTTATTTGTTTTAAATATCAAAAGACATACACATATATACGTATGTATGTATGTATGTATGTACATTTAATTACAAACTGGTGACGAAGATATATTTGATTATACTTAAAATTTTTCGATGAGATTTTCTAAATGATTGCCACAGTATCGACTTCTTTCTTAAACAAATTTATTTGAATATGTTGTGTATTGCGAAATCTCTTTTTTTATAAACACATATTAAATGTAAAAGGTTTTTAGAATAAAAACAGGCTTCCAAATCAATAATTAAAGACAACACGGCAGACGACACGATAATAAGATATTATTTCATATTTCTTCCTTAAAAATGGCGTCCTTTTTAAAGCAATACAATTTCGACCGGCTTGAAAGATTTTCGCCTGTAAAGCATAATTTCAATTTTAGAAATATTTCCAGCACTGGTGGCCTACGCGCGGTACCCCGATTCATAAAACTGAATTTTGCACAGTTATGACTAATTGAAGTGAGAGCAGCAACGTCCAAATTTCGCATAAACACGAGTTGCACTATCATATACATATATTGATCTCTTCTCCTCTTATCTTTCACCTTCAATTATTTTTGGGTATAAATATCTAAAATAATAAACACTAATTTTAAACATTTTCTATTCCCTCAATTTCATTGCAGAGGAAATTAATAAATTTGATTTCTCTGTTTCTGTCATCCATAATTGAAATTCATTAGCAGATTTTTGCACCAATATGGAATTGTTCCGTTTTCGTACCAGTGCCTTGAGGAATTTACAAATTTCGTTGTTACACTATTTAAGATCGAGTATTTTAATAGATTTTTAGTTAACAGTAAGTCAACAAAATGCTTCAAAAGAGTGTTATCAGAGTCGTGATCAGGCTCCCATTTTGTGCTTTATGGAAGATAAATTTTGTGTTTAATGTTTGATATGAAAACAAAATAGATTTCACAATCGTCATTTTTGATTTTATTTATGAAACGAACATAGTTTTTTACAATAAATTTTAATTTCTTTAATGCAAAAAAGAGTTTTTTTCGCCGCAGGAAACCAACATTCTTACTTTCTTTTAATATTAAACTCTACAATTACACAGTATTAATAAAATTCCAGTGGGATATCTATCCAATTGCAAATTTTGACTTTTACTTCGCAGTGTCTTTTTACATCTTTGAAAACATCATCTAATGAAGATGAGTCCGAAAAGCTTTTTTAATACTCCACTTTATTCTCAACCATCTTAAGATATGAAAGACTTGATAGTCCTTTTTAATGTTTTTTTTAAAATAATTCTCCTAATGTCACATTATCAGCCATGTCTGACTGATTTTGTAGCCTTATTTAAGAGAAATAATTGTTTAAATTTCTTTCGTTAACATGGCTGATGTTAGTGGGAAGAATTTGGTTCGCCTGAAAAAAATATCTTTCTGTATCGCCTTCTCAATGAAAGCTAATTATTTTTGTGTCCCAAGCTGTAAAGGTTTGTTTTTATAGCTAATCATGATTATAAAAGTAATCATCCTAGCGAAAAATTGTACAATATAATATTTGCAAGAACAACGAAAAATTGTTTCTATTTTTTGCGTAATGATTCGTCATAGACGTGACGCAGATTTCCTGATGGTGCGATTCTAGAGTAGTATAGAACAACACGATATGCTGTCAGGTGAACTGAATCTCTACCTTTAGAAAGACAACTTTTTATCAAAAGTTATCAGCAGACTTATCTCTTTTTGTGCACCAAAAATAGGCGTATGACGATAGGCCGTTACACAAGTTCAATACTACTACATTTTTCCTCACCTGAACAAATTGGCACTGCAGAACGTGCGGTTATGTGAGAACTGCTTTTCCAGGTCACATAATCTTTCGTTTTGTTGATTGCACTATCTATGGACGGAAACTTCGGCGTGGGTAATGGAAAATGTCATAAATCGGGCTCTTATAATCATCCAGTTCCGGCAGTGTCCATTTGGACTATATGATATTTTTGAATTAATGGGCAACATATAAACTTGTCCTCTTTATCTATTAACTTCTTAGAAATTCTGTTGATACTTTTTCACATGTTAAATGACATGACTCGCTTCCGAAAACTTCATATCATTACGAAAACCTACTTCCTATTCAAGTAACAATATTTTTAATTTTTGGTTTGGATAATTTTTTACGGAGACTTATAATTCTAATATTAAAAAGCCTCATTCGGTAGCCGACGATAGAGAATTTACAGCACTGTAGTCCAAATCTTTTCAAAGCTGAATTTGACTCCTTATGCAGCTTACGCTTAATACTTTTTTATGTGTGAAAAATTGTAAATTCGCTTAAACGAAGTTCCAATGTTAAAGAAAGTAGTTGTCTAACACCAACAATGAATGCATTCAACAAGCTGTGGAGAGCTTTTAAGCAGTTTGCTTTGCTTCTCAAATTGGCTTCATATTCGTTAGTGAGTTCATCTTATTATCTTCTACAGATTCTTTAGAGATATTTGGGAAGTCTCAGAAAATAACAGACGATTTTTTTTGCTATTGTAGATATACATATGTATGTAAATCTAAATAATTGTTTTATTCTTACTTAATTTCTTGTTAAAAATAACGAGGAAAAACGACTTCAATTTCTTAATCTTTTTGAAAATTCAGTTATAATTATTAAAAAGTAAAGATCGATGGTAAGACAATAATTGAACCTCGCCCTCAATTTCTAATAATCTCAAAAAATTACTTTAAAGCATGTTTTTCAGTTTTTTGAATTTTAAATTTATTTTTGGTTTTCTTTCTTGGTAAAAACATTCATGAATTTAGCCGTTCGAAGTTTGTCGTGCATAGGTTTCAAGCAAAAAATAAGCATACAAATTTATTTTTGCATATTGGTTCCGCAACACTTACAATGTTAACTGAAAAACTAAAAATATATATACAAATGTATATGTACTCTAAAAGTGTGTAAAAAGATTATTTCCATTAAAATTAATTCAACAATTTAACTAAATTATTGGGCACCTTAACTTAGAATTAAAATAGTTTTTGTATAAAGTTGTGACATATTAAATAATTATGCCCTCCTTAAAAAATGTATTATTAAATATATTCAACTTTAAATTTCTTGAACGTTAAGACTAATCTACTCAAGTGTGATTGATATATTGAAAAATCTCGTATTTCCGTTCTACTCCTCTACATTTTTTTAAGTAAAAAAAAGATTCATAAGACGTAATACAAAATGATTTTGTATTTTTGTAAGGTAACTTACAATATGCAGAAGTAGAAGAAATGAATCAAAAGTTTGTAACAATATTTTTAGTAGTCATCATTATAATCATCATCATCGTCATTTGATTCATTCGATTCTCCAAAAAGAAGGCTCATGCTACTTTGATGGTGCATCTGAAATATTGAGCAGCGAATAAAAGAAAGAATTTGGGATACTAAGTTTCAAATTTATTGAAAAGTAACGGCTTGATTTTTACAATCAAAATTTTTTTATTCCAATAGGTAAACCAAATATTTTGGAAGTATTTAAATAAACTACATTATGTACAATTGCATCCCTGATGGCGGTAGCAAACTATACACATGTACATACATACATATGTATAATATTGACGGTATTAGGGCTAGTGTATAGAAGCGGCTTTTAGTTTCGCCTCAAACCATATTTTCAGTTTTTGAACAAATCCAAAACCATGTGAAAAACATACAAAAATAAAATGAAATAAAACCAAAACCAACAAAACAAACATATGTATAGAATGTAATATTCTTTAAGTAATGTTATTGTATTAAACATGAATTATATACATTTTATGTATTCTTTACTAATTATTTTATGAATGTACATATTTGTATTCGTATCATATTGGCTAAAATAAAAGTTGTGATTCTCATAAAACTTTAAATTAAATTTCGTTTTTGAATGCATGTAAACATTATATTATACATACATACATATATAAGTACGTATAAAAAAGAGAAATTTTTTAATAGCATTTTGTAGCGAATGAAAAGTATAAATTCTTGTCATTTGGAATAGCATAAATAACTTTTCTTTGCCACATTCGCATTGAATCGAAACAGTATTTTCAGGTATGCCTATTTCATTTAGAAATGGTGAAAATGTTACTTTAAAGCAATAGCTTTTGTTTTAGCCGATACCGTTCAATATATGATTTCCCACATGAAATGTATTAAATGAACTTGATACAAATTCATTCGATTCTTTCTTGATTTTATATTAATATTAGTAACGATTACGAGTACTTTTGCGGTTGAAATGTATGTGTTAAAATTTTTTAACTTTTATTGATCTTAGTAACTAAACAATATATTTATATTAACAATATCAATATTTTTAAAGCCAGTCCGGTACGACCCTCGATTTATTCAAGAAAATTTAAAAATGTGCTTATCTATATGAATCTTTATGTAAAAATTATAAAAATGTTAATATATGTATAAATTATATGAGTGTTACTTCTACGTATGAATTTCATAAGCATATTTATATTGTGTGTTTATTGTTACCGTGTATACACAAATATATTCAATGATTTTTTTTTAATAAAAAAGATAAAAGCAATTTACTATACCTTGCTGGAATATTTTTGCGTTGTACTACTGCTACTACTGTTAGAGTTGGATTGGTTTTGTCCAGCAATTGAACCATTTGTTGCATTCGAAGCTACTGGAAGTGTACAATTCAAACCAAAGTGTGCGGCACTACTAGCGCTACTTGACCTTGAAGATGTTGAATCGTGACTACGTTTCTTATCTTTATCTTTATCACGATCTCGATCTTTTTTCTTATTACTACTACTATGCGTCACTGATAAGGAGTTTGAATGGGACACTATGGCAGCGTGAGAGGAAAATGCCGAAGTTTGGCTTTGAGCGTACGATGGATGCGTCGTCGCTGTTAAACCGGTAACTAATTCAGCTGACCCACTGTTATAGTTTTCTAACTTCTCCTTTGAAATTTTTATTTTTAATACCGGCGGAATATGCGAAGGAGGTAAATCTGCTTGTCCTGAAGATCCTGTATTAATATCGCCTGTAATTCGTTCTTTGGGAATTTTTATTTTAAATCCTATAGGGTCACCAGCTGCTTCTAATTTTTCTTTGGAAATTTTTATTTTAACATGTTCTGCGGCTGCAGGAAAGCTTGAACATCCATTGTCATTGTCCCGGTCACGATCTTTGTCCTTATGGCGATCTTTATCTTTTTTATGTTTTTTTCTCTCTTCTCTGTCTTTGGATTTATCCTTTTCTTTATGTTTATGTTTGTCTTTTTTCTTCTTCTTTTCGGACTTACTGGTATTTGTTCCATGTTCGTCAGTTACCATAGCGGACATATCCGAGTTACCTGGCAACACATTGTTGCTAATAGATGATATGGAGGTGTTCTGTTGAGCTAATGAGGTAGTGGCAGAAGGTTCAAACAATTCGGCAGGTGGATGTAAGCTTGGCGTTATAATAGAAGTTTCTGTTTTCAACAATCCACTTGTAGTACACAAACTCTCCTTAAGAAGATTTCGTACTAGATCTGGATTTGTTTCTATTCCATTCACAACTTGATGTTTAATACCATCATTGCAAGCAACAGTTTCGATTTTACGTATTTTATTATCACGAATTGGTAAATCGTCTTCTTGTTTTATAGTCGCGAGTTCATTGGGCCTCTTAATGCCACCAACCGTTCCCATATTACTTGTACCAGCAAGTTCGTTGAGGCCTATTGAAGGGCTTGTTAATGGCAGTTCAAGTTTTTTAGGTATTGAAGTTTTCATAGTTGATTGTTGTGCGGTAGCATGTCCAGCTGTATTTCGCCCATTATCTTGATTCAACAAGTTTGAACGATTTTTATCCTTTTTAGATATTGTGTCTCGTTCTACTTTTATCTTTGGTGGACTACTTTCTTTATTATTCATTGAGCTAGGGAGTATTTTATAAGCATTGGCGGAATAAGCCTCAGAATGCTGCAAGTTTCCAGAACTATTCAAGAAGTTGCTTATACCACAGCCCTGAGGAGGTTGTATTTGTTGAGTTATAAGGGAGTCTCCTTGCTGACCTTGGTGTTTTTCACTCCATTCAGGACTAAACAAAGAACTAGGTGCTTTCGCAGCTTGATTTTGAATTTGCGAACTATATTGGTTACCATGATGAGAAGGTTCTTCGGAATGCAGAAGAGGTTCCATTTTGCTATAATTACTAACAAGAGAGGAAGCGACATGAGGCTGTTGGTGCAAATCGTGAGCCGCACTTAAACTGCTGTATGATTGGTCTGTAGATAAAGGCTGTTGCTGTTTATGGTGGTGTGTCACATTTTGTGACTGCTGTTGCATGTGGACGGATATTTGTTTTGATTGTTCATGTTTGAGATTGTTATTACTATTGTTACTGCTGGGGTTATTACTAATATTGTGGCGAGATCCCTGCTGTTGCGTTTGTTGGTGATAATTGTGAAGTGTCGGTGCCGGACCATTTGTGAGAGGTTGAGAAGGCGGAGGATTATTGTATCCACTTCTCGATGTATGCATTAAATTACGTGTTATATCATGCACTGTATCTAGTTTGGATGATAATTGACAGCTGTTGTTTCCTGGCGTTATTTGTAAGTTATTGCCCCCATACTGTGACGACACTGAAGAAGCAAACATTTTGTTACCACTATTACTGTTGCTTTGCTTATTTGTTGGTTCAACTGCCAATCGACCAGAATGGTCTTTAGTTGGCATCGAACGAGAACTATCTTGTTTTTGACTTAATTTATGAGCTATATTATGCTGCGGCATACTGTGTCCAATAGACGGTGGGGGCGCTGTCAAAACTCGTTCTCTAGACTTGTGATAATTTACATCTATGGGATGCACTTGTGATGAAGACTGTCTGATAGGAGGACCTGGCAAACTATTTGGCATCGATGGCCTAGACGATGAGGAGTTGGCTGCCTTATTTGTTGAAGGTGCCATCATAGATGGGTTATGCTCTCTTGTTGTTCGATTTGAAACCATATTATTACTTCCATAGGGCTGAGATTGTTGTTGCTGCTTGGCATGCCCAGAATTAAGCTTGTGTTCTTTAAAATGAGAACTATTAAATTATGTTTAAACATAGAAACAAAATCCAAAAATTATTACCAGGGATATCAGTAGTTGAGTAACCAATTTTGGGAGCATGATGAGTAGACGAGGATGTTGAAGAGCTTTGATGCGACCGATGTTGACCGGAAGAGTGAATATCGGGCTTTCGCATTTGTTGCGGCTGATGAATAGGAGGTGGTAGCATTGTTTGCGGAATGATTCCACTTTGTTGTGTTGATAATACATCTCCTGCAGATCCTTGACTGGAAAATTGCGATGAAGAAGATTGCGATTGGTTGCCACTGCTTACTCCAGTCTCTGCTGGATGATACATTTTCATATTCATCATATCAGAGACTTTCCAGTCTTGATCCCCCTTTTTATCCTTTACTTGTCCCTGGCGGTTGCCGGCGCCCTGAGCAATAGCTTTAAGTGAATTTAATTTTGATTTAAGACGAGCCGGGCTTTTTTCATATATGGCAATAAATTCGTCAGTCAATTTCTTTAGTAAATCCATCGTCACCGTTTCATCCACATAAAGAAACCAATGTTTTCCTTCTATGGATTGCGGAATCTGTTAAAAGGAGGGAGTAATATGTTAATACAATTAGGCCTATTTAATAAAAACAGAATCATAAATAGTTCAGAACGACATTACCTCCCAACGAGACCATTTACAAGCCAAATAAATACAAAAACATGCCACAACTGAGGGTTTGTATTGCAGACACATTGAAGTTAAATGCAAACTATTGGAAGCCAAAAAGTAAGAAGTTTGCGCTAAATCCTTACATGCTGAAAAAAAATATTTTTCGTTATATATATTGTTGTAGGTATAGGTACGATCTTTAAAATACAGTTAATGAAGTATTTCACAAGAGTACTTTTTCCGAAAATCTTGATGGGTGCTTTTATAGTATGAAAAAACGAATGTTTATAAGAACTTATTGATTATTTGAAATATTTTTTCCCTAACGTTCCATGTTTCTATTATAATTATGTTCGGTATTTCAGCGTTATCTCTTTTATTTTATTTTTAATTTGACTTGAAGGATCAATATTCATTAAAAAAAATTAAAACTGCTATATCTAATAATACTATAAGCAAATTATTTCTTCAAAGATATTCAGAAATTAAAATTGTATTATTTAGAGTTCGTGGCGTTGATTTTAAAACAATTCGTGATTTTCAGAACAGGCCTACATATATAAATAAACAGAGCATAAAGTAACTTTTCTACAATCCTTATTAATCCACAATATTTCTTAAGACAGCCTGTAACCATCCATTTTACCAATTGAATATTAAATGCGTAACAATTCAATGGTAACATATTATATCTGTTATCGTATTGAGTAATTGACGTCTCTTTCAAATTAATTTTTGCAAAAAGAAATAATATGTATGTATACTATGTACATACTGTTTATATGTACATACACCCATATTTTAAATTGTGTTTATTTCTGAGTGATGATTTAACCAAACCAAATGAAAATAATCACAGATATATTGGTCGGAAACGAACAAATTTATAAAATAGCACTTAATTGTTCTTACGTTGTTTTGAAATATCCTTTAGCTTTAAAAATATATTATTTTGCATTCCACAATTTATCCTTTTTATGCGTGCCTATAACGGAAATAGTGGAACAATCAAAAACTTAAAAACCTATCCATACATACACATGCATGGCTAGGAAAAGATAGATACTAAATTTGTGTTATAAATTAGGGAGTCATAAAAATGTGATACTGTTATCATTTATCGGATAACAAAATTGATTTCTGTTCTGTTGCACAAAAATGTTAGTTACCGCCAAATTAAAAAAACAATTGTAGAAACGTCTAATGCTAATATATTACCTTTAACCAATTGACAAGTTTTTACAACATGAGTATGTGGATGATCAATAGCTACATCAAAGCCCAACGTTTGCAGTAAAACATTTTCGTTAAATACCAAATCTTGCGCTTGCTCAAGATAGTAGGAATCTGTTGTGGATGTAGTTGGTTGATGAAGGCATTTATTTGCTGCCTTAATAATATGTTCCAACTTTCGAGGTTGTTCTTCGACCTTAGCAGCTAAAAAGAGACTAGCCGCAGCAATTCCGTTACGATGAAAATGCGTGAAAGAATGAAACGCATAGAAACGGTGCATGTACACAATGGCAGTGTTGATGCATAGTTGGGAGCTAAAAAATTAAACTAACATATAGTTATGCCTTTAATTATTTTTGTTTAACCTTACACTTGAAGTCTTTGACCCATTTCCTGTATAAGGTATGCAGCCATTTGGCGGTAAGAGAGTTCTTGATCTGGAGAAATACCAGCTTTACGACTCGGCGAATTAGATAGATCTTCTGATGAAAAGTACCACATAGAATCTTTGTCCCTGTCACCACCATTAATACGGGCAGGGGATGGGCTTGGCATGCCGCTCATGTTACTGCAGTTGTAACAAGAATTACAAATAGGGTTAAATCAAAAGTCCGCAATCACAAAACCGAATCGATAGCAACAGCAGCAGAAATTTTCTCAGAATTTAACGCATAACTTTTGAAACAAACTTCTAAATATGTATATAATAAACAGGTATTTGTATATGAATATCAAAATTTTGGACAAGCATACATTTTCAAGCTAAATTATGCTGGCGGTTGTTAAGTATTACGTCGTTCAATAAACGTTGCTTCTCCCTCTTTCGCTGCCTTTACAGGTTCACTTTCTTTTCTATTGATTTTGCAGTTACTGTTTCTGCTACAACGAAATTTTAACGTCGACTCCACTTCACACTACACTATTTTTGTATCCCAAGTCAGTCAGATATGGTCTTTTTTCTTTGTCAAGACAATGACAAATATTTTCACCAGCCCGACGGATTTTTTCGACACAATAATAGTTGTTATTCTACAAAGTGGATTTAATAGAGATAACGCTTACTATGCGTTTTAGTAGGAAAAAAAATTTATCCGATTTTATTCAATTTGCCATGAAGCCACGAGTATTTGGAAATATATACACACACACACTCGTATTCACTTCAAAGAAAAGTCGTCAAATGAAAAATTTTTCTTCGTTTACAGAATATTTTTCTAACTAATTAAACGCTTCAAAAACTCTGCAAATTATGAAATAGAACACCTTTAAAGAGAAAGTTAGAATCAAATAAGTTTTATATAAACATTAATAATAGATTTGCGTGCAAAATCCATGTAATATTTTACAGAAAAGATGTAAAAATTAACACTTCACGGAAAAAATGTATTCACTCACGGGAATGGCCGAACGACAAAGCACAAAACAGAGGTGTAAACAAAGCGTACTGCAGTGTTGCCATTACCACAATTATTTTAACTAAGACGAATTCATTTCTTAACTCGCCTTGGTTCTACTCTTTTTCAAGTTTGACAAATAAACCTCTCAAAAATTGTTTATATGCTACTCTCTTTCATATACACATATATATATATATATATATATATAGAAATATGTATTAATATTGTAAATATGTCTAAATATTTTGGTCATCTTTATTTAAGGGTAATAAAGTAATGGGAAATTTATTTCAGAAATACAACTGTATAATACTTAAAATACAAGTACTCAATAAGTTCTGAGTACTGGTTACTAACAAATAATTGAATACTTTTAGTGATGTCTCTAGTTGCACAGGCTTAACGCGGAGTTAATATATTATTTTTCAAAATTCCGATAAAAATTAGATATTTGATCAAAATTTATTTAAATAAAGCTGTTTGGTAATGTCTAAACAATTGCCTCGCCATTGCGGTCGCGGCGGTGTGGCCAACTGCGGAACTGTTATTATTGCTGACAAAGATTTACGTGACCAGTTGCATCAGGAAATAGAAAACAAATCAAAATCGTGTTCTAATCCAACATATGAATGTAATATTCCACGTATTGATGGATACGATTTTTGTATGCGACACATTTTACGTGATCATAGAGGAAGCTTTCGTCAATGTTCTTATACACATTTCAATGGAAAAAAGTGTCCAAATGCTTTGCCTAAACATGACACAAAAAAAGATCCAAATATGACCACATTATGCTTCGAGCATAATCGCCAGGTACAACTTAAAAAAACCCATGCGTCGGTGGGAAAATTCAAACATGTCGATACAAACGAAGTGCTACTTAACAGTCTTGCACATCACATTAATGTCGATGAAGTAGCGGGAAAAAGCTCGGCAAATAGCGAACAAGATGAAGAAATTGATGTAGTTTCGCCACATGTTACACCATTTGGTAAGAACATAAGTGTATTATGTAGTTAAGTTATTTCTTTAATATATGTTTTATGTTTTAGTAAATAACGACCAAATTCACAGCCTTAGTGATATTGTAAGTACCATGCGTAAACGTCGTCGTATTTTAGACTATGCTTCCGATAGTTCATCAGACGAAGAATTAATCTGCATGAATAATACCTCACGCGGCCATGAGTGTAACGAGTCAGATAATGAAAGTGTTGACTCTCAGGATGACGACTTGCTTAAACACGCTGGTATATATACAAGGCAAGAAGCCATTCGATTGTCTGAGGCAAAATTGACTAAACTTCAAGGGCTATATATAGATCAAATAAATAGATTACATCATATTTTGCGCGAAAAACGTCGACGTTACTTGCATGCGTTACGACGGGAGCGGGAACATTTATGCAGCATCCATGAACAATTGAAGGAAACTCCCAGAGAACGCGCATTGTATGAACAACTGAAAGCTCTGAATTCATATCATCGAAGGCATGGAATAGAAGCAGTTTTATACAAAAAGTTTAAAGAAAAACGAAGTCGTACGGGAGATTCCAGTTCAATTCCAAAAAACTCGGTGTTCACGAAATGTATTTTTACCGAGGGTGGTGTAAAATGTGGGGATCGCTCATTGCCATGCTGTAAATATTGTCGCAAGCATATTTTGGAAGACAAGAAGCAAATTTTATTTAAAGCGTGTGAAAAGGAAAAGTCGGGTGTAGTATGTCAAGAGACTATACCTTGCATTTTTGATGATTCTACTTGCGTCTTACACTTGTCTATACCTCACCAAAGGCAATATGTGCAAAAGGTAAAATTATTATAAATCAGTAAATCTTTTCCGAATTAGATTTTTTAATTTTAAAAACTGCTATCAGTCACTAGTTCAACTTTTAACAAAAGAGATTTTCAGAGATGGCTTTGGCGGTAACAAATTTTATTCTTTACTTAATAAAAAGTATTCGCTTTTTGAGCATTCGGGATCATTTTTGTACTGAATAATTTATATTTTCTTTTTCGTTCCGATTTTCAACTGAATTTCTGAATTTTCCTATTGTTATGAACACTGTTTTATATGCGGAAACAACTTCCATTATGAAAATTATTATTTTTTAAAAAATAAATGTGCAAAACAAAAAAAGTTTCAAAGCTACGTAAAAAATTAAAAAAAAAATATTTAATGCATTTTTTTATAGAAATATGAATCTGAAACTGAAGAAGACGAACTAATTGATGTTAAAGTTGAAGCTGCTGACATAAGAAAGTCGCCCAAGATTTCCGAGGACATTATAACTGCAGCGCAAGAGAACTAGATATACTAAATATATTTTAATAATTTCCGCCATGTATGTAAGTTTATTTTGAAAATAAAACAAATAAAATACTGCTTAGATTTCCCTTACTGCTGTTGGTTTAATTAAAATTAAATAAACCATTTGTTTATTTTGTAATATTACAGACATATAACAAAACTTATATATCTAATTTCATTTATTTGTTTTTATAAACCGTTATTTTTATAGCTTTTAAAATATAATTTTTCTAATTTTTTAAATTTACTTACATATATGTTAAAAATTAAGACTAATGAGGTTTTCGGGGTCTTTTTTTGTTTGAAACCTTTAAAACTAGTTTTATTTTAATAAAAAGGTATATTAAATATTTTTTCTTAGAAAAATTTCAAGTATTCTATAATATTTAATGCGATCAATAATGTTTAAGTTATGCATTCGATTTGAAATAATAGAAAGTTTAAATAAAAAAAGAAAATTTAAAATGTGTATCAACTGATTCTAATCATTAGTATAATTGCTTGCGGTTTGCTAAGCTATTTATTTTCAAGATTTCAAAAAGTCAATATATCAATGTATGTACATATGTATGCACATATATAGTCCTAATCGAAAAAAATTAAAACTTGTTTTGCATAAGTTGGCAATTAAAAAGAGCTCAGTTTAGCGAAAGATGCTCACACGTTTGTGATTTGTGTTTTATTGGGAGGCATTGCGCATTGAAGAATTTAACATTGACAATTTTAGTTTTATCTTATTGTGATTATTTTACGGTAATGAGCAGCAAACTATTTTTGGTAGAATCTATTGTAATTTTTAATGCATTTTGACAAAGTAAAATTGATGCACGCCAAAAAACATGAACGAAAATCAAAAATTTGTGTAGTATATACATATGTATTTTGAACACTATGTTTTGAATAATATTTCTGTTTTTTAATGTTTATTTTGTTATATAAATTTTCAAAATCGCAAATGTGTGGGCACCTTAAATAATAAAAATTTATGTATGTGTTTTCTTGAAGTTTGCAATTGTTTACAAGATGGCACTCGATTTTTTTTTATAAAAACAAAGAATTTTTGTGCTTGGCGAAATTTTTGGGAACCCAGATCTTGAAAACTGCCATTGCATACTTTTTGGGGGGTTTTCAATAAAACGCAAAGGAGTTAGTAAATCAGTTCGAAATGAAATATGTAGCTGTTAAGGTGGAGTCCGGAGCGTTTAGGAAAAAGTGCATTTAATTTAATTAAGTTTTCTTGTATTTACATAAGAAGACGCTGTAATCCAAGTTTTTATGTATTAGTTCCAACATTTAAGTACTGTTCTCCCATGTACGCATTTTAATTTCAAATTTTAAATAATTTAATTTTTTTAATTTATGTCTGTAGGTATATGAGGTCCAAATGTTGTAATCCTAAGGTGTACCTTTAAAATTTCTATATGTACTGATAATTATCCAAAAGTTTTCATTCATATTCGTTCTTAGTTTTCCAATTTAATGTATTTTTACCTTAAGACGTAAATTTACATTAATGTAATAAAATCTTAAAGATTAATTGACGGAAAGTTTTTGAAAAAAAAAGAATTTTATTAATTTGAGGTTTTTTAAGGTAATTTGTGGTTGTGTTATATAATCATAAGTTCATTTATTTACTTTTAATACTAAAGGTATAAAATATTTTGATGTAACTAATAAAATATTCATTATTCGTTGTACTTATGTTGTCTTAAATCTTGGTAACTTAAATTAAATGTTGTACATATATGTATGTACATACATGTGTATGTACTTTCTTGGGTGAGTTTTTTAAAGGGTGTATTTCTGTAAATATAAATCATTATTTTGATTATTTTTTTTTAACATTTTAATTTTCTCTACTCTGAGTCGTAACGCAATTTATTTTATTATGCATATTTGCATCACATTTTTCTATCGTTTTCTTTAACATTTTACATGAAATAAATAATGTGGAAATATTTCTGGCTGGTTGTTTGTCTGCTAAATTAAAAAGTAACTGTAAAAATAAAAAGCTTAGAAGAAGGAAAAAAGAAATATTTGAAAATATCGAACTTTCTGATTTCAAAGTTGCGTAGAATACCAGCTATTACCAAAAGTTGACGCAAAGACGCAAAAAAGTTGCTTCACAAATTTTCGTCATACACATTTTCTTAAATCTTTTCCCCTTAAGTGAGTGCGAGCGGATTTTAAACTCTCTTGCTGGAACAGGCACTATGGCAAATGTTAGCCCATTTTGATATTTTTGGTGATTGTTTGTTTTATGGTCGCTCTGTATTGTTTACTTCTACAAGGTCTTATAAGTCAAAACCTGCGAATTTTGAAATATAAATGCGGAATTATTAAATTATGACAGAAATTTGATGTTATTACATAATTATTATTCGGGGGTTTTAAGCAATACTTTGAGAAAACAATTAGTTGACCTAGAATTTAAATCGAACTAATCGGAAAACACTTTACTTATAATATTGTAAATTGTCCTCTTGCAAATTGTAACAAAATAAAAACCTTATTTTTATTTTGCACTTTTTAATCTTACAATTTTACAAATATCAACTTGAATATGTAAGTTGTATATAGATAGAAATGGTTGAAGTGGGAACAAGAGATATGTTGATTGTATATATAGAGAAATATAGATTGTTTTTGTGAGCTTTCCAGCTGTCTACATGTCGACATTTCGTACATATTTTTCGCTTTAACACAATTTGTGTAGCGTTAAAGCTTAATTGTTTAGTCTATATTTACAGTTTTTTCCAGTTTATAACTTGCTAAGGAAATTTGCACAGAATGGAAGGAGAAATGCAGAAATGCAGGACATGTGCCAATCATGGTGTTAACAAACCCTTATAGTTGTCCCTATAACAAAGTTGCCTTCACGTAGGAAGTTGCAGCGTGGTTATCATAAAACTTCCCAAATGAACCGCAAACCCCTACAGGTATCTGAAACAAAACCTTTTTAAGGTCAAACAACAACAACAAGCCTCACCGGGCTTAAAGAATAAATAAGTGGAAAATATCGAGCTTCCTCTTTAAAATCAGTGTGACCAAATCTTCTCGATGTTCTTGAGAACCTAAGTTCCTTCTGACTCTGGTTTTATTAACACTCTTAATTATATAGAAATGCAAATTGTGCGAAAACCAAATAAAGTTGGGTGATAAAGTTCTTAACAGGTCATTTTTAACTCTTCTTCGCAAATCGCACACCGACTTTGTACAATAAACATCCTCCTACCTTTTTATTACGTGTAGAATAAAACCCCTTAACTTTTTTCTATAACCATCTACGGAATGAGGAATCAAAGTAAAAAAGTATTTATCCAGTTGCAGTTAAGGTCTGTCTGCAATCTTTACACAAGAGTGCTAATTTTTAGTGAACCATCAAATTTGCATCGGGAAAACCTAAACATTCTTCGTCACTTTCATTTTGAAGCTCAGAAATAATATCAACAATATTTTAATAGTGAAGAAATATTTTTCGTGAGCGGCGGTGCATAGAAATTGAAAATGATATTATTTCCAGTTCCAACTCTAAGACTGGCAAAGCAAAATTAAGTCCGATGCCGCATAAGCTCGGGAAATTCCAAATTTATATGAAATCTGACCTCCCTGTCTTCCAGTTTGCGATAACATTGCCTTTTTATGAGCAGTGACACTTATGTATCTATTTAACCAACAAAATAATTAGTGGGCGTGGTACCAACAATGTATATATGTATGTACGTGAACAAGTTTTGGCTGTCTTGTTATAAATGAAGAAAATTCTCGCATCAGAGTTAGAACAACCGGCACAGCTACCACCAAATTGAGGCAGTTACAAGTGATATCTGTGCATCGACCACAATTTTTTGGTTTTGCATATTTTGGACCGCATTGCAATCTCAAAAATTGGAAAATTTGCGTGCAACTTGTAAAGTTCTAGAAACATATTAATAACTGAAATTGATTTTTGAGCAGGTTGGAAAATAATATTTGCTCGGCAGTTGAAATAGGTGCCAGACCAAAACCGAGTAACGAACTCAACAATAGTATGAGTGAAATAGCACTCTTCGACTTATAATTAATGTTGCCGTCTTTCGTTCTAAAAAGCCGATTCAAGGCCTAATAATGTTGTCATTAGTCCCGATTGGAATTGATTGGTTTTGCATTTTTATTTGCTTACCGCAAAGTTGTTCTTTTGGGTGCTTCGCCTTCCTTGTTAATGAATTTTGTAGAGCAGCGCAAAAGTTTTGCACTAATTCGATTCGATTTTTGAGTTGTCAAGTTTTAAATAGTCTTAAATAAACAAAACGTAAAATAAAAACAAATTGAATATTTTTAAATAATATAAAGTACTTTTTATTACAGAATTAAAAATATATAATCATTTTTATTTTCAATATTTCTTTTTATTAATATTTAGAAAATAATAAAGAAAAACTAAAACCAAATCACTATTAAAACTATAAAAAATTAAAACAAAAAGAAAAAAACTTTACAGTCAAATAAACTTTTGAACGATTTTCTTCAAGATGCGTGTAAAAAAAGAGATATAGAAGAACAGAATAAGGATTCTTAACAGGTTGCACTTTACATAAATAAATTAACTGTTTTTGCTTTTGCTTTTGCTTTTCTTTCTATTTCTATTTCTATTTTTATATTTTTGTGTTTGCTTTTTGATTTAAATTTTTGTATTTAGTATAAATTGGGCAGTGAAGGGCAGTTGTTTTATTTTATTTCAATTTACATACGAACACTTAAATAAATTTATGAATTAATAAATTATTTTAAAGGACAAAATTATATTAAAGAAATACATACACACATGCATATTTATGTTGTAAAGAACAAATGATTCGAAGGCAATTTTGAATTTTGTAATAGTAACAAACGGGCAGTGTCAAAATAAGTTCAGAAATTTCAAAACTAAAACGATTTTCAAGATTTCCGAGAATATAAAAAGTCTTTGAATTTCATCCTTAAGAACCTAACAAAAAGTATTGTAGCAAAACAATCCTGCTTATGAATATTTCTATAAAAATAATAATAATAATAAAAACTTAATAGAAAATAGTTATTGCCATCATAAGTATTCCAAGAAGAAGAAAGAGAGAGTACGAGTTGAAATTTATTCTTTTAACGAATTAAGAAAACTGATGTTTTTAATGCAAAAAGATTTAAATTTTCAGAAAAAAAGAACAAAACAAAACAAAACAATTTAAGATGGTTTTAGACAGATCTTTAAATATTGTGCAATAAATTAATTTAAAAGCAGAGTCCGTTTTAAGTTCGCAAACTAAACGGCATTTTTGACAAGATGTGCCTAAATTTTGTTCTTTTTTTAAATTTCGAGAGGTAAGTTGACACCATTTAAATCCGGCGAAAGCCAATAAAAGCGGCACAAAATATCCACAACAAGGTCAACGGCGCCTTCAACCAATTAATAAACGACTCGTATCGTGCTTGGTAACTTAAAAACTCGTGTACAGCAGTTTTGTAATATATGAAATTTATTAATCTATTACAAAGCGCAGCCCAAGAAAAGTCTATGTAAGTACGACTCAAACAAATTCACTTATGTGAAGACCCGTTGTTAGCAGCACGTAAAGCAATTGGCGCTTGTTGACTTGTTGTTGCTATAATAACCGTTTCACTTATGACATACATACAACATAAAAGTTCGATTTTTTGTCGAGTATTGCACAGACCCATTATTTTTTGGCTTCACTTTGGCAATTTGCGCAGGCTTCACTCTATTTACAGACTCTTCTTGATACTGGAATGGCATTAAGCTAAACGTTGTAAAACATTTACCAGCTCTTGCATTAACACTTTTTTGATGTCATGTAAATCGTAATCTGGAAAATTTTAGGACCGTGCAAAAGGCCAATTGAAGACGCGCCCTGCCAAAATACCAGAGAGCTTTTAAGCATAAATATATTTGATTGGAGTTTGCCCTCGTGACTTTCATTGGTATCAATATTTGGAAAAGCGAGTTGGTTTTCCCAACTAGTGTTGTCCGGAAAATAGTCGCTCCTTTAGGAAAAATTTCGGCGCGCTTGGAAGACGTTTTCTGCTTTGCAAAAACTCATTCTTAATTTGTTAAACTAACAAACGAAAAATAATACTCTTTAATTTGTTTTTTTAATAAATTTTTAAAATATTGCATGTTGTTGGTTTTTAACCGCTTCGTAAAAAATTACTTTGCTTTTTTAAACATTATAATAAGACAACATTTGACATAATCAAGTTTTAAATAAAAATAAGCAACAAAAACAAATAAAAAATTTACAAAAACATTATTATTAATAATAATAACATTGTTTAAATAAACATCATCACCTTTTCGCACAATCAATCAATCAATCAATCAATCAATCAATCAATATAAACAAATTGCATTCAGAAAACTTAATAACTACGGCTTAAATTAACAAGAAAATAAAATACAAAAGGGAGGCGAACTCGTAAAAATATTATGCAATATAAATTTATGCTAACAATGTAATAGAATAATTAAGCTACGTCAATAATATGTATAATAAATCTTAAACGTTATTAACAATTGCAATACAATAATTTTCATAATTTATAATAATATAACTTTTTGGGGCTATAATTACAAAATTTTATTCATAATTTATGATTTCTGTTGGTTGGTTTGTTGCTCTTTCTTACACAATAAATCAATTTTGTCACACATGTTATTAAAGGATTACCATCTACAATATATTATCAATAAATAATCTTGCATTCATTTAAAGCAAACAATAGCATCATAGCACAGCTTACAAAACATTAAAAAAGTTTTACTTCAATAGCAAATTTGAAATGAGAAGTTAATGAACCGTTTCATACTTTTGTAAAGTTATTAACACATGTAGTTTTCCATTTTACAAATAGTTTCTTAAAAAAATTAACAAAAAGTTTATATATTTTACTCTTAATCTATCAACGTTGAGATTTGTTGCTTCCCAATTTTATTTTTGGCCATACGTTTTGTAAAAGAACTGTTTTCTAAGCTAAGCTTTTTTAATTTACATACCAAGTGGAAAATTAAGTTCCAATTTTGTACACTGGAAGGAAGCGCCTCGAACGAAAGTGGTCTTCTGCACTTGAATATCGCAGAGATTCGGCTGTCGCGATTGAGTTCGTTCAGGTTCTGTTTGTTTCTTCCATGTTGAAGTTGAATTTCGACCAACGAGTTGTTTGGCTTAAGAGGAAACCCATTTCGCTTGAACTTGCCTGTCTGTCTGTCTGTCTGTCTGTCTGTTTGTTTGGGTTTCACAAAGCGCAAGTGTTTTCCTAAACTGCAGCACTCGCCAGTGTTTTAGCCCATTATAGGTGATTGGCTAGAAAAAGAAACGGAATATTACACACACACACACACACACACACAGACTTAACCTGAGCTACAAACATAACCTAAAATGAAATGCAAGTGCTCGCACTGCTATGAACGAGATCGAGATTCAATCTAAGGGATTTTTGTGTCATCCATTATTGCGCCGCATTTCGACTGCTGTGAGAAGTTGTTGTTACTGAGAGAACAAACACACTTCCCTATTGGCATGTTGCATGTATGTGCTTAGAGTTTTGAAGCAGGCCACAGAGGCGAAAAGGTAACGTCTAAATAAAATTGAATCAGGTTTGTAAAGGACATGTTTTGGATGCTGAATAAAACCGGAACAAGCATGCGAGCTCCCGAGACGAAGTGTCCACAAAAGGCACAAACTACTTTAAACATATGTACGTGTTATGTACTGAGTGGTCGTGCTGCCGAAAACTTATATGGCCAGCAAGAACAACGGTGCAATAACAACTAAGCGCTCTGTTTAAGTCTCTAGGAGGTGAGACATGACGCGCCTTTTCAGATGTTACAGTTTGTCAAACTTGCAAACTTCCAACACGGAAATTAAAACTTAAATTAATTTACAAATATTAGGTGTGTATGTGGGTAGTATGTGAGTACGCGTGTACATACATACATACATCCATATGTATGCAGGAATGGCTCAAATCGATTTTAAATGGAGTCGTATTTTTTGGTTTGTTTTTTCATTTCATAAATAGAAAATGTAATTTCATACATACATGCATACATACAATGTATGTACATATATTTAAATATCATTGCTAAAAATATTTTAGAAAAAATTACAATAGAAAATGGTGTTGAACCACTGATGATAGACTCACCTATTATGGGAAACGCTTCTGACGGTTTTGAATAATTAGAAAATTTGGTTTTGGCTGGATTGTTGTAGACCAATTTGTACTGTGTTGACTCTTTCTGCTGAATCGAAACAAATTGTACATAGTATGATGTATGGACACACAGGCATGTACATATGGATGCATGTATGTATGTAAATTTGTTTGATAGTACTCGGTGCTTATTTGTTTCGAGCTTAAACACCATTACAATCGATTTCTACAATGTCCTTGGGTACATCCACAAACTGATAGACCAGACGTTGGCCATCCACTTTCGCTAAAATGCCTCTTTGATAATAGTAGCGCAGTGCTCGTCCCATTGTTTCGTAGTTCATGTCGGGCTTATTCTTGTGCATGCCCCATAGACGAGAAACTGCTTTTGAGTCGACCAGCTTGAAGACGCCTTTTTCACGGTTTGTCCATTTGATGAAGCGTGGACAGTATTCACGGTCTTGCAGAAGTTTAAGTAAAAATTCCCATAGATATGTTGTAGAACCTTCTCGACTGCGTCGTTTTACGCCCATTTCAATTTTGGGTTTTCGTGGCTTCTTAACTTTACGCTGTTGGAAGCCTCCCAGCTCCAGCATATAAGAGAGATCATAGTTAACACTTGATGTGGCCGGCTGGATGACACTTTGCTGATGCGTTAAGACACCGTTCGTTGATAGAACGCCGTTGCTGGTGGAGCCAACCGTTGGATTGGAGACGGAGGAATGCTGCTGGTGTGTGTGTAGAGCATGCTGTTGATGTGGGTGTAGGGAATGATGAGAAGCCAAACCGACATTTGTACGAGGTGGAGATGGAGTTGTAAAATACGGCGCGCCCGTATAGGAACCGTTACTGGTTAAACCATTCGGCGCTGACGAGCTGCAGGAAACATTGCTACTACCGACTGAACCGTTACTGGATGCATTGCTGCCATTTGTGGCTAAAGGTAAATAGTAATTTTCGGGCACTGAATTTATATTAGGATGAAAAGGAAAATAGAGAAAGTAAAGAAAAATTAGAAAATATTAATTGGTAGGGATTTGTTGTTATTCGATTACTATTAAATGCCAACTGCTGTTTTTTATGCCTTGAAATTGATTTTTCTTCGCCCGGTGAAAAATACCCGTTTCGCCAGAATTTACCTGGCAGTTATAAACGTTTATGAAACTGCGATTCTATAGTTCCATTCAATAACCACATTCTTTTCAAGATCTATACTTCTAATATTGTATTTGTTTTGTAAGGCCGTGTACATTTATTGGCAATCCAAAGATACAAAATATACAAATCGCCCTATCAATTGGCTTGACTGTAAATTTCTGAAACTTTGAACCCAACTTTTTCTATATTGCCGAATATTTCTGTGGCTTAAGCATTCCAAAATGTTTCTTTTTGTTTTGTGAAATTTGGTGAGTTTGGTTCTGTGGACACTTTTTGTTGTGTGACTAATAAGTATCAAAGTCTCCCATTTTCTTGTAGCTAAATGTGCTTATATTTTAAGACGCGTCACGCTGTTTTACGCTGGATCAAGAACGCATGCTTTTACATAATCAAGTTTGTGTGCAGGTATCAATGTTGCCGTTTAACTCTATATCTTCAAGTCAAACAAGAATGTCTTACTTTGCCTTGGAAAATCATTTTCAGTGATTTTATTAAAAAGTTTTTTGCTTTCGTTTTTAAAATAAAAATTAATTAATTTTTTTTGTTCAACAAAAAGGGAAAAATATACATATCGTCAGCTTAACATGCAAACGCGACAAGTTATTTTTTTTCCAAAATTTAATTTTGCTTGTTGTACGAGTATATAGCGAGTAACAAACAATTTGCAAAAAAAAACACATTGACAGGCAAAAGTGCTGAGGCCAAGAAAATAAAATACTGCAAAGAAAACGTGCTACGCTTAAGTAATATATTGTCCAAGTCCAAATAATGCGAAAACTTACTTATGTATTGTATTTTTCCTTAATTGTTGAACCTTAGCAAACTACTATATATTGAAGAAGAACTGTTTGAAATTATGACTGCGGCAACACTGTGCTACATTATAAATTAAATTAATTACATGCAACATAAGAGTTTACAGTTTCAAATTCATAATTTTAAGGAAGGTGTAATGTATTCGGCTAACGCCAGTGTACCTAGAACTAATATTTATGGCATTGAATTAGATGACGGATTTGTAGGGCGTACACCCACCCTATGGTTTCAATACAGATTCTGATGACTTTCTTCTTCTATCCAGAGGACGCAAAAAGAGTGTTAGTGTCCATAATTTATTTTGTAGAGGGTAAAAAAAAGCAAAGCTTGCCCCAAAGAATAAATTTACAATAATTTACCACTTGAATAACTTTTTTGCCGTGTACTTTTATTGATTTTTAGAAATATAAATGTACACATGTGTATAAAAACTAATCTATATGTTTGTACGCCATTTTTTAGTAACAATGAAGTAAGATTTAATTTTTAGTTGTGTTACACTCAAGTAACCAACTTTTAATTAGCAAATGTGCTAAGTCCCAAAGAAAGCCATTGATCTTGTACAACACCCTTTTTGAAAGCTATTGCGTAAACGGACTTGCCACCTTTTTATCTTAAGCCAACGATATACACATATGTATGTATGTATTGTATGTATGTCTTCACATCTTATTTATTTAGTTTGATGGAAATAAACCCATTAAGAAAATTATTTTACGTTGACAGCTGTTTTATTTGATTCTGGTAAGCGTGGAGTAGGAAAAGTCGTTATTCTAGAGCATCGATATAGTTACGTAAATAGATGTGCACATATGTATGTACATATTTATGTACATTTGTACATGGAATGCTTCATTTTTTCTTTAGTGTAATTAAATACAAAATTGAACTGAAGCAATTGTTATAGTTTTTAAAAATCTTATTTTGCCGATAAATACTTTGACGAGTTTTTGGTCTTCCGAATCTGGGTCTTCACGAATGTTTTTTTTTTACTCTTTGAGAATATTTTTACACATAGAAATAAAGCCATCGTCGTTTTTGTAATTGCGTTTCACATTTTGACTATGAGAACAAGACGCCGCGTGTCTGGAGGCAAGCCCTGATTTGTTACACTTCCCACTTTTGCCATAATATTTTTATTTAAAAACTCATAAATATTTTGTAAGTCAATCGGAGGTATTGTGAGCGGTAAATTGCGGTCAATGGAGCGTCTGATTATACAATACATATGTATGTATGTACATATATCTATGGTTTTTCTTTATTTTCATAAAATCAGTAGTCACTATGATTTTGCATTTATTTTTATATGGCGGTAGTTCTAGTTTTTGACTTACATCCGGCATCAACACATACATGTGCACCTACATATATGTACATACATACATACATACATACATATTTACCAAAATGCAAAAAGTTATGGAAATAAAAAGAAACATTTTAAAGTCGCATTTGGTTTGGAAAACGCATCATGTTGTTATTTTAAAGATTATGTACGTGCAAACTTCCTAAGCAAAATATGGAAAACTTCCTTCAGTTAGACTAAGATAACACATTGCGATTTTAATTGCCCAACTTTTTCTCAACTTGATTTTATGTTCACACACCAACATTTTTTTTTAAAATTTTTCTCTTTTGTTTAGCTTTTATTTCTTTACAGTTTTACGTTTATACTACATCTTTATACGTATGTATGTATGAACATATGTATGTATGTTTGTATGAACATTTGTATGTATGTATGTAAATTTTTACAAACAAAACATTAATCGCATATCACGAAATAAATTGAAATTTTTAACTGAAGTCAACGAGCAAAAACCCTATTCGTGTTTGTTTCTAACAATTTTTATTTTTTTATGTACATACATACATACATATGCATGTATGTTGTATTTCTATTGATATCCATAGCAAAGCGAAATAACATATGAAAAGAAATGTTAAATATTTAGCAACAGAATAAAAGCGAATGACAGATTTGTCTAAAATAGGCCAGTACCGGCAATTATGTTTCCCTTTTTATTCCTCTCGCCGTTAAATTCAATAAATTCAAGAACTGCCACGCTTAAATTGCCGTGTGTGACCCAGCACTTACGAAAATGCGATAATGGTCACTCTGCTTATCGGAGAGCAGAGAAAAATGCATGTGGTTGTGACCTTCAGAATTTGTGCAAAGGCAATGTGTCGATGACCACAGATTCAAAGACTCATACTCACGAACGTATGAATATAAAGACAACAACAAAATCCAACAAACCGACGACGTATCTATCATTCAACAATAAAAAACCAGCAAAAAGCAACAATGCAACTACAAAAATAAAATGCAGTCAAGTTGTTTATTTATAATGCATATATGTATGTATGTATGTATGTATATATGTATGTACATTCATACATACATACATATGTATGTATGTATATACATACATTTCTAGCTATTTACATCCATACACAGTATGTATTCACCCATAGAAAGCGGTAAACTCATATTGATACGTACACTTGTGTGCATGTATGTACATACATACATACATGCATGCATAGACACATACATAAGTGTATGGGCGGCTGTGTGCGTTTATTTTACTTAATTGCTTTTCGCAGTGTCTTATAAGCAAACAAACAGAAGAGCTCTCTTTCCTCTCTTACCAACACACACAACATACGCTTAAGAAATTTATAAATAAGCTACTGTGTTAGTATGTAGGGGAGTGTGTACGTGTGACTGCATGTGCATTTGTTTGGTTTATTTAATGCTGGTTGACTTTTCACAGTTCGTCTGTCTATTCATCCTCCTCCTTCATTCGCATGCTCCTGTTTGGTTCTTTCTTCATTTTCATTTCGCATGCATATGTATGTATGTACATACATACATACATATGTCTACATATGCATGTTATTTTTTGTTTTAACGTGTGAGGGAAATTAATCATCCGTTTAATATTATTATGTTGCGTTGATTTTCTTTTATACATACATACTTAAAAAAAAATATATCGTGCATATATGTATGTACATGTATGTATGTACGTACCTACGTACACATATGCATGCATATGAATATGTAAACAGGCTTATGAATTTTGAATGCGCACGGTCCATACTTGCTTCGATATCTACATTTATACTCGTACGTATTTAGTGATGTAATGAATTTTCATGTTCAGATTCGTTTTATTTCTGATAGTCGTACAGTGATTCGTATTCGCACTTCCTAAATAATGCGAGTACTCGTATTTATATACCAAAATATATGTATGTACACATTTCGAATGCATCCAATGTTAATATTAATAATTTAATGTTAATGTTCTTCCTTTGAGATGATAACAAAAACCCACATGTAACTTTGAATTTTCAACATCGGCTACGAAACTCTTAATAAATTTCTATATACATTGATATACATACATATGTACGTGTTTTTCGAATTAAATGTCTTTTGGTGAATTTAATATTAATTAAATAAAGCTAAATAAGCCATTAAGAAAGACCAAATAAAAAAAAATATATACACACATACACAAACTTTTGCTATTTACATATAAATAATTTTTTGGTGTTTCTCCATTTGAAAATTCCAAAATATACATACATACATACATATGTATGTATTTGGTCGGCGCTTATTCCATCCCACCAATACATTTTTTTAACAATGTTTTCGTAAATAAATTAGAAAAATAAAATATTTCAGTAAGACATTAAATTTTTACGTTGAGTTCAGAATAAATATAAGATTTACAATGCAGTTTAGTTGCAATGGGAGTATTTACTAATAAGGGATAGAAATGTTTTATTTACAATTAAGAGCCCTTTTTGTTTCTGTAATGCGAATATATTTACAAAAACACTGACAAATATATACACATATACATATGTATGTATGTATGTATGTATGTATGTATGCGTGTAAGTGTTGACCCTACCCGGACCCAACTGGCAAACCAAATGAATCGACTTTGTGCGCTTAGTGTTATGTACAAGAATTTTTTAAATAACTTTTACTCACTTCCAACACCACGGTTCCAAATATTCCTTATTTGAGAATTTTGGTAAAGATTTGGATGTAGAAATGTGCCCGATGTTAAATGGCTTGTGTGTGTGTTACAATGGGGTGGCAAACCAAGACGAGCTTTGAGCTCGTCACTGCAGGGTTGGCCACCTGAGCTAGAACTGTCGACATCGGAAACTCCGCTATCGGCCGGACTTGGAGGAAATGAACCTGTTATTTACACAAATGAAAAAATAAAAGAAAAAATAGGGGGGAACAAATATAGATTCAAGGAGGCTCAAATATTGTTTTTATGTTTTAGAACACGTTCCAGTTGTTAAACAAAAAAGAAGAGGCATATATAAATACCTGTTGTCCCAGCGCCGTAACTCCTGTGATGTGTTGAATGCAGTGAGCCACCGCTTAACAAATTATGCAAAAGTGGCCGATGTGGAATATTCAACGACTGTAAATTGTTATTGGGTCCTGTTAAGCTGCCATGTTGTAAATTGACCGCAACATGTTGTGACTGCTGCTGATGTTGTGGTGAACTCAAAATATTTTGCTCTGATTTAATATTGATGACAGTCGCTGATCCTGTAAACGATGTTGGATTTACGGTCTGTTGTTGTGTCGTCAAATGCGACTGTTGCTGTTGTTGAAGCGACTGCTGTTGTGGTTGATGATGCGGCAGATGTTGCAAGTGAGGTACCGGACTTGTAGATTGCTTAATAATAGGAATTTCCGTATCTGTAAATACAAATAGTTATAATTTTTTAAGAATTTATTAAACTTTGTAAAAAATTATTTGTTGTAAGTTTTTTGCAAAACTCTAACAATTCTAATTTAAGAAACATGTGTATGTACATACATATGTATGTACATATATTTAAAAATGTTTAAAATTGATCTCTTGGGGGTATGCTGGATGCCCAATAGCTTTCTTAAAGCGAATTTTAATTTTCCGAGAAAAAAGTGTGCAACGCGCGCTTAATTTCCTTCCAACATTTTAAAAATATATCTTGTTGTTTTCGTCCTGTAGGATACCCTTCTCAGGTTTACCTTCTGCAAAGATTTAGATTAAATACTTTCTCTCATTCTGACATCTAAATGCCTACACCGCATCTTTGTGGCCAGTTATCTCTCTGAAGCTTTCTGTCTTTCAGAGAACTATTTAAGGAGCGATTTGTTTAATTTGAAGCCAAAATTTTCCCTGGTTGAAATAAATTTTAATAAAAAGTTAAACTAAATTGAAAAATCTAATGACTAATTTCGATTTCATTTTCATTTCACTAGTGACTTTCTTTTATGGTTTATTGTTGTAACAACAACAATTTTTACTTTTGCTTTTCACCGCATGCAACCACAATGAATGGATGGATGGATGCAAGTTTACAAGCGAGGCAGTGAAGCAGCACTGCGAGGAAAAAATGTTTCTTACGCGTTTAAAAGTAAAAGTGCATTTTCACTGATTTCTTTGGCTTGGCAGATGAACAAAGACAGGCATTGAAAGGCAAAAACATTGTAATAGAATGAAATTAAAAACTACGAACCAACAAAACTGAATAACCAGCCAAACAACTCGTCAATTCAATCAGTTTCAACTGCCAGGTTGTGTGCTGCATACCCAATCTAAGAGTTTTTGCGTTTTTGCTATGAATATTGTTGGGAAGGCTGGTTTTTCAGTTTTTTTGCTGTTGCTTCTGATACCTTTTGTGCGAAAATTCATAACAAAAATCGTCTAAAAATTCGCTACATTCAAACTTTTCACGGACTGTGTGTATGCGCATCCAAACGTATGTATTTAGTTGCAGCACTCTCACACACACTCACACTTACACAGTCAAACCTACCAACTTATACTCACTGCAAAATAAAACACACTCTCTTCAAGCCCTCTTTTGGCAAACCCCCTTCTTAACCTAAAAAGTTTACAATGTTTATTTGTACAAATGTTGTTGATGCTGCCGTACAAACAACAAAAACAGCGGATGCTAATGACTGCAGCGGTATTGCACGACACATTGCAACAAACACACAGAAAAGCAGCCGCAAGTACGCGAGTGCAAAGCAAACATCTGTAAAACACAAATGACTGACTCTCCCCGCAAGTGTGTGCGCACACAAGAGGCGAACCTCCCCGAGTGCTCCGCCTTACTCCTGATCAGATCATGTGGTTTAATTATAATAACAACTAAAACTACAACAATTGGCCGCGAGAGAGGAAGAGAAATCAGGTCAAGGCTCGATGCCGTTGTCGGTCGTCACAATATACACGACTGTAACATACAATTTTGTGTGCCTGTGCATGAAACAGCGCCAGCGCCAGCAACAGCAACAGCACCAGCACCAGCTATACAAGAAACAGTAATTTAGTAGATTTTATTATTTATGCTTTGTTGGTTGCATTGTTATTGCATGTTAGTTGTTTGCTATTGTTTTCTGTTGTTGTTGTTGTTGTTGATTGGTTTATGTACATACATACATACATACATACATACGTGTTTGTTGTTTTGCCAGTTAGATTGGTTTAGTTCATTTGTTTTAAAATTAATTAAAAAATCAAAACCAAAATATTTTAAACAAATTTAAAATGCGTGTTAGAAGTCTTTTTCATATGCATTTTTGAATATTTCTGTTTCGAAATACAAAATAAGTTACATATGTATGTGCATATACATACATATGTATGTATGTACGCATGTACATATGCTTGCATACATACATACGTATTATTTTTTGGGGGGTTTTAAGCTTAAACCTGACATTGAAATCTAAAGCATTTCAAAACAGTTTTACAAGTCAAACGTTTCGATAATTGAGTAGCCAGTATAATTACAAAAGTTGTGAGCCATTCAAATGCAGTTGCGTAATAATCGCTTATATGCGCGCCGCTTAAATACTTCTAACGTTCATGTCCCTCAAAAAGTTAACAATTTGTTCAAGACAACTGACTAGCAAATAAATTCAGAATTGCTCTTTTATGAAGATCATCTGTTGGTGCAGAATAGCAAGAATTATAAAACTTCATCCTAATTGAATCAATGGGCTTGATTTAAAGAGAAAAGTAGTAACTGATTTTATTTTTTAACCCAACACTTCCAAACATACTACATACAAACACACATACATACATACATACATATGTATGTATAAATGCAATGTTTTATTTAATAAATAGAAGGCAGGGCCAGTTTCTCGTTTTTCGGACGTTAAAAATTTCTTCTTTAAAAGTGTTTTAAACTTTTTGATTATGCACAGAAATACTAGTGTTTCGAGAACTAAAGCAGTTTATATTTTTGTCCTATACATCAATTTAAACAAAATACTTGCAAAAGTAAAATTTTAAATAAGATTGAATGAATTGTTACATATTTTGCGATTTATGAAAAGGTATGTATGTATGTATGTATGTATGTATGTCTGTCCATATATAGATTACGTAGCAAGTTGGTTTAAAAATCTTAATAAAATTATAAAATCGTTTCAGGCGAAAGTCATTTTGGGAACACACAAATTTTGTTTGCTTGAAAGTTGGAAAAAACCATTAGTTTCATATATGCACATACATACATATGTACAAATGAACATACATACGTACATAATACATACATACATATGTAGATCAATTTCATTGACGGCTATTTCTTCAAAATATTTTTGTTTTAATAAATTTTCATTGGCATAGTGTCGTACTTACAAGTACATATGTACATACGGGTATATACATACATACGTATGTACAAATGTATATATGTACATGTGTACATACTTATGTATGTATGTACAAGTTTTCAAGGTGATATTTTGCATACATACATATATGCATATCTTCTATTTAATATTGAGACATTGGATTAAAATTCGTTGATGGGTTGCGAATATCCCAACTGAGAGTTTGCTTGAATAAGCCGCAACATTAAAAAGTTAAATATTTTATATTTATGTACATAAAATGTTATAGCTGTACATACGTAAGTACATACATACGGACACTGTGTTCATTTTTATATGCGTCCAGATTGTAACAAAACTTTTAGATTACATAAAGTTTGAAGTGTAACTGAGCACCATCGGAAACTTGGTATCTCAACGAACTCTCAATGCCTGGGCACACAAATTGGTGATTAGGCTCACACGGCATCGAAATTCTTGCTGATACCATTTGCAAACTTCACACTGCGACTATCCGCAATCCACAACTTTGGGTTTTACTTAATTTCTTTTAATTTTGAATATTTTGTGTTGTTTTGTTGGCATAAGTCTGCGACTGCAAGCAACACCAAACAAACAAGTTTAGGCTAGTTAGATCATCCGATTTTGCTGGCCATGCCATATCGCCAAAAAAGGAGATTACGCGACGGACAAAGGCATCCATCACAACATACATTGTGGCTCCTGCTGTGTGTGTGGTTGCACAATCTTGTTCAAGCCACTTGTTTACCAAGTCGTTTATCGTGGGCAAGTAGTGGCTTTCGGTGGATTCAACGGACTTTGGTGCATCAGGAACGAAGATTATGATTACAATGATTTTCGACTAAAAATTGCAATCTTCTTTGTTGATATTAACGATGGCTGTATAGTAATTCAGAACAGCTGACTAGCAATCATGCATTGCTCGCATCATGTACGGGAACATGTACACGAGTTTCACTAAAACTCGTTGCAAGGTCCTCATGGTTCTAAGCGAGATCGGCAGCCACGCCCTACAATGCTCACAATCTGAGCGAGATGAGCACCTAAGGCCGGGAATGTTTGCCCGTTGATGCGACGTGGTGCGCTAACACCACTGACCGATTATTGGTAAAAAGAAATCTACACAATATTACGCTCCATAGCTGTCGAGACTAGACAGCTTTTAAGGAGGTATGCCATTCGCCATTGGTTCAACACGAATTCGAGTGGCACACTAGTTTCTACCTACTATACATAAATTTTGTTTATGCATAATGTGAGCTTTATGAGAAAAATCTTCTGGCAGCTTTGTTTGTACAAAAGGTTTTTCAGCTTGGACTTGAATTTTGTAAAAAGCAAAACAAAACAATACAAAATAAGGCAAAAAAAATTAAAACTGTTATGTGTACAATTTTGCGGTTAAGCCGGTTACATCATATCCACACGCAGTTTGGATAGTAGGTCAATGAATAATACGAAAAAAAAACCAAACACAAAAACATTTTTTTGTTTATTTTGGCTATTTTAGGGTTTAAAAGACACACACTTCAAATTCAATTTTATTTGGCTAAAACCGATCGACAAGCAAAATGACGAAGACAAAGTGGCGTAATGTGCTGACACATTAAGTTTTGTGTTTCTCTCGAAAGAGCTGGAATTAATAGTGAAAATAGAGCTTACAATTCATTCATGTTCACTTAATAAATAAAAGCAAATAACTAACATCTTACATACATATGTTTGTATAATAAAAGCTATGCTTCAGTGTTAAAATGTCGTTCTTAACCTCTTCTATTTCGAAAGGTGAAGCAGATGCGGAAAAGAGTTTTAGAAATATGATTACCTGGTAGTTGTCATTTCGGACACTGCTTTCGACACTCTCATCATAAGCATGAACGAATGAATGAATAATGAATGAACCACAAAAAATTAGGGTTTTTAAGCTTTGTGGGTGTTTGAACTTGAGCAAGTTTACATTTTTTATATTTTTATTAAAAGACAACGAAAGAAGTTCAACATTTTTTAAAATTATGTTTAATTCGGAATTAATTTCGTTGGTGTAGAGAGACAGAGAGAGATATAGAGGGCTAGAGATAGAGTTGACAGATATTTATTGAACGATTAAACTGGATAAGATGGCAAAGTTTTAGCCCAGCTACGTTTTCTGAGCTAAATGATTCAAACGTGTTTACGAAAAACAGGAAGAACTTCAGAAAAGGAATTTAAAAAATTAAAGTTTTTACTAGAAATATTTTGCATCGGTTGTTAGCTTTTTTTTTACTCCAGCTGAAAACTTATTGCTACAATAAGAATTATTTTATTGTTTATGCTGAAACTATGTACATATACATACATATGTACACACATACATTTGACTGGTTCCATCATAACTCTGTTTTTTAAATATATCTTCTACAACCAGATAAATTATGAAACATATGCATGTCTATATCCAAAATTTTGCAACACAAGTTCAATATCAAAGCAAAGCTCTAACATTTTTCGGTTCAAAAATGTCATATGAACATTTCATATACATACATACATACACACATACATATATACATACGTATGTGTATATTTTTTTTAGTTTTGGCATTAAGCTAAATTGATGAATGTGCAAAATAAAACTGACTTCTATACAGTAAACTACACATATGCCGAAGAAATTCAGCATTTGGGATCAGCACTTCGGTCGCCAGATTTCCAAAAAAAGTTTGTGCATCCCAATCTGTAACTTGTGGCGCTTTCAGAACGAAAAAGATTTCTGGAGATCTGTTTACAAAGAGAGAAAGAACGCTGATTCCAACTTAGAAAATCTGCCCACAAGCGGCGAGGTTGCAATCAACACAAATGGACGTTCATGTCGTCCGCTTTCCAAACCCTTCCAACCACAGAAATAATTTCTAAGTCCGATTCTTAAATGACAGCATTTTTCTACTTAAGGCATTCTTTAGTTTCTCGGGATTTTTAATTTATGATATGAACGAATGCACAAATTTAAACTGATAATTAAAAACAGTAAAAAATTAGGAATTAAAACCACAATTCCGGTTTTTTTCTGTTTATTTAAAAATGTTAAACTCATTTCGTGGTGACGCTAATTGCTGTATGTATGTACATTTGCATGTAGATACGAGTATACAAGTACATACATACATACATTCGCCCGTATAAAAATCATACAAAAGAAGATTTCATTTAAAAGCAGGAACATTAGGAATTTTGTTAAACTTTTCTTTAAGTGTGCAAAATGTTAAAGTATGTTCATATGTACATACTTTTAGTACACATGTATGTACATATGTACGCAAATACGTATGTACGTACATACCTACATATGTATGTGTGTATGTGAACGCTATTTATTTTATGTTCACATGTCTACATACATACATATGTATGTATATGTACATATATGTGTACATATGTATGTATCTATGTATCTACACATACACATATGTACATACATATATAGATTAAAAAAAATAAATAGGCTTACACATACATGTGTATGTATGTACATACATATGTACGTACATATACAGATATGTATGTATGCATGTATGTATGTATATTTGTACATATAATGCATACGAAATGCATACATTTGCACATACATACATACATATGTATGTAAGTACATACATATACATATGTGTATACAGAGATACATACATACATATGTACGTAGTTATGTGTGTATGCGCATATGTATGCCGACGCAGTTAAAAATTACAAGGGGATGGGGAAAAAACAGTCTGACAAACTTAAAAATGGACTATCAAACCGAAAAACATTTAAAACAAGTAACCAGCCAAGCCAGCAATTTTCTGTTGCTGCTGTTGTTTTTCTTCTGATACAATACGAAGCAACAGCAAAAAAACAATGAATAAATTTTATTCATATAGATGGTCTTTGCATGCTTAATGTTAATGGGTGCGTGTATGTGTGTGCGTACATACAGCTGTTAAAATTAAACAAAGTAAGATCTGAGTGTATCTGAACGTGCGTTTGTGTGTGTAAGCATTTTGGAAATTTAGTCTCAAGTTCAAGGCCTCACGGATAACAAATACAAACGAGTACACAAATAAATATTTTGCCCGACTGTTTGAGTGACTCTCGAAATATTTATATGCGAGAGTGTAGCGTAGCTGTGTGTATGTATTAAAAATGTACATTTTTATCATGTTAAACAAAGACGATATTGTCATACGACACAGCAGTCCGTTAAAAAGCTGCATTAACTTTTTAACACATCCCACTGATAAGAATTAAAAATAACGAAATGTATAAAAAATAGTGCCCATATGGATGAAGTCAACGTTAAAGTAGAAATCGCAAGTATGAATATAAAAAATTATGCCACTAATTAGCAAAACAATTTAAAAACAGAAATTTTCCAGCCGGATAAAATTTGGGTATTATTTTTTCTAACCGATGAATTGACGAATTTAGCCCACCCAGGATTTAACACCTTTGTAATTACTAAAAGACAAATACATTCGCAATAATAAATGGAAATAAATAAATAAATAAATTTCGTTGCAGTAACGATTTTTCGTTCTGCCTAACACCGCCAATGATAGATATGCTAACGACTTTAAAATTTAATATTTTCTCCGAGGCATATTTTTAGTATATCGTTTAATAGCCGAAACCTTTTTGTGTGTCTTGCTAAACAAGAGTTACTCAATTGCCGCAAAATTTTCATGAACTGAAACACACGGCTTCAACGCCTTGCATTATTTATTGCACCTTTCCTAAAAATACACCAACAATTTTTTATTTCAAATATGTAGTCTTTTCTTTTTAAAAAACAGGTCTTACGCTAGTATTATGAATTAGCTCTTTGTCGCCACTGCAGTAAATTGAAAACAGGCATTTATTATGGGTATGTGATTCTTTTTGTTGTTTTTGGGTATGATAAATTGGGATTTAGGAGAACGCTGTTTGTTTTGTTGGCGGATACTGGGTCGGAGAAGGGAAAACGTTTATTTTTATTTTTGTATGGCTGTAGGTTTGAGAGTATTTCGTAAAACACTTCCCTCTTTTATTAACACTGTCGGCTGCTGTTTTTTATTTTGATTTTTTTCTTCGGTTTGTAGTTGTTTTATTAATATGCTCCTCTTTATTTATTGTAGAGATGAGAACAAAAAGAGCAAGTTCAGAATAAATTTTATCTGCGATTTGTGATTCCCACACATGCAAGAAAATCAGGAATGTGATGGTATACACTTTTCAAAACAGTTGGATGTTAAAATATTCACTTTTACTGGGTGTAATTTATGGCACTTCCTGATAAACACAACGAGACAAATAATATAAAAATTGAATTCATTTGCTAATAAATTTTTTGGCTGCTTTTTATACTTTTCGTTTTGCACACTCGAATGCTAGTGTATATTTATTTTTGTTTGCTCATATACAAACACATATGTATGTATGTATGTACATACATGTATGTATGTATATACATATGATCATGTACGGTATAAATTTTTGACTTTATCTTATTTTTTGTTTGTCCATACAGTTTCTTTACATTATATACAACAGTCTGTTGATAATTACATACATACATACATACCTACATTTAGCACTGGGTTTTTGTGTCATTTGTTAATAAATATGTTGGAGACTTTCAGAACAAAATAAGAATTAAACAAGTTTTTTGTACGGCATTTTTCAAAAACGCTCAATCTTAATTTGTACCAACACAGAGTATTAAGTACTGAAATCGTCTAAAAGGCACAGAAACAGAAATATGCATGTATGTATGTATATGTTCTTACATACATACGTACTTAAATGTAAATGTATGTATATATATATGTATATACTTCTATAAATACATATGTACATACATATATTGCACATTTATGTATATGCGCCTATGCACATAAATTCATGTATAAACAGCATTTTGGAACCCATATTTTTTAAATGGTGTCTAATCAAGAGTGTTTCACAATAAAAATTATTTCAGTTATGTTACTTAAAAATAACTCGAAAATTGCCGATTATATAGAAAGGTTGAAGTATACATTAACATTTAAAATTTAGAAAATAAAGGAAACTTAAAGCTTAATTTTGAATAAAGGGGATGGATGTAGGCTTTGAATTAACACATGTAAGTACATATGTTGTTTCAACAATCTGAGTATGGATTGGAGGAAAGTATGCAATCACATAAACACTGATAAAGAGAAAATATGTAGACAGCGAAAAGTGCGGTTCCGCATGTGCTGCAATTGATTGAAATGTTCATTTTCTTTACCTCTATTCAGTACGTTCACATTTTTTTTAATTCTCTCTTAATAAAACCGAACTTAAGCCCGTTTAAAGTAAAACTTTTTGTAACATGTGTTACATTTTTACCGTCATATAACATTTAACGAACTACAGTTTATTGATCAATAACTACAGCCTCCTAAATGTTCTCCAATGTTCTATATACAGTATATCATAATTTTTTTCCAGATAGAAGAGTGTTTGGTTTATTATTCTAAGTGTGCAGTGTTTGAACAGTTTAATTAAAATGTTTTTCCGTTAAACCATTATTATTGTTTTCTACGTATCATTAGCACTGAGCCCTTACACGTTTTAATCATGTATTTTATGGATCAAAGAGTTTATTATAAAACTAGCTGTAAGCCACCAACCAATACAGAGGCTAAAATCAGCTAATTTTAGAATTGTTAACGTAAAAAGAAGAAATTAAGGTCTTTAAATAATAATGTTATGTAAGTACATATTGTCTGTGGAATATATTTTAAATAACGAATCGAATGATTCTATAAAACGTTATTCGTTTGTTTTATTTCGAGTTTCGGAACTATTGCACAATGCCTATCGGAGGCATCTCTTACCACTATTTGAAGCTTTAACAGGTTCTGAAATGATTCGTTTTTATGAATAAGTCTTCAGAAGATACAAGTAGGCCTTGGTAAAACATAATTAGTAAATTTATATCCGACTATATAGCAGAATTTTGATTTTAAAACGACAATTGGTGATGAATTTCAATAAGATTTTATGTGGAGTATCAATTATGCTTAGACATACCCATATCAAATTCATTTACACTTTACGAACATGCCTGCCTATTTAAAAATAACTTCTTTTCACATTTTCTTCCTGTTTTTAGTGAACATAAAAGAATAGAGCCAACTAAATCGCAACATTTAGATGTTGTTGTTGTTGTTTTATTCTTTTTCCCGTTTTGTCAATGTCACTTAATTGGAAGTTGGTAAGAGTGTGAATATGACTATTGGAATGTGTGTATGTGTGTTTGCTTGTTCTATTTTTCTAGTGAAAGTGAATTGTTTTGTTGTTTAAGCTCTTTTTTACTATTTCTAGTTCTTCTTCTCTCATTCTCTTATTACATTGTTTTTGTATTCGTACATTTTGCTTATATAGTCGTATGTGTATTGTTTCTGTGTCGCGTCGTGTTCTTTCGTTATATTGTAAGGGAGCCATCGTTAGTTCACTTGTAAAATTTACAGTCATTGTATTGTTCGAGTGTAAATATGTATATGTGTATATATGTATATCTAGTATGTATGGATGTGTGTATGTATATACGTGAGCATATTTACATGCATGCGTACATATGGATGTACTATACGCTTGTACAAAAGTGTGCACAAACACGTAAAGTCTAGCAATGAGCTAAATTCACTATAGAAATAAAGCAGGAAAAGAAAGAAAAGAATATAACAAAAAATTAATTCAACAATTCCCAACCTACCTCAAGTTTTTTTATGTTGTGAATTTATTTCTTCTTTTTAGACGCTTGTACTTTATTGCTAGTTTTGCTCTGCGTTTTGGTACATTCTCTTTCTGCTTTGTGTGTGATTGTATGCCTATGCATGATATTTTTTGTTTTTAAATAAGAGAATTTACCTTGTTTCTGAATTTTAATAGAAGATACATACATACATACATATAAAATAAACTATCTGTAAACAACTTTGCAAAAAGTATGATTTGTTTAAAGTTTTGGCTATTAGCAGATTTCGGTACTTTTTTCACCTACATACATACATACATACTTATATATGTACGTAAACATTGTACATGTGTACATACAACATGAATGTGTGTGCATATGTACATACATTTACATATACATACATTTGCATATAACGTTTTATGCTGTGCTCGACGTGGTTGTGGAAAAAAAGCTGCTCATTCTGTGCTAGAATAAATAAATGTGTTTATATATGTATGTATGTATTTCCATATGTATGTGCGTGTTTAAATCTATTTATGTGTACTGGGTTATGAACTAAAAACTATGTATGTATGTACATACATACATACATACATATCTAGATTTACTTGACATCATTTTCAAAATTTTTCGCTCTGATAATACTCGTATTACGGTTTCATATCATACTTACATACAGATGTATGTTATATACATACATATCTAATAATTTACTATGAATATAAACACACAATTGCATACATACATACACGGTAAATAATTTTTGGGCATTTACACTGTGTACATACATATGTATGTACATATGTATGTATATATACATACATACATGTGTGTCTGTAAGTACGTATACATTTAAGCGAAACTATCAAAAACTGTTTGTAGTCCTTTATGATTTGCTCATGATTTGGTTTGTCTACCACCAAACATTTATGAATTATTGACCATTATAAAATTTAGGTACATATGTACATACATATGTATCTTGATTCCTTTAACCACAAAAGGATATGTACACTTCCAATGGCATGTTTAGCCTTCCGCAAAACCAAACTTAATTATGGTAACAGTTGGCCACATGAAAATAATACTTTTATGGCAATTCTATTGTTGCCCCTTTATCAGGGAATATTTTCCATCAAAAATGTATGCATAGTAGTCTGTTTTGTCTCCGAGTTAAGATTAGTTTTGACCTCAGAAGAAGTTTTAAGAGTCTTAGGAAAAAAAGCGCTCCCAACATTAATGGGAGTAGTACATGCATACACGAGCAATACATTAACTCATGCAAAAACAACTATCAACAAACGTTGGTGCACAAATGTTTGTATATGTAGTATATAGAGATACATATGTACATATGTATGTATGTACATTGCAAGTAACATTAGGCACGGAAATGAGCATAAGGAGAGAATTTAAAAGGTGAAAGACAACAACAACGGAAACAAGATTTTCCAAAGAGTCAAGCAACATAAAATGAGAAGCCAACAAGTTTTGCGCGCCCATTAATAACAATAAACAATATATGTATATGTATATACATACATATGTATGTATACATACATGTATTTATATGTATGTACATCTGTACGTATTAATGCCTGTCTGAAGTCTGTTTTCAAACATGCTGCTGTTTTTGTTTAACAATTTTCTAAAGCTCCTAAACAGGCCATTTCGGCTCTTTTCTGGTAGAAGTTTTCGGTCGGTATGTGATGTTTGTGATTGTGGTTCATTATTCAGGTCTCTATATGTGTGAGCGTTTTTTGAGCAAAATATTTATGTTGCCTTTTTTTTTTTGGCCACCGTTGTTTTTTGTTTGTTTTGCTCCTAAAATTTATGGCAAATTTATATGTAAGCACTACGTTATGTATAAAAGAATGTGTGTATGTATGTTCTACTAGTAACTTCTTTTAAAATCAATAAAATTGTTAAGGTGGGTTAGGAAAATGTTACGCAGCTGAGCAAAAACTTGTAATGTCTTATAAAACACTTACAGTCACACATAGACACACACACACACACACGACACATTAAGCCGCTGTTACGATTGCTTTGTTTTCGTACGCTAAATTCAAAGAACTACTAAATTGAGATAAATTGAGTTTGTGGAAAGACAGCAAAAAGAAAAAAATATATATGTATGTATATATATATGGTATACCTACGTATATACATATTTACTTTTGGTTTCAACGGAAGTTACAAATTTTTGCTTAAAGGTAACGAAAAAAAGTTAGAAGAGCAATTGTAAAAGATGTTTGTATTAAAATGCAGTATTCTTGCTTCCTTAGTAAAGCCTTTCTCAACAGTGCTGAAAATATTTCAGATTTGTATACATACATACATATATGTATGTAGATATATAAAATATTTATAGTGTATATTGTATGGGTTTATGAATTCCAAATATGAATTTTGTTTAGTTTCCATATTTTTCAAAATTTTAAGGATTTTGGTTTTTAATCCTATCTTTTAACTTTTTGTGTTAATTAAATAATATTACCATTATTTAAATTCACCACAAATAAAATTTTGTTTAAGAAAAGTTTCAAAAGAATAAAAAGCAACAAAAAAGGTGCGAGAGACAAGACTTTAAGAATATGAAAGTCGGCCTTCCATCAAAACTTAAGCGCCAAAGCATTAAGAAATGGTTTAGGAAGGAAAAGCAATAAGTCAAAAAAAGTAACTGGGAATGATGTTCTTTCTTTTGCTCCATTGTCATGGTGATACACATAAATATGTACGAATTCCTCCGCAGATTATAAAGTCATGTCTGCATGTCTATTATAGGAGACCATCCGGCGTCGTTGCCTAAGAGACGGTGTTGTGGCTCAGGATATCTATATAAAATTCCGAATTATAATTACCCAATCGGATATCTATGTATATGATATATACATACATTATGTTAAGAAATACGAAGGAGGCTTAACGTCTATTGAAGCATATGGTAATAGAAACAGCACTCACATGGACTTTTTTGGTAATCTTTAATTTAATGAGACATTTAAACCAATATAAAGTTAAAAATATTGTTCGTTAATGCGTTGCCACAGAGCTTTTGATAAGATTCTATTTGCCACCCATTTTTTCTGTATTCGTAAATATATGTATGTATGTATGTAGAAATAAATAGTGTTTGGGTTTTATTGGTACCGGATATTACAAAGCTAGAGTTAATTATTGAAGTGCTGGTGTGTTGTTACTCGCACTGCACATGGTTGCTTACCATAAACTCTCGGGTTCAAATGCATCTTTTAAATGTTCATTTTAGTGTTGTTGCATTTCTGTTTTTTTGCTGTTGAGTGAGAATGTTGATGGCCTAAATTATGACATCACATGACATATAATGTTTGCCTAGTACATATTACCAAGTGCACTTACAAATACAACAAATAAATCGTAACACAACATACACATGTATGTATGTATTTGCACATGCTACATTTTTGCATGTATTTATGTACGTTTTGTCTTGTGTGTGTGTGTGTGCAAACTTCTGAATATGTATTAGCATGGCACATGTCATGCAATGCCTTCCTTCCGCATTGACCCAGATTTTATATACTTTTTTCTACAGAACTATTTGCTGCTGTTGTTGCTTTTTAGTTCAGGTCGGTCATTGTAAAAATTTATTATACGAGTAAGAAAAGAATTATGTACACATGTACATACATACATACATACAAATTTTCCAAACAAATATTGCGTTTACATATTGCTGGCTGTAAGGGTTGAATGTAGGTGAACTTTTAAGTACACATGTACATACATACATATGTACGCACGTATGTTGTATGTATGAGTATATTGCAGCAATCAAAATTACGGGCGGACAAAAACCGTGTTGTAATTTGAAATATCTGAAATGATTTTTAAGGGTCTGCTACTGTATTATATTAATAACGCATTACATCTAATATAGGATAATGTTTCTTTTAATGGCTGCGCTTTGCTATAAATAAAATAGGTGTAAAGTTTAGAAGTTCTAAAAAAAACTTATTTTCGCCGTTAGTATTAAAAATATTTATATGACTTGTAATTTGCTTAGTTTCAAGTAATGGCCAAGACCTAAAAAGCCTTTAAGACGGTTTGGGGAAGTCAAAGGGAAGTAGAGAGAAAACCAGTTGAGTTCTCTCTAAAGAATTGGTTTAATATCAAACTTTTACTTTGAAGTGCGTATTTGTTTCGAATTCGAAGGGAGCTGTTTTGGGGTGGGATGCATTAAAAAATATTTCAAATATAAAGTATTTGTTTCAGAGAGAAGATATTTTAATAAACAAATATTACGAACTTAAGTTTGCACTAACAGTCCTTGAACTAGTTGGGTATTTTCGTTTTAAATGTACTCGCCCAAGAATATGTTTTAAATAGTCACAAAAATTTGTAAAATGTTAATACTTCATCAGTTCAATTCGTCTAAGTGTAAGGGTAAGGCACACCAACGCCCCATGTGGCTTGCAAGGCTCAAACAGGTGGCAGTTTCTAAAAAATATGGATAGAGCATAAATCATAAATTCTTGTTCGAGAACTCGGGCTATCTAATCTCTTCTGTTAAGTGAATAGGCAGACAGTTAGGGGAGGATAATCCTACCGAGTTGGTAGCCCGAAATCCTCCATGATCATCAGGCTTTGCATTCCCCTCTATCTACAATAACTCGTTACGTAAACAGAACAAGACAACATCAGCTCGAAGACAAGTATCGCCACGGAATTTTTCCAAGCCTCTTTCTGTGCTTTTAGGTTCAAGGCCAAGCCAGAACATTTCAGCCGAAGAAGGCTCCCCAACCTTTGGTGAAGGCTTCAGAAGAATGTGCTTAATCAAAAACATACATGAAGTTCCTAGAGTTTGGGTTGACGTGCCAACCCGAAAAGCTGAGCGCCCTGGCGAATGAATCGCCAACGCAAAAGCTGTCCCCGGGGGGATCAAAACCTTCACAGAGGGATTTTTTCTAATAAATATTATATTAATTATTTTCACTGTATTTGTACTCACAATATCTCTTCATCAGTGATTTTTTATAAGCCGCTTTACGTTCTTCCGGTTTCAAGCGTCTGCTTGTCTCTTGAAAATGATTGTGGTGGTGATGATGGTGATGATGGTGATGATGAGGGTGCTCTGTTACTCCCGACCCGGAATCATCTGATTCTGTGCCTGAATAGGTGCGAGCACGATTTCTGGCAAGTTTTGTGGGTAAAGATAAATCTAACGGTACCTCATCATCCAAATCTTCATCATCGCTGTGATAATGATCCGAAGAAGGTTGTTCCTCCAAGTGCTTGTCCAGATTTTCCGATGGCGAACGTTCTTGAGAAAGAGAATCTTCTTCTTCTCGACTAGTAATAACGGAACGTCTATTTTGTTGCTCCATTTCGTTGCTATTACCATCCTTGTAATAAGGATGTTGAGGGTGCGCTAATTGTTGTTGATGGTTCTCATTTATCGTGTTCTGACGGGAAGTGGTAGGTTGTTGTCTAAGATGATTATAGAGTACTGTGAATTGTTGACGACAATCTTGGCTGTTGACTGCTTCTGGTGAATGTTGAGGACAAGGTATTAGTTGATTAGAAGACTTTGTTGAAAGAGCTGGCGATGTTGAGGGCGTTGGACTCGCTGGTGACAATGCTGGTAGCTGCTGACGATAAACAAGATTGTGGTTTGATCGCTGCTTTGGTTCTTCCTCTGGTTCTACCTCATCTGGTGGTGATCCTGTATTTATGGCACTTGTCTTCTGATTTGTTCCAGCTGCAGAGTGTTTTGTATCTAAATCTTCTGATGATGATATTTGACTTTGCGATTGGGACCATTCCAGTGTGTCGACTTTATTTACTAGAGGTGAACAAGTGGAACGACTACTACTGCTGATTTGCGTTGCATCTATGTTGCAAGGGTGCTTTTTTATATTATGTTCTCTGTCATCGCCCGGGGACGATAGAGGCGAAGATGCTGAAGTGGGTTGTGATGAAATTGAGGCTGTGGGTGATGCTAAAGGTGACTGAAGATTATTTGCAGGTGGGGAAGGTGATGGCGATTGAGTGGCAGGATTTACAAATGCATGAGCATTTGCAGCCACTAAATGTTGCACCATAATCATGTTGACAGCTTTTCTATATTGCCAGGGCTTGCTAACTTTTTGTTTATTTTTCTGCTGTTCGCAATTATTTCAACATGTTTAACATATTTAATTTTACACAATTTGTATCAAGAAATATTTTTCCATTATTCACATAAATATGTATGTACATATACATATACATATGTATGTATGTATGTATGTATGTATGTATGTATGCGTAAATATATTTTTTAAATTTTACCCTCTAATAAAGACTTGTTGATTTTAATTTAAATTCATTAAGGTTTTTTGCTTAATTTTGATAAATTTTTAATAGCAAATTGAGGTAATTTTTAATTTGTACAATAAATTTAGCGGACGATAAAATTTTTGTTTTAAAATTTGGTAGTTTGGTTCTTTCAAATTTTCATATTTTAAAGTTTTTTTTAATAATATTTTCTGTAAAAATTATCTTCAACACATAAATCCATATACATATATTTTATTGCGGAATGACACGTTTAATTTCGTACTTGTGCTAATAAATAAAGAACAAACAGAATTCATGAACACTGAAAATATTGTACCCGTTCCGTTATTTTTGTTTTTCTCTTGCAATTTTTTAATAAATTTTTATATTTGTTTAAGTTAATTTTTGAAATTTTTTGCAGCACATTATTTTTCTTTTTTGTTTGTTTGAAATATTTTGTTGTATTTGTTTTGATGTTGGTTATTGGTTTTCGCTTCAAACGTTGCAACACAAACGTCGTTTATCTCTTACGGTATCAGCGAAACTGAAATTTGTAGTTTTTAAAATAAGTTGATTACGGTTGAAGTGGCTGCGACTCGATATATACTACATACATATTTATGCACATACATATGTATGTATGTATGTACGTACATAGACATATCCATATGTAGGTATGTATGTACATAGATTTTGTTTTCTGTGTTTGAATTACTTTTGTTGTTATGTGTGCTTTTTGTACGAATAAGCATGCGCTGCCGTTGTTGTAGCTGTTGTTAGTGTTTAAATTGCTACTGTCGCTTGGTGTTGCTGATGATGGTGTTGTTGACGGTGCTGGTGCTTTTGCTGGCTTATTGACTGAGTGACAGACTGGTTGGTTAAATCGTTTCGAATACTGTCTGGACTTCGAGATAATTGTGGCTCGTTGTCTCTTTTCAAAGCAAGAGCTTGTTTTTGCATGGATTTTTCAATTTTGCTTTCATATCACATTTAATTTCTGTTTATACATAATTACATATTAAGTTTTCTAAAGCTTTCTGTACTGATTTTAATATGATTTTAAATTTATTTTATTCAACAAACCGCAGTGTATGTAAAAGTGATGACGACTGTTTGGCTGCAAACACACAACAAACACGAAAGAAGACGATAAATACAACTTTTCGCAGCTTAATACGAATATCGCAGTTGTAGAAGTAGAAAAATGTAAAAAAATTAAGCAACAACACCAGCCATTCATCCATCCAGTCAGCAATTATACCGTAAAACAATGTTGTTTCTTTGCCTACCTCACATACACGCAAAACAAACATGAGCCAAACAGCACAAAATGAGTAAAAAGATAACACATAGATACTTTTACTAACAATCTAACACACACACTTGCAGCAAAAATCAACTCCAACATTTTACTCTTTCTCTTTTACTGCTCCCATACGGATCCCCCACCTTTTAATTTTTATGTCGTCGCACAAATTTCACTCTCACTCTCACTTATAATTTATTTGTTATTTTTTCTTCTTTGTTACTGTTTCTTGAGCACAATTTTGTGAGTGCACAAATTTCTGTTCAAGTTCTCTCTCATGCGCATTTGCATTCAAATTTTTATTCAAATAATAAATAACAAAATGTTTTCATCGTTAGAAAAAACTTTTAAAATCAAATGTATGTATGTGCATGTACACACACATGCACAAGCATTCTTATATGTACATACATATATTGTAGTGTGTGTGCAGGTCGGTGTACATGTTTGCACACCAATTTAAAAAGAATCAAAACAATTTTCTGCAGTTTGTAGACGACAAGTCCCACTACCAGGAATCATTATATAGTTATCGGTTTTGAAGAATTCATATATGTACATACATACATACATACATACATACATACATAGGATCTGTCACGATTTCGGTAAAACACGTTAATTTATTAATTGATTTGTCAAAAAGGAACAAACAAACCACACAAACAAAAACCTTTGTTTTGTTTTTTCCGGAGTTTTGGTTTTTATTATGCCTTCAGTTAAGTAAAAGGACTCTTGCAACAATTTTTGTAAATAATATATTTTTTTTATTGCATTTGCTTCAAAATAAATTCTGAAATAAACATAAAATCGGCATTTATAGTCCATAACTCTGTTTTTCTTTCTCTTACTGTAAATAAATAATGTGTCTAAGGTACGTTTTTTTAGAAAACTCGTACTTTATTATTATTAAAATCTAGTGAGAAGTATTAGGAATAAAGAGAAGAATAAAACAGCGTTTAAACTAAATTTCATATCTGCAAAAGCAGCAAAAGCTGCCAGGAGAGCTCAAAATCAATATTCATAAATAGGTGATGGGCTGCATTTGAGTGCTTTATGATGAGGTAGATTTTAAGAGGGAAGGCCGCTCAATAGTCGACGTCGACTTAACATGTTGATGATGTAGTCACAACTTTTCACTTCCCATTCTGCATTTTGTATACTTCGAGTTGAGCTATTATTATGAAAACATTCAAACAAACATGTTTATACAAAAAATAAACGGAGTTGCTTATTAGCGAGCGCCCCCATTAGCGGAGAAAAACCAAAGGTCTGGCTGGTAAAGACAAGAAGGCAATGTTATACATATAAAGAATAATTATTTATTTATTTCATTGTTTAAAACTAACACCACAAGTATAGTTCGATAGCAGCACTATTTATGCAGGTGGCGCACAAATACTTGTGCTCTGTACTTATGCTGAGAAACCTGCACGTACACCAAAAGATGTGGTCAAATCTAAAAGTCTTATAACCGATGAAGAAAAGTGACACTGAATGCTACGTGCAAATAACTAAAACAACTACAAAAAACCTTTTTATCCTTTCTTCTGCTAGGACAAACAGGAGATATTAAATAGTTGCTTATGGAACGTGAGGTGGCATCCAAGAAAACGCAAAGAGAAGACGCAAAAACAGATGCGAATACATAAATAAAAAAGTTTAATGCACAAAATTTCAACATGAGCTTTAGGGGCAGCCGCCTCTGACCGATTTTGAAATCGTTCTTTTAATTTCACCACTTGCATTTTTGTTATATAGTATAGAAATATCGAACTTGTAATATGGCTGCGGTCCTAAATATGTTTTGGTGAAAAGTGTTTCGCAAAAAATTATCCACTGAACGCCCATCAGAAGAAGGCGGTGACATTTTGTAAAAGTTCTCTAATGTTTTATAACTTGAAAGAAGGGGTATTATGGGCCACAGACTACTGGTAAAAGCTTGTTGCACAGTTTCTAAATATAATTGTTGACGGATGGAATGACAATGAAATAAAGAATTTCTGTTGTAAATAGATATAAGTTAAGAAAGTTTGATTAAAAGTATGTGAAATATATTGATTAGCATTGGAAAAAGAAGCTGGAATTGCGCGTTTTTCTCATTTTGTTTTGTTGTCTTTCAAGTGAGTGTCAGCCGATATCAAATATTCTATATCCCAGCCAGTTTTGGCAAAACTTGCTTCGATTTTTCATTTAACAAAATTGGAAATTGTTTCATCGACTTAAATAAAATAATTAATTACCGACAAATGTAGCTGCATACTTAAGTTAAATTGTTAAAATGGAAAATATGTGCTCTAAGTTCGCTGGTAATAGTTGAATAGTTGTATCGCCGAAGGTAAAAAGCGTAGGACGAAATTAAAATCATGGAATACAGGAATAGGTCGTGATGCCAAATTAAAAATTGGTTGTCTAGTTAGAAAACGGAACATATATTATAGATAAAGTAAATGGTTGGACGGTGTGCGCTTGGGAAATAGAACCAAAAACTTAATAAAAAAAACTCGGTATGAAAAAGCTCAACGCACAAAACTCAGACATTAAAACGCTGCTTTTACTACAGCTGTTCCTTTTGCATACTTTTTTTACTTGTATTTTTGAGAAGGAAAACAATTACGAAATACTGCAAAGGAGACAGTCGACAAACAGACAACAGATTACATACATATGTACATCCATACGTAAGTAATGTTTAAGAGATGTGGAAGCGACATCCAGAGCGGTGTTTGGGGCCGGTAGGGTTTTGACTTCATTATGTATTTATAAAGTAGGTACTACACATACTCGTACACCCACATACATACGTATACATTTCTATGTATGTATGTATGTAAATAAATATTAAAGGCTATTTATTCCTTGCAAAAGTAAACGCGCTGATTGTGTGATTGCATACATACAGAAACGCCAGTGTTTGTGACGAAGCGTGCGAATGTTTGTGACCTTCCTGGCTGCTACTTCCTCCCTTGATAAGTTTCAAAACGCTATTCTGCTCGGCTGCCGTCACCATTTTCGTAGCCATAATCATCTTCTTTTCTTCATGCAATAACGAAACATCAGCATTTGATGTTTTTGTTGTTGGGTTTGGTTTAGCTTAAGTTGTTAGTGTGTTTGTTTAGTCGAAATGTCGATGAACAGACAACACCTTTGGCCCATTCTATTTGTTTCCTCTTTCGCAAAAATTAAGCGCAGAGTTTGCTAATGCAGCAGCAGCAGGATGGCTTGGTTTGACTTTTATTATTGTACAATAGTTCTGTTCATTTTTCTATGCAGATATATGGGTATACATGCATATGTATGGCATAAATACACATGTATATATATAGACACATAAATATATACAAATGTTTGGCAGCATGTACAAAAGTTAGTGAATCATGAGCGAGACAATATTCACGACAGTGAATGACCTGAAAACGATCTAACACGCGCCATCCTCTGACTGACATCTTTCCAAAAATTAAAAAGAAGAAAGCTAAGCAATAAACATTGCAGAACTCTGTTGTTTTCATACTGTGCACTCAAATAACGAATCAAATTTAAAACTCACATTTTGGCTTTTGAGTCTGCTGACATAAAAAACCAATATAATCCTGGTGTTCTTAACTACGTTTCATTTTGAGTTAAAATAGATAAAATCAAATATTTTAAGAATCGACAACCGAAGGACGAAGCATTTGTTAAATATTTCCATACACATGAATAAACTATTTCTTAGATATTAATATTTACTCCGTTCTTAGTAGTTTAAAAAATCCACTCGAATTTTTATTTATTTACTGACCTGTAAAAAAACTCACGCCGAAACTTTTGGTTTTCAAAACGTTGATAGAAGTTAAATTCTGAACTGCTTGGCAACCATGTGTTACTTCGACTACCTGTAGTTCTAGACTTAAAAATATTTGCCCATTTGTTCAGGGGCTATGTCCGTCTCATAGCCACTGAAGCAAATTCAAAAATAGTTCTAACCCTACGAGTAGATACTTAAATTTACCCAAGTTACTAGTCAGTGCTGTTGAAATGAAAAGAATGTTTTTCCGTAGTGGGTTTCTAGAATAACATCTGGCACAAAGTAATTGCCTGCATTTCAATGAAATTATCTTTTGCAACATTTTAAGTTTTTGCTTTCAATATGTAATACATTCAATAAACTCATATTAACTCATTTGTTTGTCCGCCATAGGTTTATTTTTATTTCTTGCGCCAACGAATCGCAAATAAATTGACACACAGCTGATGCAGAGTTGTTTTCAAAATTTAGTTTTTTTTGATCTAATAATCGAGTTTTTGTTTTTGGTGAAACATGTCAAAAATCATTTTGGTGGTATTCATCGATGTACTCATGTTGTACTGATATTTTCCGAAAAAAAAGAAATTTTTATTTCTCATGCTTACTAATCTGATGGTGGTGGGGCAAGCTCCTCCTGGGGGGCACTTGCATCGGTCGATTCCTGCGTTTTTAGGTTTAAACGGCAGCCAGAACACTGCAGCAAGTTGGGGATCCCAATTTATGACTAGCAGCGGAATGCCAAAAGGCAAAGGTCCGCGTTCTGCCAATTGGCCTTTGGTGAAGGTTTCGGAAGCACCCATATAACTGCCTAGAGTTTTGGATGCCGTGCCAACCCTCCTCAATACGTCGGAAAGCACAATGCCTCAGTTTGATATACGCCAAGGCTAAATCTGCTTCCCGGTGTACAATTATAATACATAAATAAAAACCTATCAAAATATGTAACAAACAACTTTTAATCGACTTTAATATTGTATATTTTTTGTTCTTACATCCAACCGATATTAAGGGTGATTTCGCAAGCGAAAGTTTCGTTTGGGAAATGAAAACTAACGGTGTATTGAAAGGAATGCAGTGCAAACTTATTACAATTCATTTATTTTGAATTACGCTTGTAAAAATGCACTACTTTGGCGCTAATCTCAGCACTACTTTGCTGAACTGATAACTCTTACGGTTATGTAAAACATTATCTGCAATGAATGAGTATTACTAAATATACAAACATCTATTCTAATAGAATCTATTTGTTGAAATTACGGGAAAATTGTTTAAATAAATACACATGTACTGGGAAAGTAAATAATAACATGACTACCGGCTTTTGGTTCATTTGGGATTTGATTGTGAAAAGTTGCTGTGGCCCACACTACTTCAAAGGGCAATAGAGTTCCTTCCCCTACTTGTGTCAAGAGCGCACAAACTATTGCCCCCTTTTTTATGGTCATTGAATTGACCAGTTAAATATTATACGTGGCCTGTTTTGATTATTAAAATAATGCATTCTACAGTCACACCTTCACACACACATACACAGTTGTAGGTTTGCAATTTTGTACAAATAAATGTTGACTTTCGTAGCGGAAGCATTTAATTACACTGTTGCATTTTTGCTTTGAAAACCTCATTTCAAAAAATTTTGTTTGCTGTAGCAAGTTTTTGCTACTGTTTTTTTCTGTTTAAGACCTTGAAAAGAAATTTAATCCACCTTTAAGTTGTTTACATTTTTAGCTTTTCTCATCGTCTATTGTGTTGCGGGTTTTACTTTTACATTTCTGGTCAGTGTCAAACATTGCGCGGTCCATAATCGGCCACAATTTGATAGACTTAAACTTTTATAACTGAAGTCAATTCTTGTTTGTTAACAAAAAAGCCCTGAGGTTCTAATGTCTGTTGGCGGTCGTAGTTGGATTCCTTCCAAGGACTCTGCTATCAAGCAAAAAGGTTTGCACATTTCATTTCCTCGGATTTGGTTCTGCATAAGACATTCGAAGACTTCAAATATCTGAAGAGTGGCATAAATTAAGCTGCAGCACACATATTTCTGCTGCTATTGGGATAAGTTGCAATAATTTAAGTGAGTGTTCAAACCAAATATGTATAAAAAATACTTAAAGATGTACGGAACTAATACGGAAACCAAAAGATTTTCAAAATTTGCAAAAACTTTTATTTCAATTACTCCTTTCCATTATTGCAGCTTGTTGCGTAATGTGGCAATCTCAGTCCCTATTAATGTTGACCAGCAAGAAACTTACTTAGATTGTCCCAGTTTTTTGGGAATTAGTTAACGACTTAAGAAAATGCTCATCTTCTACAGATTTTAGCGAGCAAATATTTAAATTAAGTTTGTGACTCAGTTTAAGGCTGTAACTAGAAGTTCGTGCTTTCTAAATTATTTACAAAAGATTTCTGTCAATATGAAAGCAGAAATTACAAAACACATTTCCGACTTGAATCTGGCAAAATAAAGAAAACTTCCAAAACGTTAGAGGATGGATGGTGCATATTTTTATGGGCTCTTGCTTTTTATTGAGGGTTCCAGTACTTTGATCTTCCTCCAGATTCTATTATTTGTTAAATTTGAAATTGTTTAAAAAATTTGTAATTCCAAACTTGTTTTGTCGAAGATTTCAAAGTTTGCTCTGCTGTGCAACAACTTGTGCGCGCACGTGTGTGTGTGTGTGTGTGTGGCGTTGAAGATGAAATCATTTATTAGGAATAGATTTTAATAATTTAGGCTTATGAAAATATTTTGCTCAGCGTTAACTTACAAGTTGCACAGTTTCTGTTTTATACATACATACATACATACATATTTACCAATACTCGTATAAAAGATTATCAAAATATAAACGATTTTACAACTAAATGTTATTCACACACAGACACATACATACGCACGTTCATACATGCATACATACGTACATAGTTTTATAATTTTGTGCATTATTTTAAGATTCAATGTCATTGCTTCAAAAGTCGCGCGACTTTACCATTGACATTGCAAAAAGTAAATTGAAATAAAAAAATTGTCTCATGTGCAGAAATTTAGTTTCGCTTTCAGTCGAAAAGAAAAAAGCGCAAATAACCTTTTTGAAGAACAAGTGTTCTCGCGCCTCATTTTTCTTTTCTTTGTGTTGTAACGTGGTTTATTCAAAGAACTCCATGCCAGTTGCTAGAAGTTTATGCTGGCTATATCAGCATATCAGCGCAGCTTACAGGCCCAAAGACATACGAACAAAATCGGCAAATCAACGTCATTGTTGCGATAATTTGCGGGTCAAAACTTTCGGGATTTTAGTTGAACTACAACAAATGGAGCTCGCATTTGTTTGCTGTTGCAATTTTTTTCTTCGCAGCACTGTGTTCTCACATTGAAAGAATTCATACGAGTATGTATGTATGTATGTATGTATGTACATATATTTAAAAGCAAGAAAGTGTTAAAGCAACTTATAAAATAAGTTTAGGATATCACATGATTCACTGAATGCAAACGAACGAAATAGTTTCTCCTGCAGTTTGTTTTTAATGGTCTTAAAGAAAAAGAAAGAAGAAAGAAGAAAGAAAATGTTATTGCGCGAAGCTCGTATCTCATAATGTTTGAAATATTTACAAAATATTCAGCCACCAATACCAGTTTATTTGTTCGTGTGCAGCGTTCGTGATATCTTTCTTCATCCTCAGACTGCAATACAATGAAATTGAATGAAAATGAAAATGAAATTTTCTTAAAAAGGCACAGATTTTCATTTCATTTTCATTTCGAAAGAAAAACTATATTTATAGGTTAGTTATACCATCATCATCATCATCATCATCATCATCATCATCAACACGAAGCAGAAAAAACTTTTTAACCACAACTGGTTTATCAAAGTAATCGCATGCAGTTGCTGGTTGTTGCAACAACTGTTGCTGCCTTTGATTACGATGGTGTTGTTGCTGATGGTGATGGTGATGGTGATGATGTTAATGCTAATGTTGATTAACTGGATTTGTATTATAACAGCCTGATGTTGTGGTGTTTTCTTTTATTGTTTCGTTTTCGTTTGACCGACTTAATAACTATTGAGCAAACTTTCCGACCGTACGTCCGTCCATCCGTCCGTTTACCTGCCTGTCTGCGCCACTAGTGAGACACTGCACTTGCACTTTCTATTTGCATTTATGGGCATGAACGATATAACAAAGTTAAGTGTTTGTGTGTTTGTGAATGTTTTGTTTGATTTAAGCGTTTGTGGAAAAACTTTCGTTTTTCATTTCAATTTTTGTTGCTGCAGCGTTAAACTGTTAGTTTTTAACAGTTTTTCTTTGGTTACTGAAACAGCGCTGGAAATTTTACAAATTTGAACATGAATTCAAACCATATCTACAGTTTCTGACTATATGATGTTTTGCTAAATATGAATTTGAAAAGAAAACAATAAAAATGATGTACGAGTCCTTTTTTGATTAACTTATTGGTTCACTGACGTGGATGTTGTTTAGCCCAACTTATATTCAATTATTTGCTCGATTGTAAATGTTCAATGCAATTAAAACAAAATTTAGTCACAGCTTTTGTTCTCAAATTCAGTTCAGCAGTTTGTTCAGGGGGAATCGTAAAACAGTTGTTGAATTTGAATTCCATTATTTAAAAGAGAAACAATAAGCCCACAGCAGCAACCTTCTTTTCAAGCTTTTAACGCGAATTTTGGCTGCGAAATGTTATACTGATGTATTTTGTTTTAATCATAAACTTCTTATATATTTAGTAAGCAAGGATTTGTGTCCTGGAAACATTCAAGAAATATGGAGCAACTCCTTTTTTATTCTTGGGACCAGTACTCAGGGCTCTGTCCAAACAGGTAAGCGGCTGAGCTGCAGTTCAATTCAAATGTCATGATTATAAATTTATATATTGCATATTTAATAATTATGCAACAAGGACAAGGAAATTATTTTCTCCAGATCTATCTCAATGGTCGCAAGCCGCAAGAACACATTTGTTGTTGCAGATCACTTGTAAATATTAACTATCTCGTGAAATTTTTGTGTAGCAAAATGCATTTGCGTTCGACATTGAACAAAAATTAACAGCTAAAAGTATTCCGGACTTTTCCCCTAAAACTCGTATTCTTCTGTGGGAAAGCAATTCTTTGAAAAAAGCAGCGTGTCTGCAATAGGAAAATAAGTTTCGAAGTTGCTGAGTCGGGGCATCTGATTTTCTTGCAACTTTAAAATCTATTGCCTCTGCAGCTACTTTTCCTTTTTCGTCGTGCGATAGAGACTCTTGGCTGAAAACACTGACTTGCCCAAAATATATTCCTGCTTTGAATTGTTGAAACTGGTTTAAATTTGCTCTTTTATCTAAAGACATCCTGTACGCTGGATAATTCTACGTATGTATGTCTGTACATATATATTTATAAATAAGTAAATGTGGTAGAAATGTATGTGTTTTTTTATTTGGAGCGCATATTTGTCATGTTTGTTTTGTTTTCTTTTTTATTTATGGGGTTTTCTTTCTGTGTCTTTCAGGCACGCATCGCTTCGTAACGAAAGTGAACTGAATTGACGTTAGTTAAAGTTGTGGTAAAAAGCAGTTGCCAGCAAACACACAAGTAAAAACTCATACACAATCTTTTGCTGTTTAGCTTTTCACTGTAGATTTTTAGCCAGTTGCTGGTCTGATTTGCGAAATGTGTCAATGTCAAACAGGCTTGCCATATCCATAAAACTTCTTGATATGGTCGAACTCTTAAAATGAGCCAACTGTAAAATTCGGCAAAATTAAAACGAGACATGGTTTGAAATCTTTGATGCCACTAATTAAATTTTTGTACGTAGATTTATTAATGCAAACTCAATTCTCGCACTGTGAATTTTGACAAATCAATAAGATCGGTGATGTGTTTGGTCCTATACGTTTAACATTTTGTGATTATAAATCAAAACGACTGTCTTGAATTTTTTGTCTCTCACGGCACAATATGAATGAGCGTAAGAGCAAATCTAAAAACAAAACTATTTTCTTCTTGAAAATACTATAATTTGTTATAATATTAAGTACACAACAAGGATGCCAAATGCTTTAAGGTTTCTTTAAAAATATTTACCTAAAAGGGTTATGCCCTTTAATATTAAGCAATCGCTAAAAATACATTAACATTTAAAGATACATCTATGAACCAAATATGCCTTCGTCGTCATGTTACACTGCAAAAAATTTTGCTTGCGAATTTATTGCCGCTTTCTTTTTCCAAAGCAAAACACGCATGGTTTTTTGCAACGACAACGACAATCGGAGCAAAATGCAATAAAGTTGTACTTCTAAACTTCACAACTTGCCAAAATCCAATTATTTGTGACATGACTTCTTGCGACGATCCTGCACACTTTAATACCTCATGTTTAACCTTGTCATGTTGTATTAGTGGTCGCAAATTGCTATGAAGTAAGTGTGAACGTGTCGGCTTTGCAACAATCCTGCGTGGATCATTTTACAAGCCATTTCAACTCTAACGTCACAGTAGAAAAAATTCTCCGATTTTTGGGAACGCTACAATCTTTCGGTATCCCGTATCGCGTGGATTGCTTACATTTTAATTGCTGAAATTCCCAGTTAGAGGATTTTTAGGCCATAGACAAACTGATCGCTCAGTATAGTACACAATTTGGCAATTTGGTTGAACGTTGTAAAATATAAATATGTATGTTACGAAACAAAATTAATATTCCAACGGCCATGTCTCTATTCCAATACCTGCGGCTCGTCTATTTGCAGGACCACCGATGACTTTCTACTCGAATTCAAACAAACTATTCCGTTTTTAATGTTTGCAGCCGTTGTATAATTAGTTCTTTACCTCGAGCAATACCGTTATATATATATATGTATATGTACATACATATAGCGTTTTGTTTTGTATGTATGTATGTAACTGTACAAATGTGTATGTTTGTATGTATACATATATTATTACATATGTATGTATGTGTGTAGGTAGAAGACACTAGAAAAGGATAATTAAAAGTGAAATTTCTTTTCAGTATTCCAGTAAAAGTGGAATACAAAGTGAAAAACTTTAGCAAAATATTAATACACATCATCTCATGCATGGGATGTAGCCCAACATTTACGCGTACAACAAACACATAAATAAACACGGGCAGAAAAACAAAAACATAGTTTTCATTTTCAATGGGAAGGCACTTGGCCATGAGCCCAATTAACTTGGTTGTACAAACATACGAGTACATTCTTCCATCAAATGTGTGTTACAAAAACAAGCAAACGAGCCAGCGAACAAACATACAAGCAAACAAGCAAACAAACAAACAAACAAACAACAAACATCAACAAAGCAACAAACGGGCTTTGCTTGGAACGTATTTTCAAACAAATTTACATACATACATACATACATACGTACTCGTACTCGTGCTCGTGGTCGTACATGACTTGCTGTGCAACTTGCATCTCGTGTGTACCAATGCAGCAATTGGCATCGCGAACATGTGCCTTGATTGGATTTTATTCGATTTGATTTAAAGGTGTAAATTGTGTAGTTTGAAGAGTTTGAAGAGTTTGCAGCAAACCGATTGTTGCAAAAGCCTTTTCATACATACATACATACATGCATATGTATTTTAATATGCTGACATGTACTCGATACATATTCATGTAGAAAATAAAATTATTTCGCAAAATATGAATAAACAGCAACGCAAAATATTAAAAGAAACATATTCAAGTTTCGTTTTCATTTTTTACTGCAAGCAAAAAACACACATTTTCCAAGAAAGTTTCACCGATTATAAAGCAAGTATGCAACACTCTCAACAACATCATGCAATAATTACGCTGCAGAAATTGTTAGTGCAACAACTAAAAAGAAAATGCTAAACAGCAGCACTATTGCATCCAACATGGACCAGGCGTTGAAAAGAGTAAAAAGTTTGCTGCAAAATAAGAGACTTTTGAAGTTTATTGCCTGTCCGATTAAAACACGATCTGAATGATTCGCACGGCTAGATTAAGTTCGTGTTTCGCCAAGAATAGTTTTTAAGGGGAATTCTCTTTTGTTTTTTCTGGCGTTTAAAAATTAATCAAACAAAATCACAAAAATCTGTGTGTTTGTCTCTTCCAACCAAATCTTAATTTACTAATTTCCTTGTTATTTTTAACTTTGAACTCGTTTTAAAACGGCTAAAAATGTATTCTTAATATTTTTTGAACAACATTCGTGAATACGTGGTTTAAGAGAGCGGTACAGGATAGTTTTTATTCTGGAAAGCACCCTATAAACGGGTGAAAGTTTGGATGAAATCAAGACATTACTCAACTTAAAAATAAATAAGCTTTTAAGCTGCAGACTTCTACGAGTACATCGCGTGTTTTCTTCTATTATACATACACATGTATGTACATGTATCTACATATCTTTGCAAGACATCTTTTTCATATATGTAACATGTAAATCTAGGATGTTTTAACTACTTAAAGAGACTGTGTTTAAGGCAAAAAGCTCCTGCCGTTCGAAAAATCATCAATGACAGCATTATCCGTTATATGTTTTGATGTTGTTGCACGCAGTGTTAGAAATGGCAACAGCAATCATTGAAAGCCAGTAGTCAGACGTTGTCGTCTTAAGCAGCAAAAAGAATTTAAAACTATTCAATAATATTGCAAAAATGGAAAGCAACGAGAGGGAAAGTGCTTTCTGTTGGATGGCTGGTTTTTTTTTCCATGGTGATTATTTTCTGGCTGGAAACACCAACAGCAAACACAACAGTAATACTAACAACAACAACGGTTATTCATGCATGATTTTTTGCAAAAGATTTTAATTTTCATTTTCATTTCCACAAATAGTATTATGAAAACAAAAAAAAAAAAACAAAAAAAAAATACTTGCTAAAGTGGAAAATTATAAAAATTAAATAAAAGCCACTAGACAATGGACATGATAGTAGATAGTCGTACAATCAATGCTGCAGTGAGTCATTCATTTAAGCCGCTAAATAGTTAGAGATGAAACGTATGAATGACTGAAAATGTTTGTGCATTTAATATCTAGAGATACCAAATTAAATATTTCTTTTACTTGATGATGGCTTTGCCAGCCATCCTCCATTACTCCGGATATTACGGTCACATGTTCGCATAAAAGTAGCATAATTTAGTTAAGCCTTATATATATATAAAAATTCGAATAACAATTGTTCAACCATCTACTTAAAAATAAATAAACTTCTAGTCGATGAAAACAAATAGAAAAAATAGCATTAACAACATCTACTAATAGACATGGTGACACTGAACATACAAAGCTGTTTAGTGTAAGGTTGAATGAGGTTGTTGCTGCCTCTCAACTTGTTCACATGAGAACAACGTCAGATAGTTGTTTGATAAAAACAACAAACCGTCCACCTCTTAGTCCGTCCGACTGACAGACTGACAGACTGCCAGCCAACCTGCCACACGATCTTAAACAATATGACAATATTATGCATTCAAATCTACAAACACACACACGCACACACAGGGGCGCGCGTAAATATACACATGTGTGTGTGTGTGTGTGTGTGTGTGTGTGTGTGTGCATTCATATACTTACGTACATACGCGAATACTAAGAACATATTAAAATTGTTTCTTTAAATTTGAACTCACAGTCGAAAAGCAAGACTATTCCCGCCACTGCGACAGTCTGTCGTTTAGCCATTCTGCCAATCGGTTGCAAAATGCAACATTTTCCCAATAACACTGCACAATTGTGCACCAAACTACCGATAAGCAAACACAGCACAACAGCATCAAATCGCACTGCTACTGTAGTCGGCATAGAACAAATGCTTGGCCTAAAACGAAGATGCATTACGTACATACTTACATATGTATGTGTGTCAATATGTTTTTTTTTTTTTTATAAAATTACTGGATTAACTGGGTGTTACTCCCATTAAAAAAGGGAATCAGTGGACCTCTTCCAAATGCCAGCAAAGTTTTGAAAATTGGTGGACCTTTTCAGATGCAAAAGAATTTCGAAAACTGGCATATTATAAAATCTGCTAAGACTACGAGTATGTGGAAGGAGTGTGTGTAAGAGTGGACGTGGTTGCAAAAAATAGTTCATTCGAGAGACCGAGTAAAAGGTTGTGAAAATTTTAGGAAGATCGGCCGAGAGATCTGGTCTCCTATAAGGTACAAGCAAACCAACATACATTCCGTTTTATATATTCTACATATACATACATACGTACATCATATGCCACTTGTATAGTCCTTCTTGTCTTCACATATTCTCCGATTAGAAATCGAATTCGAAAAGTTAAGAAAACCAATTGAGTGTTTATCACTCGCTTTAAAGCTAAAACAGTTTTATTGAGTAAAAATACTCTATATATGTATATGTAAGTATATAAATAGGTACATATGCATTTATGAATACATATGTACATATATTCCCATATTCGCGCCTTTCCGAGTTGTGTATGCCGCCATTGGAGAGCTGCCCCTTATTCGTCAGTTTAATTTTTGACAATTATGTAACTTTGTATTCAATTGTTCTTAATAATATTCTTAAAACACAAAAAAAAAACAGGATAGTCTTCTTTTTTTCATTTTACTCTTCACAGCAATTCTTATACAAAGAGTATCCTGCGGATACTTGTACAAAGTTTTAAAATACAAATTGAAGGAAGTATCGGATAATCGTTTTATAAAAGAGAGTGTTTTGAAAACTATTGTGCTAATAATTATTCAAAAATTGAAAATAGTTTTAAAGTTTGAAAATTTTTCCTAAGCTTTCCAAGTTCACTGACGAGAATGCCAAACGGGACTTAAGGATATGGGGAAGTCCATTATACATTTTTGAAATTAGAAAAAAAAGCTCTTTATTGAAAATTTTTCCACCTTCGGAACAAAAATGAGGTCAGCTTAAATTTATCATTTAAATGAAGCTATAAGAGAAAATCTTATTTCCTGTTAATTAAAAAGGATTCGCTTCCAGTCGAACCATAGTGGGCGCCACATATTAAGCGAATATTCACTGAAATTTGCTGTTTTTCTTGCTAAAGACAGGTTTTAAATTTTTTGAAATTTTTAATGCACCTGTCACGAAGTGAACAGATTTTTACGCCAACAGTAAAGTGAGTAAAAGTAGCAAAATGGGGAGCTTAATCGCACTGAGGGGTGCTTTCTTTCTCCATTAACACTTAGTCGTACTATACAAGATAAGCTGCCCCAGCTGCTCTGTGCTTAATACGAAGTAAACTGAGTGCTCCGTCAAGCTCGAGCCTTCTTGAATGATCACAGACTATGAATACCCAAATGATCAAATAGTTCCACTGTCTCATAGAACAGCTTCGTAAGTAGACGAATGAATCGCATGTGTGTTTTATTGTTTTTGTCTTTTTTCAGTCCGTATGCGAACATTAGGGGTTCGAATATAAATGTTTTTTTCAGTTTCATGAAAACGTTTTTGTCATGAAGCTACAAATTTTCAAAAACTTGTGCCAAATTAAACAAAACTTTTTAACTTGTTGAGCCAAAAGGAACCTGTTTTGAACCTGTTGTGGAGTTTGCAGGCGTCATGAATCCTACAACCTCTCCCTAATATTTCAAACTCTAAAAAAAGTAGTGGACGAGTACCATAAAAGGTCTAGTGAACGAGGTAATAACATTTACTTGCGATTTATGTTCAGTGTTTTTAAATGAACCATCGAACTCCTTGAAGCAACATGTTGTTGTAAGTCCACTACAGACCCTTTCACATCTACATAAGTATAAGCGTGAGGTAACTTGAAAGTTCACACTCCGCCTTTGTTATGATGTCTTGTTACCCCACTAATGTTCATAAGAAACTTTCATATGTTTTCACAGATCCACACACACACACACACACACACACACACACAGCCATTGAGTATGTACATACATAAGAATTGTCACATACCTGTTCATAGATGTTTGTGTGCATGCAAAATTATGAAAAAACAACAAAAATATTGAAAACAGTGCACATAAACCACAACAACTACACCAAAGGAATAATCGTAGCGCAGCAACTAATCGTTGATTGTCGTTTTCATGCGTTAAATGCACAAGCATTCGCGCGGTTGGCATTCAAACACAAACGGAGTCAAAGTTCTGTGAGAAGGCGACAGATAGCACGTCACTTGACTTAAATGGGGACATGGACATCAAGCTTTATGTGATTCCCTGCCTGCCTACCCGAGCACCGAGCACCGAACACCGAACACCGAACACCGAACACCACACCGCGCTGTTGTTTACATCATCGCACTTCGCATTATATGTATGTATGTATGTTTGTCTGTTAGTTTGTTACTATTATTCTAATGCACTGTTGTTTTTATTGTCGTGTGGCTGCCGTTGTTGATTTTTGCTGTGCTATTTTTTTCTGCTCGCGCCTCTGTGTGCGAGTAAATGTATGTACGAGAGTATGTGTTCTAGAGAAGTATTAGAAAATGTAATTCTAATGCCAGTCAGCCAGTGTAAACACACTTCTGCCCCTGCCATTGCCTTTTTTAATTGCACTCGACACTGCAGCAATTTTTATGTATAAAAACTATTCGTAAACAACAACATCATTGCAGCCAACGAATGTTTGTGATAAACGCACTAACTTGCAATTGAAAATAGTAATTTTTCCTGCTGTACGGTTGTGGTTTATGTATGTAAGTATGTTTTTGCCGCTTTTCGTTTGTCACTGTGTATCACTAAAATAGAAAACCAAGATTTCAATGCCCGACTGGCCATTTGGGAGAGAACTAGATGCCCGCCCTTTACCGTTCATTTGTTTGCTTCTTCAACGTGCGTGAAGGCGCCAAGGCGCCATACACCCATTGATAAAGCCTCGTTTCCAAATACGATTTTCTGGCACAGCAAAACTTTCAGAGTTCATGTTGTTAAATAAACATTAATTTAAAAAAACCGAAATTTTGAAAACAAAAGTAAAAACAAAGTCATTAATCAAGAGCTTTAGATACGAATTATTGAAAGGCCAGAATATCGTAGTAAAATATTTAAAATCAGTTTTCACGGAATCGAGCATTAAGCAACTTTAAAAGCGTTACCGCTAAGCAAATGATTTTCCATTACAAGGTCCGCTGAACCAACTACATTTCGCTTATATTTTCTGTATGATCCAAGTTTCGATTTTCTTTAAAAAATTAAAAATAGTAAACCGGGAGTATTTTATTCTAAGAGTATTTGTGTATAAGGCATCATTTTAGTTATTCTGGAAGTGCTTAAGCTTTTCGTAATTAAGTGCAGAACTTTTAAGGCTGCCTCTAGAGAATTGGCTTAGACACGCCAAAGGGCAATTCTAGATCCAATCACCATAACAGTTAAGCTGGGGTTTGCATCTGCTTAACTTAAAAAAAAAAGTATTCTTTGAGAGTCGCAAGACATTTGAAAATCTTCCAACATATTTGAAGATTTGCTTGTACTCTAAACACCCAGTGTAATAGTAATTGAGGATAAAGCGATATGCCACAAATTCCTCACAAAATGTGTTTTAGACTCGGAATTGTATTGTAGATATTTTTCTAGCTGTTGCATGTTCATCATCCACTTCCACCATAGATTGTGTAAAATATATGTATGTATATCTATAGAACAACCGCACACATTCATGATCAATAACACTAAGCAAATACATACATACATACATACATATTCAGTACTCTCTTCACACCGTTGAAAAATAACAGCGTCTGTTTCAATATATGTACATACATACGTATGTTTGTGTGTATGTATGTAGGTATAACTACAACATGGCGTGCTTGGCCGCATGAATACCCGTATACAGAAATGCACAGAGTTAAATGTGCACACAGATACTCGTATGTGCGTAAGTGTGTATGTATGTATGTATGTATGTGTGTATGTATGTATGCAAGGAAGGAGAACAAACAAATAAATGAAACGAGTCGCTTTTTATAAAAATGGCAAAATAGACAAGCAGAAGCAAAAGCAACTGCAACGAATGCAACGACTGCAACACCAACAACAATAATACCACGAAAAATTTCCTTTTCTAGGTCTAGGCCAGGCGCACAATTACATTCTAAAATAAAAAATAGAAAAAACTGCAAACATGTATGTACAATGTAAAATATAAATAAATATAGCAAAATAAACTTTAGACATACGAAATGATAATAAAAAATGAGCAAAACGTTCTTATGTTCGTTGAATCGTTAAATTTTACAACGCTCGCAGTGCTGTTCTGGGTTTTTGCTACGTTCGCATCAGTTGCAGGCAGTATTTGAAAGAACATATTCTTTTCTGTGCTTAATATGTACATTGTTGCAGTAAGTTTTTGCTATATTTTTTGGGAGGGAGTGTCCTTTTAACGGAAAAGAAGAAGGGCTGGTCTTGCGCGGCAACAGGAGCATGAAAAGAGGCCAAATTACACCTAAACGAAAAGAACGAAGCACCAAAATCTGACACCCTTTTGTAGGCATTAAAATCTAATACAGCTCCAAATATTTCTTGAGATTAACTAATCTATTTGCCACGCAATCTCTTCGCCTTCCAAAAGCTGGTGCGAAATTTACCTGAGAACATTTTGATTTGGGCGTATGAGTAACGGCTTTACGTCGTTTAAATTCCATGTTCGTGGTAGTAAAAGTTTTCTGTTTGACGCAAACGACATTCAAAGTAAAATAGTGCCCTTTTTGAAATGAAAATGGAAGGTCCAGCAATTGATTCGTATGACACGATTTCGGCCGGCATTATTTATTGATATATAGGGGTCTCCCATGGCAGGTGTAAATGCGAACACGCAAAGTACAGTGATCTAGTTTTTCGAAGGTCTAGTAATTTTCTCTCTGAAGTATCTCAATATCATCAAATTTTATAAATGTGTATAACAACTGGTTAACAGCAACTGCTTTGCAAACGGAACGGCTATCTTATCACTTACATATGTACGTTTGGTTTTGTAAAGTGACCATCGCGCTTTTTTCTTGTATAGCGATATGAAACACTTATTGCGCTCGGCCATTCTCGATTAAGAACCACAGGGTTCGCACTTATGTTGATGGTTCTCCTTTGTACTCATGCTTACATATAACGTAAAAAGTTGTGCCAATTCTTTTTTGTTAAATTCTTTTTTTTTCATTAAAATGTTTGCAACCGTTTTTTTCAATTGTGATTGGAGTGGGCTCTCAAATGCAAAACACTAATTTAAGTGTCTGTGTGTGAACATGTCATTACAGATTGTTTATCAAAAACTCACAAATCTGTAATCGTAGCAAAAATTGCACCACCAATAAATCTATAACGATCGGGATCCTTGATGAAATCGAAGAAAGAATTTCGGCTGTTCCAATTCCGCCCTGAAGGCATGTAATAGAATTATTGGCTTTTTTCAATAAATTTCCGGGTTATTCTGCGTTTATATGTACCGGCCATACGATTTCACCACTACCGACCGCTACATTGGGACGGTTTCAACATTTTCTCAGGACGGATAGTGTTCATTCCTATCATCGGTTTTTATAGCTTCTCTATGCTTTTCACATTCGAAGAGTGTGTACTTTGCGTCTGCCTCTAGTGCATCACATGATAATTGTTGAAGTTGCCATGATTCGGCGTAGCTGGGGCCCAAATACTTACATATATTTATGTCATACTTCCATTTTTCTGCTTCGGCCAAGTTCTTGTCGTTCCTGCCATTTCTCCTATTTCGCTGATTTTTCTTCTTCCTGCTAATGAATCGACTCTATCACGGTAACTTCACACTCCGTGTTAATACATATACAAACATACATTCATATGTACAATGCAAATGGATGTGTATTTCCTTTTCTCTAGTATCTGTTGTAGGCTTCTGTATACATACATACATACACACACACATACATACATACATACATACACACATAGATGCATACATATGTACATATATGTAGGCAGGTGTGAATGTATGCGTGCATGCATGCATTTATGTCTGTATGTCAAATATATGTATGTATGACTACAATAATAAACAAATGCAATGCCAAAAGTTGAGTGTTCGAGCCGCCTTCATTTTGCTTCACGTTTCGCGTTTCGCGTTTCTCCTTTTTGCACCTCTGCATTCTAGTCTCTATATCAATCTATATGCATATGTATGATGTATGTATGTATGTATGTATGTATGTATGTATTTGAACAAATATCCACTATTTGTCTATAAATTTATGTTTGTGAGTTTGTGCGTCTGTGCTCAGTGCGTGTTTATAGAATGTTATAGAACGTTTTTAGCGGTCGTACATTCACACGTCCACATACTTATACAAATAAAATAAATTCTATTAAAGTTGTGCAGCTACATACGGCTGTTGTTGTTGTTGTTGTTGTTGCGGTTGCAGTTGCATTCAATTAGCGACAACAAGTTTCCTTTTTAAATGTTTCTTTTTCCTTCAATTTTTATCAAATAAATAAGCGGCACAAACAACAACAACAACAACATTATTATTATATTCTGTGTGTTGTACTCGTATGTGAATTGTTGTGCTGTTTCGATGGTTCAACAACATTTCAAGTCGAACTGGCATACAATTGACTGAAGTTTTTTTTTTCATCATCAGCGGCAGAAGTAGCAGTTGAAGTTGAATAATACAAATAACGAATTTTGTATTCTCAATACTGTATGTATGTACATGTCTACCTATCTTGGTATGTATGTTGGTATGTATGTATGTGTGTATGTATGTAACTAAACGACATTTGTATGTATGAGCAAGTATGTGCCATGAAAAGTGTATGAGTGGAAAATAGTGTTTGTGCTCGTACTTGATGTTTGATGCCCCCCTCTACCCCTCCTTTTTCTATACGATGGGGCGGGCTTTTTTTGCTCGATTGGTCTGTTTCTATGAAAATGCACTACCATTTAATAAAGTAATCATGTGCGCTTTTATTGCAACATTTCATTTGTTGTTTGTACGCAAATACATATGTATGTATTTTAAAAATGGATACTGGATCAAAATATAGAGGGTCAAGATTAAGATTACTTTCAATTAAGATTGGTTTATATATGTAGTATATGTACATATGGATATATGTACATGTACCACTGTTAGATGTTTGATAAATCGCTTTTAGTTATTTTCCTGTGGCGTTGAAGGCAATTGACACTGAGAAAACGATTGGGGCGGTCATATAAAACGGTCAATTTGTAGAGATCGGGTCTTTTAAGTCATTGGTTTTCGAAAGAACAGTTTTGGCGAAAATTAACAGGAGTTACGTAAACATTTGCAAAATTGTTATTGCTTCCCATTTCAGTAATGAATCTAAAACTGGAAAGCCGATTCAAATGCGCTTTTAATTTTATAAAAATTTAATTCAAGAAACTGGCCGGCCAATGTCTCCAATTTGACTCGATTAATTGGAATCGCTAATATTTATAACTCTATATTAAGGACTTTTCACATGTTGTTTCGACATTGACCTCTACAAAGTAAAGTTTGTCCCTGACAAATAAGATAGAAACCCATTGCCAAACCTGTTCACAACAAAACATAAATAGCGATTCTAAGATTTTTCTCCAGAGTATATAAAATAGGTTCCAAAGTAGCCATGGGTTTGAAAATTGCGAGCTTTGGAACTCTCCAAATGGAATTTACTTAAAGCAAAGAAACCAAATTGCTTCCAAAAATGTTAAAAGAGAACAAATATTTGCAAAGTGAATTGAATCCGTCTTCATCGTCATAATTACACAGTTTGGACAAAGATTTTGTTGCCCAATGATTTCACTACACTATCAAAGCAAAAAACGACTAAATTTATTATTCCGCCGTTCGCCGCAACTCCTTAGTGTGCCTATACTGAGTTGAAATAATGTTGCAGGAACTTGTCTGCCATGTAGTCTATCCCATATGAATTTCGTTACTTATGCAAAAAGAACATCCTGTGTCTTGAGTGAAAAGGACGACCGACTTATGTTACAGTGGACTTTCATTTATTTTGGTTAGAAGAGATTTTTTAAAAGAGATTTTTGAAGCGTGTGTAGTAATACGGATTGATTGGATTTGAAGGGGGGAAAAGAGGTGCCAATGAACAGTTTTCCTGCTGGCGGTGCCGAGCAATACCTCAGTTCCCGATAATGGCAGTGTTTTTTCCACTGGATAATTTCTGCTTTGCTTTTGTATAGAATTAATGAAATTGGCGAACTGAAACTTTATCTTATATCTGACAAATTTCCCGATGTGGATGCTACGAACTTAATTATATGTATGTAGATGCAACGTGCAATGTTTTAATTCATCTCGCTAATGTTTACTTTCTCTTGCGCAGCCAAAACCTTATAGAATCCACTTCATTTTCTTTAAAAGTCTCAAGTCAAGGGCGCTTTCTTAAAGTTATGCATAAAAACAAAATGATTACACGGAAAGAATTTATTAATGCATATTCATATACATACATACATTCTTACATGCATACATACATTCTTACATACATACATACATTCTTACATACATACATTCTTACATACATACAAACATATTTGAAAGCAGAGACAAGATTGTGGAAAGTATGAACAGATGTGGGTATGTACTCGTACGTATGAAGAAATGCATGTAGAACCAAATTGGCGAAGCAATGATGGGCTGAGCAGAAAACTAAAGCCAGAATCGCACTGGCAACACTTACAACATACATACATGTACAGCGCAGCAATAATAATACCTGCACATGCATGCACTCATGTACTCATTTATTGCTGGCTTCATTTCCACTGACAGACTTTTTGTCACTTTGACATTTTGTTTAATAGACGAAGTGACTTCTAGACGAATGGCATTTTAGCCCCCGCCGTTTGGCTGCCGTCAGAGACGTTGCGTTACGCGGCCCATAAGCAAAAACTGTTAATGACAGAAATATTCAATTGGCGAGCGGGCAACTGCATCAATCGGCAAAAAGGGCAAACGAGGTGGTGTGTTAGTGGATCTTGGGAGGGTGATCCGAAGAACATAATTTCATTTCATATACTATATATGTATGGATCGATGTATGTATGTATGTATGTATGTATGTACATATATACGACGGAGGTAAAGATTTAAATGTTTGTTTGCTGGCTGCGTTGTTAAAGCACAAGTACGAGTATAACAAAATTCGTACAAACAATGCTGGTGGTACGTGTGCATGTTCGCAAACCAATCGGATTAGGTATGTGTGTAAGGGTATCGTCACGCGAGTGCACCGAACTAATTCAAGGCTACATACCACACGAACAGAGTATCTGTGTGTAGGCCTTCTAAGTTTCTTAGTTTTAGTGAGTGAATTAAGTGCGCTCGCTCATGCTTTTTGTTTTTCTACTAGACATTTCAAAAATTATTTTTTTTACATTTTTGTGCACTCTCACTCTCACTCTGACACTCACTCTCACTATCGTTCGCTCACGAACACATTGAACTCTTGATTTCATTTAAATTTATCTAGATGCATTTGCGAGAGTGCAATTTCCATCTTTTCAAATGGCTGAGCAAAGCATCCGCATTTGAATGCTTTCAAACTTGTTATTATTTGTTTGCTTTGCGCTTTGCTGTCGCACACGAACTCACAGTTGCATGTGTTGGTGAGTTGATGTTGTTCTTTTTGTTTGTGCTGTAAACGTCGAAGAGTGCAAGAGGCTCTCCCGCTCGCTGACTGCTCAGGGGTCTCGTTGTATTTCAGCTTGTATTCGGTGCTCCAAATGTCCGCTTGCATTTATTTAATCTAGTCATATCGCAGCAACTGTGCGGGAAAGATGTTTTTATTTCTTTTCAACTTTTGTTGTTCTCCAGATGTTTACTTTTGCCACGAAATGCACTTTTTTCACAGCCGCAGATTGGCTAAAAATAACATTCAAAGAAGAATAGCGAAAGAGAGAAAAAACTTGTCCTTTATTTAACTTTTGCGATAAAACTGCATGGGTGCTTTAAGTGCCATTTCCTTGTTGCAGGTATTTTGCAAATAACCTTTTGACGTGGGTCAAAATGATATTTTCCGTTTTTCTTGGAGGCCAACAACACAAAGTGCCAGGTATTGAATCGCTTGACTGCAAGCGCTACGACCCGATTAGGACATTTAACTGTTGCATTGCAACAAAGATTGCTTATAACTGAGCATGTCGTTGCTTCATACAAACCACATTGCAAGACCCCACCAATTTTGTCGAACGTCTCGATTTTAATGCCAGTATTCGAAGTATGCAGCTGCTTTTTAAGATTGCGGCTTTCAAGGCAAGTACTTTAGGTTTTCCTTTAGGTTTTCGAGATATCAAAATTACTTTAAAGATATCTGGATCAGCAAATTCTATTTAAGCTTCGTACGATATTCTCTCCTGCACAAATTGTAAGATTTTCATTGAAGAAAGCTTTACACGTATTCAACGAAATTTCTTCATTTAAAATTATTTCCTTTTGTAGTCCGAACTTAAAGGCTGATGTCTCGAAAATTACAGAGCGTAGCACCGTATTTGAAAATAATTGTAAACTCAAAATGCGCCTATAGTTGTAATTGTATTCAAACAGCTCCATTCACTTGACATTGATCGTACCAATAATGCTTTGGCTTTTTGGCAGTCAGCTAAATTATTCTAATAAAAAACAATCTGTGCAACGCAGAAGAGAAAATTTATTAGCTTCAGTTTTTTTTACATGTACGGGTTAAATTCGTTTTTTTCGATATCTACTTTGACAAAAACTGAAAAGCATTTAAGGTAGTGGCTTTTCGCTCAAGAAAAGCAACACCAACAGCGACAAAAACATGACAACAACATACCAAACATACACACATACATACAAAGTTTTGTATTTTTTAACAACATTCAATTGATGTCAAGGTGCACCGCATAATTTAAAGTGCGTTTTGATTATTAAATACAAACTATGGCAGCTCAAATACTTTCGGTGCAACAATATGAAAACACAACAACAAACATAACCAGCAACAAACAGTCTCAAAACATGTACACATCACATTAACACGATGGGTAGACTCAGGGCCAGACGGATGGGACCTCAGAGGGGCGCACTTAGAAAAATTACAAAAGCTACAAAATCAATGCACAATATCGAATACTACACACACACACACACACACACACACGCGTATATATAAATTTATAGTACTACCAGCCGTCATCAATAACAGGCAGACAAATCTAACAACACCAGCAGCGCCATCAAGCACCAACCAACGAGCTCACCACCTCCTGCCTTTGGCTTTCAATACGAGAACAATCGATAACGCAAACGGCTCAGATCTCTGTGAGATCTTAATAGCCCGAATTTTTTATCTCTTTCGTTCACGTTGGCTGAAAATTGGACAGACACATGAACAACCTGGTTGGCGGAAAAATATTTATTTCTATTCTAGGTTTATCATCACCTATTATCGGAAGTACACACTTTTACTTGTGTTATTTTTTTATATTGTCCAAGTACGCAGAAGCATCAATTATTTGCTTAGTGCCGGTTCCCACGCATCAACTTCTGATGCTCAAGTTTACGTTTTGTGCAACAGTGATGCAATATCAGTGTATCCAATTTGTACTTCCCTCTCTTTCATTCTTACGCAAAACAAAAGGTTGATGTGCGTGAACCAGCACTGACATCGAATCAAATATATCCCGGAATTAAAAAGGGCCGGCAGTTTTGAGCAAATGCATGAGTTTCGCGCAAGCTTCTTCGTAAGCGACCATAAAAAGCCCTTGCGGGCGGGCAAGCCTGGCAGTGCTTTCAGTTTGATATGTTGCTTAGGAGCCGAAATGTACGCATGTACGCATGTGCGCATGTGTCTGCCAGTTAAATGCATTAGATAAAAATTAAACACAATAAATAAAATGGTAATGACTTTTCGGTTACCTTCAAGTGCTCGCAGGCTACTTAACGCACATTTGACTGTTCATGAACTTATACTATTGCATTTCTAAACATTCATTTACTCGTACACACACACACACACACATACACACATACATTGTGTGGATATATGACGTAACGAGGGCCGGCAAACAATTTACTGTGCAGAGAACATTCTTGAAATAACTTAACTCAGTTTCAAAGTAAAAGGACATACACACACACACACACACACACACACACACACACACATGTATGGAAAGATGTGTAAATATATAAAGCAGATATTGATACTGGATTGGCACTTTGTTTCAAAATCTATTCATTATCTTCTAATGGTTCGTACTCTTTCGATTTTTTAGTTAAAGTTAAAGTACACAACAGTTTCAATCATGACTAAAAATAAGAGGAAACTTTTAAGTTGGACTGAAAATCATTTGAAGTGGCAGTTTTTCAGCCTTCAGTTCGATAACGATTTCAATATTTAAGGCAGTTTCGAAAAGCAACCGGATTATTTTGAAAATGCTTTTTGTTGTAAAACTTTATTTTGGGCATTAAGTGAATGAAGGTTGCGATATTTGCCAGCTACATGTTGCAACAGTGATTTTAACAAACATGTGTAGCAACGTGGGGCACAAACTGTGTGAATAGGGTTTAGCTAATCATCGGTGAGTAAGAATCTGTGTTAAGTTAGAGTTTTAAGTGAATTTTCTGCTTTGAAGATTGAAGTTGAAAGCGTGAATAAGCGTCATAGAGTCGAAATGTTCGAAGTTTTTGGCTCGTGGCTTTTCGTTTTGCCAGCGTGTGAGTTTTATATGATGCAAGAAGAACTTAACAGACTTGTGGGTTCTTCTGCACCTGATTTACCACCGTACGCCACATTACGACGACGAGAATCGGATGTCAAATAGCACATTATTTAATTTGTGTTTAAGGTTTTTCTGCCTCAGCGTTATTTACGCAAAATGTGTAGATTGCTCGCTTCGATGCTAAGCTAAGCTTTAAGCTAAGTTTCCACAAAACTCATGAACCGATCGTACGAACACACAATGACAAGTGCAGAACTCGTTCTGGCTTTGGCCGATTAGAATGTCTCCTGCTTAAAATAAAAGCTACACAAATATATTTTTAAGAGTTTAGAAGTGTTCTCGAAGTGAGGAGAGCACATCTCGAAACTAACACCGCTCGAAAAGAAGAGAAAAAATCCACATAGTACTTCATCGTTGCCCAATATTTTAACATTTTCAATTTGGATAATGTGAAGGAATGTTGGAAAATACATTGTGTTCTGATTTAGAATCGTTATAGATCGTGCTTGGTGTTTGCGACGATAGTGGGATCCTACCTTTAGAATTGCTAACCCATTACGCGTCACTATTCGCCACAAGTTTTACTTCGTAAAAGAGTTTTGTTGCTGGACTTAAGGCATACGAGAGGTTCTGTCATCTGAGCTGAGTTGCCAGATCCTTTTTTAAGGAGCAAATACAAAACCCCCGTTACACCCATATACATATATGTATGTATATGTGATTGTCTCCTATACTCCTCACAAACGATATCCTTTTTTAACTGTGAACTTGGCTCATGGCATTGCATATGATTCACAAATTCAGTTTTCTTTTAGTAACTTATTTATCCAGCCACGAATGTGTGTAGTTCGCCATTTGTTAGAGGCAAATGCACGCATTTTGTGATCTTGATTTTGCGAGTTTGAATCGAATGTTTGTTGCATTTTATTTGCAATTTACTGCCAAAACAAACAAAACAAAAAAAAAAAACTCAAGCCGCCGACCCAAACGAGTGCCCATCAAACAAGTTTTGTTTTTAATTAATTAATACAGAATAATTGTTGTTGCTGGTCGTGCGACGCTGAGTTTTTTTTAAGAAGTGGTAGAAAATGTTTTACACCGATTTTTTGTTTGCTTTTTAGCTTTTGCGGTTGGTACAAAGTTCTATCAAAGATTTCAGTAATTGTTGTTTTTGTTGGTATTATTTGTTCTAAATTGCATATCCGTTTTGTGTGCAAGACCTTTTCTCATCGTTCGCGTGCTGATCGTATGTGCACGCACTCGTTTCTCTTGCTTTCAAATAGCTTTTTACTTATTCACAAATAATGCGACTCGACTTTTTAATTAAATCTATTCGAACGATAAACAAAACTTGAAAAGAACAAGAACGACGACACGCCTATTTCTTATGCTTTTTTAACTGAGTGCTGAAATGGATTTGCGTCTTATCAGGCAATCGATACAAACATTATCTGGAAGTGCTTAGAAAAAAGTCAATCAATCAACAGAGAATAATTCTAAAGCCCTCGAAAATGAACGAAAGAAGAAAAGGCCACTGATGCTTACATGTAATTAGGAATGCCCTTAATGTTAACTTCAGACTTGACTAACTCTGAAAATTCTGGACTCCATGGAAGTTAGTGCACACAACGCAGAGAGACTAGTCGCTCATCATTAAGAAGAAAAAACAAAAAACAAAAAAACAGGGTTAAGGTTCGACATGAATTGATAAAAGAAGGCATCAATAAGTTTCGGAATTTTTGCGGCAAAAAGTAAAAGTGTTGCTTGCGACTGATGCTAAACATCGCAGACTGAGCATCTTGACACATATTCAAATTCCAACTGGTGTTTATGAAAAGGCGTCAAAACATCAAATCAGCGATTTGGATTTCCCGACTTGGGCAAGCGATTTGCCGGCTCCTTTTGAAGATTTCACTTTTTGTGTTCGCGGTGTTCCCTTCACTACTTGCAAGTTGCGTATTTTAGTTTCGAAGCCACTCTGGCATATTAACATAAGCGAAGATCACACTAAGCATTCCAAAAATTCATGCAAGCGCCGCTAGAATGGAGCCGAGAATTTGAGATTTCATTCGCCCGACAAAGTGCGATGTAAATACATTAAAAATTTTCGAAAAATAATAAGCGAATCCCATATAACTAGTGAACAATAGAAAAAAGATTGAGTACCTTTAACGATTTCGAAAAATCTTTGATATTTTGCCGATTCTAAGATGCGAAACGCAGCTTTATTGGCGGATGCTGGAAGATTTATTATATCTTGCAAGTATGTGATTCTAAGAGGCTTGAAATGCAATTTGTTCTCTCGTCGTAAATAAATGCAAATAATATAGTGTAACACGTAACAGTGTTTAAATATTCATATATGTACTTGCCTGGGTGCTCCAAAGTCAATGTTTATTAAGTACGAAATTCGTGGAAGCGCGTTTTTATCCAACTAATTACTCGTACACCACAACCAGTGACTTCGTTAGCACACATCGCTCATACCACCTGTTGGGCGACCCAGCCAGACACAAAGCAATACTCAAACCGGCCTGTTTCCCTTCTTTCTTAACCCTGCCTGCCTCCTGTTGTCTTCTAAAGCTTTAGAAAACACATTTTCGCTGGAAACTTGCTGCCATTGAAATCAGAAAAAGTTGTTAAATAAACTTTTTCGATTCGCGTGCAGGAGAGAAAACATTTCTTGGGGCTGACGGTGAGACATTTTCCATTTCAAATAGAGGGCTAAGACTTTAAATGTGTATGTATCGGGATTTTTCATCATCAATTTGTTTGCATGTCTAGTTTTGTTATTATTTCTACAACAGAACAACATTGACTACATTTCAAGTTCAAGGTTAAAGGCATTTTTTTATTTTCCTTTACTGCTTAAGATGTGAAAACTCCCAAAGCTGAGCACATTTGCTTTAACGCAATTTTATGTATTACGCACCCTGACAGTCCACTCCACTTTCTGGCACAGTCTGCTTGTGTACACACGCACACAACGAAATCTATACATATGTATGTATGTATGTATGTATGTATGTATGTATGTATGTATGTATGTATGTATGTATGTATGTATGTATGTATGTATGTATGTACATATAAGCAAGGAAAATGCTCCCATCTGCTTTCGTAGATTTAATAAATGTGCTGGTGTCGGTGTGCAAAAGGTTTTTGGTTTTTGTACGTGTATATTTGAGTTGAGTTTTACATACGAGTACATACATACATACATACATAAATGACATTCAATTTTTTCGAGGTCTCAGGATGTCTGGCATACTCACACTCTGTTGCCGCACCACACTCGTACACACTGAATCGAATTCGGCCTGGAATCCTGCTTTCCTCCCAGTCTGTCCGTAGTCGGTCGTAAAGAAGCAACGACAGCAAAGCCTGCGGCAGAGGCAGTCAGTGGAAGGAAAAAATAAGGCCATTAATACAAATGAACAGTTTCAAGGACAAAGACATTATTTTACTAACGAACTTTTGCCTAAACATGACTGGCTGGCAGTTCGTTTTCGTCTTCAGCTCTTCGTTGTTCCACATGTTGTACACACACAGCCATTTCGCCTACATACGGAAAACCGTAACAACAAATAAAGTTTTTAATGATGCCGTCTTCCTTTTTTATCCTCTCTCTCTTTCTCTCTCTCTCTATCTCTCTCTCTGCATTCCGTTCCTTCTTTTCCTTTTTAATATGCACCATATTGCCTCAAGGGATCCCGAATTTTATGTCGTTCGCTGTGAATGGCGGGTTGGCTGGCAGCCCCCACTTCTCAATGTTGCTCCAACAAAGCCAATATCCTTTTGACCTTGAAAGTCTATTTCCATACTGCAGAAAATATTGACCCGAAGATGTACAGAAGTGTGTGTGCGCGTCCGTATGTGTCTGTGTACAAGTATAATTTGTCTGAGACAGTGGGTAATAATATTGTTTTTTTTTTTTGTGCTCGCATTGAATGGTTGTTTTTATTGCTTTATTTAAAATCGCAGCTTTCAGTGGTTTTTGTTGGTTTGGTTTCAGTTGATGGCTCATAATATGAAAATGAAAAATGTTATTTTGAATGAAGAAAAAGAAAAGAAATAGATTCAGACCAAAACCAAGTGTCTGACTGACTGACTGACTGACTGCCTTTCTGGCTTCCAAAAAGTACGATTTTTCTTATAAATTTATTATATTGAAGCAATACATGGCAAAGACTTTGCATATGACAAATGTTCTGCAGAAGATTATCCTTATGGAATTTAAAAATTTTTCCAGCGACATTTTCCAAAAAAAAAAAACAGATGTTTTCTATTAATTAAATAAGGCTCATACTTTTCGCCACTAGTAGGACATTTATAAGTGGGAGCAACAGAAAAAGTATCTACAAACACTTAAAAGTTCCTGTCACAGTACTGGTTTCTTAGGCACTTTGCGTTATTCGTATGATGGACTTAAATTGTTCTGGACTTGGACAAGGACGTTCGTACAATTCATAGCACTGCTTGAACCATTCACTAGAACGGGCTACATCCGCTCCTGATGTGAGTAACAGAATTAAATTAACTTTTGTACAGCCAGAAAGGCGATTCCTGTTACTCTGAAGGCCTCACATTCCTCAAGATTTCCAGCTCTGAGCTCTGCAATAAACATACTTTGCTGTTCGTGAACATCTATTATTTTGTCTACAGCGACCCGACGTAGAATAGCAGGATGTATGTATGTGGGTATGTCGGTTAAGTTGGTGTGCGATATGAAGCATAGACGTTATCCTGCTTAGGAAAGGCACGAATTTCTTTAAAAAAAAAACTATAAAGAAATCGCGTAGGTTTCAATGCCAGTTCATCACGCTTTCACATGTTTCCGAGAAAAGGAACTTTAGTATAAAAAAGGGAAGATTTCAGCAGAACGCTGCTAGGGAATGGAGTTGATTGGTCGTGCGTTGAGGTAATAAAAAACGAATGACTCCTCCAACTGCAAGAAGGAGCGTGTTTTCCGCAAAGACATCATCCAATACTTTTAAAGTAAAACGATTTTTATTCTATTGTTCCCTTCAACATTTAAATGCTACTCTCTAAGCCATAATCTCCATGTTCTATTTTCAAGGGGTTTTTGTACGACATTATAAACAGCCGAGAGCCGATTGCAGTGAAAATATGGAGTTATTATGAAAATATTGTTCACCTTTTCATCTTTTCACAGTATTTTTGATTCACGTTCCGATAAGAAATGAAATCTGACGCGAAAGTAGTTTTATACGAAAAACTAATTTTGAAAAGGAACCAGAAGTTTTCGTTTGCGAAACAGTGCAACCAACTATCGAAATTTGTTTAGATGAAAATCTTTTTCTTACCACTAATTCGCACCAACATAAGCAATGAAGAACTTTTCACAGCACAAAGATGTGTCGGTTAAATGCAGGTTTGAACATCCAAGTGCAAAGTATTCTTTCTTGTTGGTCGCAATAATGGCGAAAGCCGATGTCCGACATCGTTTTGCACGTTTTCTGAATGAACTGTTTACTTTCAAAACTATTTACTTTCAACTTAAATAAGAGAAGCGAAAGTGTTCTTTTGTATTTCGTGTTGATTTAACTAGATTACATGTTAAAAGTTCATGCTTTTGTATGAATTACTGCGTTTCAGGGCAACCAATTTCGAGTTGTGTGTTTAAACTTATGAAACGAAGCTTTTACAAAAATGTAAAGTCAACAGTGGGGTTTTCTGTGTGTGGGTGTGTGTGTGTGCGTGGGCGTGGGCGTGTGTGTTTAACTATAGAATTGGAATTAGAAGAAAAATGACTCTCTATTTTATGTGCAGAAAATCTATAAAGGAAAAGAGGTGAGTTTTTCTCGTGTCTGTGTTCGTTATAGGAAGAGGTTGTCGCTGGGTGCGTAAAATTGTTTCATTCCTACAAACTAAAATTAATACGTTTCTGTGAGAGGAAGGATGTGTCTGCTTTGAAAATATTTTTTTTTTTATAAAATACCAAGAAAAGAAAACAGTGAATTCGTCTGGGTCTCTAATACAAATCCATAAAAAGAAAAAAGCAACTAAAATGCGTGGTTTGAGTAGTAAATGAGAGTTCCTCCTGACGCGGATACTTATTTTTTATTCGAATGCTTTCTTGTTGCTGCAGGAGATGACCTTTATTGTACTAGACGACTTTGCTGTTGCAGAGGATAATTATTTGAAAGATCATTGTACTTTTAGTGGCCTTCGTATGAAAATTGCAAGAATTGAATAAAAATCAAAGGAGTTCAATTATCAATAAAATGGGTTCTTTCAGGAATCGCGATATCGCGTTTATTGTGTCGATTACTGTCCAAAGCAAACCCTGTAAATTAGACGCGACTTGAACGAACAAAAAATATCTATAAAATCTCAAAGTATATGTAACTTTTTAGCGTCAAACAATATACAAATGTATGTATAAATATGTAAAAGAAAATTTATAAATTTTAACGTAAATATTTAAAATAACAAACAAATGAAAAAACTTTTCTTGAAAAACATGGAGAATATTTTTTTAAATTTGCAGATAAAAAAAACAGCGAAACGTCGAAAATGATGTCTAGCCTCTTTTAAAGCAAAAAAGCTTTAAATTTCCCGAACTTTAACCACAAATACGGGGAATTTACTAAACACAAATTATCTTTTTGATGCGTGCTTTAAGTAGTGAAAAAGCTTTATATATAGTCGGCTATATATAAAAGCTTTATATATAGCCGACTTCTGCACCATACTATTATTTGTTTAGCCCAAGCGTATGCTGCGTTTTTCTGCACTTATTGCAGACACGACCCCACTAATTAAGAGCTTTTAATGGCTCTGATACACACCTGATATTAAAGACAACGACCAGGCAGCCAAATAAAGCAATTTAAAGCTTTTTCATAATAAGGTCTCAAATGCAACAACAACTTGTAAAGGACATGCGTCGAATCAAATCAAATAGCTTTTCGTTTGGTTTTGCAATAAGAACTTTCAGAAATTGGCTTTTTGACTTCTGCCGTAGATTCATTTTTAATGCCGGAACAAAATAGTGTTTAATTTGACATTGTTTGCATTGGATTAAAATATATATAAAGCTTTTTAGATGGAGAAATTTGACCATCTGAAAAAAGAGTTTTAAAAAGGGCCAAAACTCATTGCTTCAGTTACTTAAAAGACTGATTTCACTGATTTCCAGCCAAAGAGCTGAACTTACTTACACAGCGTTTTACAAAATAAACTTACCTTTGAAATCTCCTATCGCCTTATCATTTTTATTGAGTATTAAACTTTTCGACATCAACTTTTCCGCGAGTAGCGGATTCGCTGCAATCAGGTAGCGCGATGAGTTGTCATCAAATATTGTGGTGCTGTCGTTGTTGTTGGTGCTATTGTTGTTACGTAAATTGGAGTTGCTATTGTTGGCGTTATTGCTTGTGTTTTGGTTGAGGAATGAACTGCAATTTGACTGCTCCTGGGTGGAAGACGCGGCCGTCGGCTCCAGTGTAAGTGAATTTGTACCCACAGAGCCCAAAGCAGAATTTTCACCTGGTAGCTGAATTGCATTCCCCGATATATTACTGTTGCAGGTGGTTGCATTGCCACCCCCGTTCACCATGCCGCTGACTACGCTACCAACTCCCCCACTCGCATTGACGAGTGCAGCAAATGCATCATGTGGACTTCGTACCACAACGTCACTGGTTACATCACTGACATTGTTGTTCTCCTCCTTTGAAAAAAAAAACACAATGATACGACATGAGTTTACAGAAAATTAAATCTCTTTACTTTCACTTCAACCGTTGCTAAATCGGACAGAAGACTCTCAATTTCAAAATTACTCTCTGTTAGTTGACGGAACAAGTCATCAGAGGAATCATTGTTACACAAAGAAGGCTCCAAGGCATTCAGTTCTGCTGTTGTGCTTTCGGCAAGTTGAGTACTTTCGCTGACATTTTCATTGGATTCGTTGACTTCGTCCTGTTTGTTGCAGCATGAGCCCGCAGATGCGCCCAACCAAAAAGAAAAGGAATAATTGTCAATAATAACTTAATTTGTCTGATTCTTTGAACTCTACATAAAAAATTCGATGTTTTATTTCGGTATGAAATTTTTAGAGAACTACAAGGCACCTTTCCGTGCGACGCAAGGGCGACACAAGGGCGAATCACCTTTAAAATGTTCAACATCAAATATGAAGTTCAACTAAGAACCGAATTGGTCATTCATCATAATACGTCTCTGCTTTTTTCTCCCAGTATATACGATTATAACGGTACATCAAAGACTTAATTGTGTGGAAACTGTTTTACTGATTTAGGCATAACAAATATTTTTCCACAAATTTATTGTGATGTGGAAATTGTATGATTTAGAAGCCCTAAAGCAGAATAAAATTCACTGGCAGATCGTCAAAGCAAAATCAACCATAAGAAAACTTCAAAAGGAATCAAAAGGAATTATGAAGGACAAAAACGTGAAATGAGTTTTTCTTCTCATTCGCAGAAAAAGTAAAATAATCGTCACACAAATCAGTTTAAAAGTGAATTTTATTTGGGTATTTTGAACATCGTGCTTAAGTCCTCGAAACGCCTCTAAGAATCGATTTTACACTCACCTGCATGCAGGTTGCAATGTCTAAGCCTCCCACAATGCGACCATCGTTATCCGGACACCAGAGTAGAGCGTCATCAATAAATGGCATCGCTGACAAGGCAAAGCCACTAAGAACTTCGTTCACCAGTGCCAGCGTGTTTTTGTCACTGGCGATGGAGAAAGAAAAAATTTCAGAGCTTGGAACGGCAGAGCACTCCCGCTTTTCGATGGTGTGAAATACCGTTAAGTGAAGTTTTGTGTTTGAGCGGTGGCTTTTATAAGATTGGTTTTTTGTTTGATTTTAGGCACTTCTTTATTTGAAACTATTTCACATAAAAAATTTAACAAAGTTAAAGCCAATTTGTTGTTTCAATATAAATTTATATTTAAAAATGGACGTATCGGGTTTTTATATTGTACTAAAAATGTTTAACTGTTAAAATTATTTTGTATAAAAATTGATTTAACTACTCTTTTTTTTTGTGATTAATATTTAGATAAAACTTTTTTCTTTTAAACACGCAGTAATTTTGAATGGTGTTTCGCAAGAATAAAACTTGGGTTAAGGCAGCCTGTTGGTGTGTAAAAAAATTGTTGATAAGTCTGGAAGTAGAAAGAAAGTAAACAAAAATTAGTTCCAAGTATGAGAAAAGTCCACGATAAGAGAACAAAGTTTTGCCAAAAAAGATTTTGAGATGTATTAGACGGCGTTAAAACAGGCGAGTAGATTTATTAATTTATAAACCCCGGTTGAAATCACACCATATTCTTTGGCATATCATGTCATAGTTAGAACTCACTCCGCGGAAACGAAAGTCCGAAACCAATTTGGAAACAAAATGTTTTTAATGATGTTTTAAAGTGAAAAAATGTTATCAAAGAACTTATGTTAGAGCTTTTATTTCTACTATCTCGCCGAAAAATGCGAACAAGTGAAAACTGAATACTTTTCGCCGTAGTCCAGCTGACCAAAACCTGCATCTTCATAACATCTACAATCTAATCAGTCAGTCTGTAATCTGAAACGTTTTTGATGAGGATTAAGTTGAAGAGAGAAAAAGAAATATATTGTATTTGATTTCTTAGCTCCGTTTAACGAATAAAGTTATTTGATTTTTCAAAAATAATAACTTTAAGAATCATAAACGGGAAAGAGACGAATCGGAGTGAAGTGAAACAAGCACCGTTATCCAGCGCCGTTCGAACACATACAAATAAAGTCAGACAGACAGTCAGATAGATCGCTTCGTATTAAGTTAAAATAAAATATTGAAAGCATGAAGAGAAAATTAAAAGAAAATTAAAGTGGTTCCTTTCTTCCGGATAGTTATCATTAGGGGCAACACCATTAGCGACATCATCGTCAACTTCATCATCATCGCCAACATCGCATCGTGGCAATTATAATAATTCGACAGCAAATGAAATTTGATGGGCAGGCAACAACAACATAATGCAACCACACAACAACAGTGCAAAAAGTTCAATAACATCAAATGAAATAACATCTGTTGTGTTTGTTGTAGTTGTGAATTCTGCTGTTGCATTAGAAAAGAAAAAACAAAAACTGAATAAACAATAACTCCTATGAACCGATTAAAGCTGTGTTGTGTTTGTTGGATTCAACTTTTTGGAATTTAAAAGCAAAACTTTTTACATGGGGCCAAATGAAATCGTCGAAACCCGATTGCAAGCCTCCAATCCAGAAAGAAAGGTGAAGTTTAAGTTCATCCGGTTGCTGAAGTATTACTCGTATATCGATCAGTGAACCTGATCGAGGGCTTGCAGGTTTTACTAAAATATTATAATAAAAGCTCTTTTTCCAGTTGTGTTCCTTTTGACTACAGATCATAGAAGGGCGGATAAAAACTCCTTCGGCTAAAGGCGTTTGGCTCCCGTAATGCGTAAACTAAAATATGCGATGTTGCCTAAGAGCGAAATGTGGTTAATTTCAGTGTCTCCTCTCAATACCCTCTTGCAAACATTTGCCATTTTACGTCTTCATCTCAATGAATTGGTGTTTAAGTTCCATTATTTTCGTTGTAGATACGAGTATACAGATCTGACCTTCAGGATATCATTTTAAGGAAGATCAGATTTAAGGAAGATATTTTCAAACTCGAACTCGAAAGTTCGCTACTAACTTGTGCTGTAAAGAAAATACGTCCGCATATTATATTTGGTGAAGGACTATGGGAGAGATTTGTGTGAAGAACTATTGCGAATTTGTACGAAAAACTTTTACGCTATCAAACGTTGGTGCTGGCCTTGTTTGTGTAAGAATATGATATATGGCCAACTTTCTCATTAAGGATTCTTCGATAGAAAGTAATTTTCTAGGAAAGATTAATTGGATTTAATTAAAAATGCTACAAATATTACGAATTTACGTAAATAACTCCACAGTTCTCCATTCGTTTGTTTGCACCTGTTGGCACTTAAAACTTGAATATTAGCAGATCAATAATTTGACTTCAAATTCAATTAAAACATTTAGCCAAAATATCAGACTGTGAAACTGCAAACTATTTGTTCCTAACGTCTATCGCTACAATATATTATTGTATAAAACGAAAAAGTGATTCACGGTTTACAGAGCAAAGCACAAATTTCGGTGATTCCGCAGTGTTTCTCTTGTACGTTTTGCAGTAGCAATTGTTGTACCTTCTGCGCAGTTGTGCTTATTTTTTTTCTTTGGGATTTAACTTCAAACGTGACCCACAAGCTGATTTTTTCGTAACTCTGTCAGCTTTGGGTGGTTTATAATGATTTAATGATTATTATTTTGTTCGATTGGAGTTACATGCAGACAGCGCCTATACGTTTTTCCTTCCCATTTTGTTTGTGCTTGCGCCGCTAACCAGACTATAGGAGTCAGACTCTGAACTTAGTTCTAGTTTAGCCCAGCTGCTAAAATTAGCCCAGAAGCGAAAGGCTAAGAGCAAGTAGGATATGAAGTAAAGAACTGTTGGCGTCGCATGTTCAAGAAAAACATTTAATAATATATAAATATAAATCAGTTAAATCAGGTTTTAGCTTTCAGTACAATTTTAAATGTTGTTTGCCGTTTGCGCTCCTGCAAATGGTTTCTCTTTTTGCTTGGCGCTTAACCTTAAAAATGTGTGACATCATGACAGTTTAATTAGAAATAGTCTATTGGAAAATAAGGTCTTTGTAAAGAAATGCTACAAAATAACCTTAACGTCCAACATTCACCGAAAATACAATAGAAAACGAAAAGATGTTACGCTGGCGAACCAGATACAAAATCAAACGACGAAGGCACAAACAATAACAACAAAATTCTTTACATAACATGTTATTGAACTATGAAAAATAAAATGAAAAAAGATGTTAAGGCAGCAACTGCTTCGCCACCACTTTTTTCTATTTTAGTTTGTGCCACAGTTGCTGTTAGTTGCTGTTGCCGCAGCTTCGAAATGAAAATGCAAAGCAACGTTTTTCTGCTTTCTGCTTTCTGCTTTCTGACTTCATACTCGCTCGTATTCATAAAAAATGCATTTTTGTAATTTATTTCATTTCATTTTATATTCCTGTTGTTGCTGCTATTTTTTTTTTTTTTTACTTCGTCATACGTTTTAGTATTATTTTTCTAATGTGCATATTTTTCTATTACTTGCAGCCGTTTTGTTGTTGCTGCTGCCTGCCAGCCAGCCAGCCAGCCAGCCAGCCAACCAGCCAACCAACCAGCCAGCAAGTAAGTGCAGCCATTGCAATGGTTGTTGTGTCTTTTCGTTTTTCGTTTTTCGTTTTTGCTTTTTAAAAAGTAGCTTCACTTAAGCAGCGAACCCCAGCCAAATTCATTATAAGTGAAAGTCGAAGCGCGACTACAGTTCGTTAACATTGAACTACGTGAGTGCGCCAATAGATTACTACATAGCAACAACTGCAACAACAGCAAATAAAACAATAACAATGGTATTAGAAGCAATGTTTGAAAATACACATTTCCACACCACACACACACACACACACACGTGCAATGCTAAATAAAATTAAGCGACCAAATTGTAATAAATACACTCGCTTTTAGCTGAGTGTAAAAGGCGATAATGATGTTCACTACGAAAGTCCTTATTACTTGTACAGCGTTTGATAATATTGAGTGTCTGTTCATACGTTCATATACGTACATACATACGTACATACATACGTACATACATACATACATACGTGCATACGTACTGTTGGTTCAAGTATTATCGAAGCTGTTTCTCTGCGAGCAACAATATTTTGCAAAAGCCATTGCAGCAAATGGGCTGCAGTGCCGAGTACATATCGCACAACAACAACAACATGGTCGTAGTGGCAACGACACAAAAGTGCCTCTAAACCTAAAATAAAAATTACGCCAGCTTGTGCAACTTTCTGAGCTTGGGAGAGGAATGGAAAAGCCCGCCATATTCCCTGCCTTGAACTGCACTGAAACTAATAGTATTATCATCACTATTCCAAACTGCTCATACACCTAAAAAAATAACTCAGACGAAGAATGAAAAGATGTGAAAGGTGTTAAGCGACATTTTATTACACGAAAATTGTACCCTGCAGCCAGATTAGTTTCCTTCAATAGACTAATACGAGTAGAGTATTGTTTTGCTCACTCAGTCGCACTCCCATTAAACATTTTTCGCAATGAGAGCTAAAAGTCAAAATTTTTTATAAGATTTTATTGCTTAAAACTTTCCTAAAACTTTTAATTTTGGGCTTGTGTACATTTCGATGACAGCTACTCCTAAGTCGTCCTGTTAACGCTACTGTCGAGGTAATCAACAGTCAAGAATGATGCCTAAATTTTACTGGTCAACTCTTGAGCATTGAGCGCCCTTTTGGCGAAAGGATTCGAACTGCACAAATAAGTTCGAATGATTTGGAAAACCAATAACACCCAGTTGTCAACAGAGTAGGGTATGCAAACAAATTTACTACAATGCCATTAGAGCGCAATGCCAATAGTATTTTCGACTGCAAACGGCGAACGGCAAATGGCAAACAACAAATGCAACATTGACAACAAGCGACTGCTGCAGTTTGCAGTTACTGTTAAAACAACAACAATATTACCGGTCGCAATGCAATGCCATCAATATGAGCCATGTGCAGTGAGTGGTTTTTCCAACGAAGCAAAAAATGAAGCACAAATCTGCAACAACAACGCGCTAAACTAAAGGCAGAAAATTGCAATGTCTTCACCGACTGACTGGGAAACAAGTTTTGTGCTGCGCCGCATTGTGGTGCTCACACGTACATGCAACACAGTCAATTTTTACATTATTCTTGTCGTCTTTCTGCATTAATTTCAATAAACAGCAGACTACGTTAGACAACAACACGCGCAAAATGAGCGAACTGCAACAGAATGATCTGCCTTAAGTTTGAAAAGTATTAGAAGAGTTGTTGCCAGCTTTTGTTTTCTTTACTACAATTTTGCACAAACCTTCACTGTGTGTGAGCGTGCACGAACAAATGCATAAATTTCTTTCAATGCACACATAATATATATACACACACACACACACATACACACACACACACACACATATATATATATATTATGCATTAGTATCTTTAAATACAAACATACAGCGGACGGTGTATGCATGTCCGTTGCCACGAACATGGAGTGCAACCAAAACGAATCGAATTAGCTTTTATTTATTGTGTATTTGTTTTTTGCAAAACCGGAATCACAATAAAAGTAAAATTTAAATTTTCAAATTTATTATGTTTGCGCGCAGAATAAATATGTAAATACTATATACATACATACATACATACATACAAACATATGTATAACGTACATGTGAGAGTGGCCCGCCCAAAACCAGACGTGTTCCAACTTCACGTCCCGCCCGCTAAACATTTTGCCACCACCAACATGGAAACGATTATATGTATTTCTTGGCTCATCGTATTTTCAAAATTACCAGATTCCTAAATTAATGGAAATAATGTCATCTGAAATATCGGCTGCGAGTAATGCGCACAGTAAAGCACAAATTTGTGAAAAGTTTGCTCCTACTCGTATAACATTCTTACAGTTTTTCTCTTCCCTCAAAAGGTTGTTGCCGTCCGTTAGAGTTGTACGTTAATATGGAAAAGAGGAAGCAACCACTTAGAAAGCAAAGTTTGTTAATTTAACTATTTCAAGGACTCGCTGTTGCTGATTCCGAGAATATATGTATGGATGTTATGTTGACACCAAAGCCACAGAATTCCATAAGGTTCATTATCAGAAGTCGAATTTTCTAAAATTTGCCATTTTGATTGTGAAAAATTTCATAAATTCTTCAGTTTTTCATCGGTCTCGCAACTTGTATGTCGTTGTTCAGGACAAGTCGAATATTTCAAGGAATCAAATCATAAAGAATATAATATGTCATATAAATATATGAAATGTGTATCAAAGTGTCAAGTCCCTTAGGCGTTGTAGAGCATTGCACATACACATTTGTATAGTCAATACTTTACTAGGATTCCCGACTCGGCTGATGTTCTCCCAAATAGTCTAAAATATATGAACGAAAACTACTTCTTTAAGGCTTACATTTTATGTACCACGCCAATGAATCCATGAATGAAAGCATGCAAAAGGAGTTGGTCACATTTGTTTTTCTATTGATTGCAACCAGATGTGTACGAACGTCGTACATGAAAAAATTATACTAAAGATTCGTCAACTGTTAATTAAAATAATCAATTTTAATAGTTACATCAACACATTATTTTTCTTTGTTCCAAAATAAATTCAAAACACTCGACGACTCTAATAGAGACAAAACAAAGAAATCAGAAATTAGAGAGCTGCACCGTTTCCCGCAGCATCAGGCACTCTTTTCATCCAACCTTCGATTGAATTAGTGTTTTTGTAACTTGATGTTTTCAAAAATTTAACGCAATATACGAAGTCAATCTTGATTTCGCAATTAAAATATGACTGTATAATTTCAAAGCACATACGTTTCTTGTTTGTTTTACACATGCGAAACATTATTTCTGAAGAACCCGGTTGTACCAAAGATCGGGAGACTCTTCGTTGACAAGATTTGACGTTTCATTCAAAGATTGTGAGTAAGAGTTAATTAAACCTGGGGACGATCCTTGAAAACTTTAAACAGTGACCACCAAACCCAATCGTCAAGAGTTTAAGTTAATTTGTGGAGAGCAACTGCCTTTGAGCCACAAACTCTTTTTATTTCAATTTTAGCATGTGGACTCCATCAAAATATTGGCTTCTGATATAAAATCATGTTAAATCAACATCAAATAATCTTGGAGTTGAGCTATTCATCACTTTGTACATTCTCCGAAGTATCTCTTTTATTTTGACTTTTGCATACGACTTTATAGTTTATTTCTTACTCCAAAACACGATTTCCGTATAATGTACCCGTATAAAAGTACCACCATACACACAAATGAAAAAATTCAAATTCCAACACAAGACAATTTTATCTTAAAACAAAAGAATGAAAACAAATTAAATTAATTACTGTTGTGCTACTCACCTTTTGGTAGTTGGCTTAAACACTTTGTATATTGTCAATTATTGAGTAATAAATAGTTGTTTAAAAATGTTTATTTTCAACAATAATAGTTCTTTTTCAGATTTTTCATTCAAGATCCCACGTTTCAAGACAGAATTTCAGGATTTAAGCATTTTTGTTGCAACGAAATTTATTTCTTTAGAACTTAATAATTTTTCCGCCTTTTTTATAATAATATTGATATGAATAATTTAATGGGAAAAACAGTTTTGACTTTTCCTTTGGTTATTTTATTGTTTGCAGCAGTTCTTGAAACTTCGAGCATTTTTCTTGTTTTTTTTTTTGAATTTTAATTTGGTTTTTTATTCATAATTTCTTTCACATAACACTCGCGCTTAGGACACGCGAATTTTAGGTTTCTATCATTTTATGTCTGAAGTTGTACATGGGTTTGAGAGTTTTATTTTGCAACGTATTCGTTTGATGAATGGAGTCTTATTAGTCTTAACATCAACAAATCCCACACGTTGTCTTTGGGGACGCATTTAGGTCTGTTTGAGTGATCATGCATTGAAATAAGACATGTGCTCTGAAAGTAAAACAAAAAGAATTAAGATTAAGAATTAAGACGCAAAGAAGTTTAACATTTTATCGGAAAACAAGGAATCTGTGTCTGTAGCGACGGCCAAAACGACGTGTCATCAAGCTGACTTAAAATCTTACAAATATGTATTGCACATACATCAACATGTACATACATGCATATGTATGTATGTATGTATGTACTCTTGTATTATTTTCGCTCTATTCAATGTTATATTAGTTATTCAGTACCTTCTGCGTATGATTTATACAAAAACGTTATGCCCATCGCTCATACTTCCACTCAAACTGGACATTACGCCCTGATTCCATTTAGTATTTTGATTTTCAGACGTGCTAAAAACGGAAAAATGTTTTTCTTTATTACAAAAAAAAAAAAAAAAAAAATAAAACTTTAAGTCAAATTCAATTAAGGAGATCAATGAGAGGCAAAGTTTTTAATATGCCCTTGAAATATTTGCATATCGGTGAACATACACGCACATATACTTGAATATTTCAGAAGACTTTTTCGAAGATATTTCACCACCTAGAAAGACGAGATGAAAAAGCGCAACTAACCTGCAAGCGGGTAAGTCTTCATTCTCAAAATTGCTTGAAAATTGTGGACACTTTGCTTTTGATATAAAAGTATTTACGATAACATGAAAAATGTTCTTTGCCATTAAACCATTATCTTCATCTGCATGGTACACATTCTCAAAAGAAAACGTTGGAAATGCCACAACGAGGGCAGAAGCCTCAAAAAAATTCGTCAATAAATATATTCACACAGACAAATTCATTTAAAAAATGTTTAATGTTAATGTTATTAATTGCCACGCTTTTTGACTTCTTTTTTCCCAAAAGCCTACATGTTCAGTGTAATTTCATTAAATTTCATATTTTCGTTTTTTGCTTTTGCAATATTATACAGAATAAAATTTGTCTATTCCAACTTCCAATATAAGATCGTCAAGCTTAAGTTGATTTGTAAAAGTTACAGTTGGACCGTTCTCAATGGCAAATTTAAATTCGATTATTGATAAGAAATTTCATGAGAAACGAGGTATATGTGTAGTTTTAAACTTGACTCGTCTTCATTAATAGAAAACATCTTCTATAAGTGCTATCTAGTTGCAAATAATTTCATTGTCTACCTGTGCCCAAGAACTTCCGGATACTTTGGAGTAGACAAATAAGTGTATTTCGAATAACAAATCGTGAGCCTGCTCTTTGTCAACTATAGTGCGTAAAAACTTGTATATATATACATTTTGCTTGGACAACGATACTAACAAGCTGCTCGTTTTAAAATATTGTAAAAAATAAAATAATAGAATTATTGAAACCGACACAGAAATCAAAGTGTAAATAAGATTTTGCAGTTTTATCAGCTCAACTCTTGTTTTGTATTTTTAAGATACGTATAAGAAAATTTAGCAAAACATTTAAAGTGATGCCTCCACAGCACATACCTGCCGGAAGGAATGGCTTTAAGACCAATGGAACAAAATTTAGCGCTTTTCATACGAATTGCCCAGACAAGTTTTGTGAAAACGTCATAAAAATGTATAAAAAAAACTCCCAAGATTAAACTCAACTCCGCAGCAAAACCAAGTTCATTCCAAAAGAAACAATTGACTACTCTTCTATCACAGATTTTCTTTCGAGGGCACACAAGACTTCATGAGACGCTTTATTTATTTATCATTATCGTTTTGTCTTCAACACTTCGTGTAAAATTGAGAAAACGAAAATCAAACACATTTTTATTTTTAGTTCTGAAGGTCAGCCTTTAAAAGTCTGAGTAATTCTGTTATTATCAAATCAAACACAATGCAACTAATGTATGTAGATAAGTATTCTAAATTCTGCGTAACGTTCACACGTTGAGTGAGTTTTAAAAGTTAGAGGCGATTGTTGAAAAGGAAAAGTTTTCAAAACCGGTTCGGTTTTATATAAACACAATTTGAGAAATCCTATAAAGTCATTTTTGTACTTTTGATCCACAGACAGACTTATTTACGACGCTTTATTTCCTCAAACAAATTGCGTTTCTTTCTGAAATCAACAATTCAACACATTTTTAATCGTCAAGTACATATTTATGCATGTGAATGCGCTCAACAACAATAGAAAGATCTCAACTCTCAAGCGATATCAGCAGCCGCATGCTCCGACGACAATGACAACTTTGAAGAGTGCTCGCCAATTAAATACATACGCAAAAGTGCCAACACATTCATACATTTATATACATATATGTATATATGTACGTGTGCACTGCATGTGCGAGTGTGTCGTCACGAAATTGGGTATGAAACTGCTTACAAACTGTAATCTGCTAAGCCCAAGACCGCTTCATACAAGGTTTCACACTTTTCCGGCTATAGAAACGACCTCGGCGCCACCTTGAATACTTCAAAAATGCACGCATTTTATGTTGCAATGCGTTAGCCGAGAGGTTTTAGAGACCGAAAAATTTCTTCTTCTTCTTGTTTAGTTTAAGCTTTATTGGTCCACGGTACAAACAAGAGTGGTTACAGACTAAACTGACTTCCAACATTCTTTTGTGTATATGTGATCTATTTTTTTTTTCTTGAGTCATCGTGATCTTACTCTTGTATTTCCTATCAAAGTAGAATCAAGAACTCAGAAAATTCTGGCTGTAACAGCCAACAGCGAGAGCTCCTTAAGCCCAAAAGATGTTTGCAAAATACGGTGTTGAAAACAAATACTTGCTTATGAAAAATTTAGGGTTTTGCAATTATCGTATTTAGTTGCGATTAGAAACTCTTTCCGTTTTATTTATATGCTTTTTTCTGCACGATTTCAATTCAAACTTTTGAGTCTCTTTGCAACTGGAGGAATCGTTTCGGATATTAATATTAATAGATGTGTGAGCGCAAATGTGCATGTCTTGCAACGACTTGAACTGTGAAATTCCAACTGAGTGACCCGGATTTTTAAATATAAGGCAAAAAATATACCTGGTACTTTTAGTCGGTGCTTAAATTTAAATTTTTACTTTACTCGTATTTTAGAAAAATCATAGATTGAAGCAGCCTAAACTAGATCTGGCAGATTTCGACTCGTGAAAGACAAGTCCTCCTCCATTTTTTGATGCAAAGCTTCATTGCTGTCGTCTCTTAAAAATCGTGTGGGAAAAGCTCCAGCTGAGAAAGCAAAGCACCAAAATCGAAAGCTGTTTCTTAGAGTTAAAATCTGTATGTGCTTTGCAAAGTTCTCGCAAACAAGGAAAATCTGTTTCAAGCAAATTTAAAATGCAATATAATATTAAATGTTAAACAAATAATAGCAATTAAAAACGTACATTCGTACTTATTGTCATGTGCTTGAAACTTTATAGTTTTGTGAATTTCTTGGTAAGTCTTTGTTGTGTTTTTGTCACCACACCAGTAATTTACTTTAACGCGTAAAGCGAAAGTGATTCGCCGTTAAGTGAAATCAAATGCAAAGAGTTTGGTAGTATTGAAACAAAAAGCTGAAAACTGATTTACCAAATCCTTATCAATGGGACAACTTTATTTCCTTGCCTTACGGCCTAAGTTCAGTTTGAACGAGCTGCGGAAACTCCTTCTGGCCGAAAAGCAATAGAAACGAAAGAATCATTATAGAAAGTTGTCCGCATGAGATTACAATTGACTTTAGCAAAACTTTTGGCAAATTCATATGTTAGTGGCCTTGAGCGCTTTAAGCTACCAGCTGCAATAAGCCGCATTTCTTTCCTAGTGGGATTCATTCGTGGTGAGAGTGATTCCGAGTTCCTGCTTGATAGCATATCCTTCGGGTTCGAACAAGGTCAACTGCAACTACCAACAAGGCAGACTATGCGGCATTATACTCGCATTGTAGATTTCGCTGATAAAAGTGATATTGTGAAGAAAAACTGTTTTGTACATAGATTTTGAGCTCTATCTCGCTTATATTGTATCTAGTTTATAAGTATGTAATAAAAAATAAACAAGGAAACCATGAAAAGAAAGTGTTTTTACTAAAATATCAGATTTTGAATTTAAAACATTTGTTTTGAAATCATAATTTTTCCTAACAAACATTGTTTATTTCTTCAAATATTTTATATAAAATATTTTTGCCTAATTAATATTTAAAGAATTATCGAAAGCAGTTTTCTCGAAGAAAAAGAAATACTTCTGCAGTAACTTCATCCGAAAAGTTGCTTTACGACTGCTACAACTGCTACAAGTGCGCATCATGTTGAGGCAAGAGGTGTCAGCTGTCGAAGCCGTTAGTAGCCCCGACTGACTTTTACAGAGACTGTGTGACGGCACATATCAGCTGGTTCACATGGACTTCAACCGCAGTATATCCCATTATTCTTTCATTGCCTTTTGCATGTTTCATTTCTCACTTGCAGTGAAAGTTGCGAATAGGAAATACTTATAGTCAATTTGTTTTCTTTGCAGTATCAAAAAAGGAAGTGCGTGTTACTGGTAGTGCACTTACATGTATACCGTGTATTACCACCCCGGCAAATGGGTATATTACGTATAAAATGTTTTGCCCTCTACTGTCTGTTTATATCAGTTTTAAAACCAAAGCAAAATGCACTGTGAAATATTTCAGAGAACTGAGCGATGAATGTTCGTTAGCAATGCAATATAAAAACTCATCATTATTATTTACTTTTTTTACTTTAATTTGTTATTTTATGCCTCTTGCTTTACTTATTTAGTCATTGTTTTTAAGTCTATCCATTCAAGTATTTAAAAATTGCACACAATAACTTAATACGCACTCACTCATGTGCACGTAGTGGTGATGACCTTCTCACACTGTCATGGCTGCAAGAAAAAACACAGCAATTGATTCTATCAACATGAATATACGGGTACGTGCGTGTGTGTGTGTGTGTGTGTGTGGGTCTGTGTGTGGATGTGCATTCATACGGACGACACACGTACATACATACATATATTATCTACCTTCATGTATTTTTAAATAAATTACATACATATGTATTGTACTTATGCGTGTATTTATGCACTCGTTTATTACTTGAAGAATTTTCAAAACAGGCAGCCCCTGCACATACATACAAACTTTCAAGATTTTAAGAAAAGCTTTTTACACCCATATTATTGCATTTACGTACGTGTCTATTTTAATTAGGGAAACACCAGAAAAGTTTTTCTATTGCAAATAAAACGACGTACTTTAACTCATTTTCAAATGACTGTTAATATCTGTAAATATATGGGGTCGGAAACACAAACACCCAGTTACAGACATGCAATTTTGGAGCTTTTATTTCCATTTAAATATTTATTAGCCGAAACAAAAAAAATCAATTAGAATATAGAAAATTTGTTAAGCCACAAAAACAATTTCTATAAGAGCATTGAAAATTTTAAAGTCTTTGATGCAATTTTTTCGACCTGTACTATTTAGTTGCTGATTTAACTGAATTGAGCTTAAGATCAATTTTGTTTTCCAATAAGTATTTATTATTTAAAACCTCATACCTATCTCGTGTGTGTAGAGCGTCTTCTCCTGCAAAAATGTTCCTGAAGCAGAAACATAAAGAGCGTCGAATAGTTTCAGAGCTAAATAATAAATATCGATACCAAAACAGCGTCTTCTTCGAGCTCGACTAGCCAAGATCAGTAATGCAAGTTCTAAGAAGAATGTTCCGTGCTTCATTTTAAATGTATTTAATAAAATTTTAACCAATTAGCTTTTTAAATCGCATACAAATAAACGACACACTGGTAATTCACCGCCACCGCCACCGCTACCGAGACTGAAAGCAAAAACCAAGAAAAGGGTGACAAAATTTCAAGTTAAAATTCACGTAGAACGTTGCATGATTTTAATTAATATATCAGAGTTTTCTGAAGTTTAATAGCAAATCGCGAAAAGCCCTTGGGAGAAGTAGACTTTTCTCAAGACGTGGAAATTATGAGCGCAAAAGCAGCCGAACGCGAGCTTCAATTGTCAAAACTGTGCGAGACTTATTACTAGAAAATTCTGCTTCACAGACGAAATGTCCATAAAACTATAAAGCTTACAAATTGACTTTAAACATTAAAAACTTTTTAAAACTATATGAGCTCTCCAAACTCACAGTTTTATCCCAAATCAGGCCATATTTTCTCACTATACAATATTTTTTTTTATATTTAATTTAAGATTTAAGATTTTAAACGCTCTGCGCTATTTCTCTTTGTAGTCTCAATAGATTTAAAAACTTACTTATATCTCGTTTCGCGGTACTGTGATGCCGAAAAAGTTATTTTTGGATGCGTATTTTCTTCCATGCAAAATAGTGTTACCCTAAAGCACGATCTCTCAATAAAAAACAAAAACTTTTTCTAATAAATAATGGATGCAAAACAAATTGTTTTTGATTTCAATGAATAAAATCTAAAAAAAATAAAAAAAAACTTTTACATTTACTCAAGTTCGCACTTATAGTAGAATACACGGCAAAAATATTAAAAGCACATGCATGCATGTATGTAGTACATACATATGTATGTATGTGCATACGCCGATATTTAAAAGTGCACCAGACCGCGCTGTGTGTCTGTGTCTCTATCTCAGTACATATGTATTTACATATATGAAGATATGTAAAAGTTAAATTTAAAGTTCCTTATATTGGGTGACGGTGATTGATGGCAAACGCATACCTCTTGCGTTATGTACCTACATATTTACATACGTGTGTGAAAAGAGGTTTTTACCTACTGTCCTGCCATTTCGGACTATTTAATACGCGTATTCGAAACAATAAAATGGCTGGGTGCGCCATTCCGCATGATTTTCTTCTATAACAAAACGGTGAAATAAGAACAGTTTTAATTCTCTAAAAATTTTAAATTTCTCTATAATAAAGAGGTTGTGGGAAGACCCGACTTTCACTGTAGTAATATTGCCTACTTGAATCCATGTCAATAAATTATTGTTTATTTCACTGATCGTGATTCACGGTTACATACTCAAAATATTTAAGATCATTTTTGCACAAACTTTTGCAAAAAAATTTCACTGAAACTAAAATTAAAGAATTTTTATTAATACGGGCACTTAGGCATACATACATACATACATACATACATACTTATATACATACATACGTATATACATACATATGTATGTATGCATGTATGGACATTTTGCTTTTCAAAACTAATATAAAACTATCGTCATTTACAGCCATACGAGTATACGAGGTTCGTTCCAAAAATGTGGTGAGTTTTAATTTTTCTCAAAAAGTATTTAATTCTATTTCGCCCCTTTCACAGAAGCCTCCTTCAGATATAACACGTCAGCGCATTTCGAAGCAGTTCCGATATGCATTTTTCAGTGCGAGTAAGAGCTCTCTCAGCGATTCGGTTGTTATTCCCTCAATCGTCGCAAAAGTCGTCTTTCTTGGGACTTTTCAAGCTTGGCATCAGCAAAAAGTCGCAGTGGCTAATACGGTGGCTGAGGCATCATTACGGTGTTTTTTTTTTTCTTCCAAGCAAACTAAACATGATATATGATATGATGAATAAACAACAGTGAAGAGAGGCGAGTGCACCCACATAAAAAATCAGACTCTTCTTTCTTTAGTGAAAGAGAAATATTGTGGGAATTTTATCTTTTCAAAATATGGGCGAAAAAAAAACAAATTCGGCCTGGTTTCAGTGCATAAAGAATAGTATCTGTAGTACAGGAAACTTTGCGTTTCTCTGTATTAAAAATGTTGAAATTTGAAGATGAATGTCGGCAAGTGGAAAGCCCCGACCTTTCTTTAACTAAGCTGTGCGTTTTAAAGACAGAAAAGTGATTATTCCATGAACGCAATACGTTGTTTACGTAGTGCGTGTTTCTACATTGAAATAAAATTTTTTGAGTTTCGTTTTTCTTTCGTACAATCGTAATTTAACTGGTTTGAAGTGTGTAAGTAACTCGTAATTACACTGGTGCAATATTTTATTTATAAATAGATTTTTGTTTAGGAATTAAACTGTAAATTCTGTTTTATTTTTATTTATAATCTAAAACCGTACTGCAAAAAGCAACCTTCAGAAAAAAGAAATATCCAATGAAAGCCTGCTGTGTCTCACCATATTCGTACGTATAAGTGCATACATTCATACATACATACATTCATACATACATACATACATACATATGTATTGTACGTACATATGTACATATGTATATGCACAACAACAATGAATTGTTGTCGCTTACAGTTGTAGTTTTATTCACGTTGTTGCTATTGGTCATGTTAAGCTGCTATTTGTTATTATTGTTGTTGGTGCTGTTTTGTTAAAAGAGCAAAAATAGTAACGACGAAAAGCTCACATCACTACCACTTAATAAATCAACTAATATGATGCGTATCAGGAAGTCAAAATTTCAAGGATTGACTCATTGAAAAGCGAACAAATGTGATCGAGAATATGTTGAAATAATGAAAAAAAAAATCATAAATAAACTAGGCGAGAACAATAACAACCACGAGCTCAATAACGAACAAAAAACAAAAACGATAAAGTCGCATGCACAAATTAAATACAACAAACACAAAAATGCCGTCAAGATCAACAAAACAATAATAATAGACAAAAGACTATGCAAAAGAATAAAATTAAGTTTACAACTACAACAACAGCTTAACTTTGTTGCTCTATGTATGCTCTTTTGTCGAAAAAAATTTATATATATGTATGTATGTCTACATATGTATGTATGTAGTATGTAAATAGAAAAAAAGGTATGAGTACGAAGAGGAACTTATTTTTTAATGGCACTCTTCTTATTCAAAAGGAAGCCAAAGGCAGGTGCGTTGATTGAAACAACTAAATTATTTTTCAATGAAATTGTAAAGATTTTAATGAAATTAATCACTTCCACTCCATGTGTTGTGGCGAAAAATGTTTTCTCCGTTAAAAGGAAAAATTTTGCATCCCTTTCACTTGAAAGTTGTTAGATGAAACAAATATTTATGTGGCTGGTTTGTCATATATGTACAGACATGAGTTAAATTTTATTTAATTTTAATGTTTGTAAAATTTTATTTATTTTTTGATGGAAAAAGGTTTTACGTTGAAAGAATTTATACTTTTGGCAGTGGTAGTTATTTGAATTTTGTTTTTCTATGGTATGCAACGCGTAGCCTAATAGCGGCAGTCAAGCACATTCATAGCAGATACACTGAACAGCTTAACCAGCGATTATGTATTTTGTTTTTGTTAGATACTCGCAAAATGTAAAGAACAAACGTCCTTGAATTAGTAAATTGAATAACAAAATATACGAAAACTACTTCACTTTTAAAGAGATTTTAAACGGTCCATTTGATGTGTGCCCCACTTGAGACGCCCATTTACAACTGCGCGCATTAATCGACTTCTTGAAAAATGTTTTCATTATCTAAGGCGATTAAAGTACTAAATACAAGCTCTGAGTGTAGCTGAGCTACCCAATCGTTCTCCAAAAACCATATGTTTAATGGCTCTATCGCGAATACATATATTTCTTTTCGTTCGGTTGTTATACATGCGTCTTGCGTATTTTATAGACCCACCCACATAAACAGATTTGTTTTCTTCTCAGAGATTTATAGTAAAATTTCATGGCTTAACGCTTTAAAATGCGGCAACACTCAGCTTAAGAAAATCAGTGAAATGAACAAATATTCACATTAAAATTGTGCCTTTGGTACCGAAAAGTGCAAGTGCGTGCAGTGCATTTTTGTTCGATTGTCTTCTTTAAAAAAAGACTAAAAAAACTGTAATTAACTAATTTCACTAAATTGAAATAAATTTTATGGTTGCACAATAATACACATATTTCCATGTGGGTACCAGTGTCAGTCAGTGTTTGTTGGCAATAGAAAGCAAAAGATCCGAAAGCAACTTATTAATGTATGGAAACATACAAGGTTTACTTTGCCAATTCAACGCTAACATTTTTCTGCTTGTTTGTTTTAGTTGGATTGATAATGAAATTACTTATTTAATCGATTGAATCATATTTCTTGGGTCGGCAAATCAATATTGGCCACTAAGCATTCCTATATTGATCGTTAATGGCTGTCAGTAAAAACAGTAGTTGTTGCACTGACACGTCACGCCGCCACCCGTCAATACAGTCTGTAGACCAACTTGTGTGTGCTTTGGTAAAAAAAAAATTGAAACTCGGTCCACAAGTTATGTAAATGGCTTCAACTTAAAAAAAGTCAGTCGATAATTTCAGATTTATTTAAATATTGTATATTAAAATGCCCACTGCTCTTCATCGGAAACATAATTTCAAATCTTTATATGACAATTTGTGCAAATTATTCCAACAGTCTAGAGCTTCTAAGATAATTACAAAACCACTTGATGGTTTCTAGTGATGACATACATACATACATACATACATATACATATATGCCAGTGCATAACTTTCATTTTCGTAGAAAATAAATTCATATGCTTACATACATATGTATGTATATGTATGTATATGTATGTATATGTATGTATATGTATGTATACATATGTATACATATGTATGTACATATATTTACTTACATATGTATATGCATACGTACATATATGTATGTATGTATGTACGTTTACATAACTGCAAGCATACGTACTCACACACAAATGTAGAGCTCACACACACATACCTATACATATGTATATACATACATACATATGTATGTATGTATGTACGTATGTATGTATGTATAAGTTGAAAAAATGTTAATCTATTTTTTCCCTTAATAGCATATAAACTTCAACTTATCAATATTTTCTTTAATTCATTAAAAGCTGAAAAGTTTCAAAGCTACTACCACCAATTCAGGTAATTATTTTTTGCTGCCATGTACACACATACGTATGTATGTATGTTTGTACGTACATATGTATGTACAATATACCAAAGAAAAATATGAAACACTTAATAATAAATGCATAGCAAATGCAAAAAAGGTTCAACGACCTTTTTGCATTTCAGCCATTAAATATTTTTGCTTTTGGAATTAATTTCACGAAAATAAACTCTCTTTCTCTTGAATACATTTTTATTGTTGCCTTCATTGTTTGCAAAGAGTAAAAGTTAAATTAAAAACCATATAAATTAAATCCCAAAATTTAAATTATTGATTGACCGAATGAACGAACCATCATCATCGGAGTTCAAAAAATGGTTTTGGGTTTTTCGCAATTTGCAGAATATTTTATGTGCGTCTTTTTTTTTTGCGAGTATATAGAAATTTAATTGCATGTGCTACACACACACCTACAGTTTCACATATTCGATGCTATGTATACATACATACACACATATGTATGTGTCTACAAACACATGAATGAATGTATTACCCAAATTATGCTAAAGTTGAATACCACGTTAATAAGAATTTTTCATTTTTTCCTTTTGTTGTTGCTGTTGCTGTTAATATTTACAAACAAATGTTTGTACTAAAGAAAAAAATGTATTTCTCAAAACGAAAAAAAAATAAACTGCAAAAAATATAAAGAGTAAACTACAGCAGGCAGAAGAAAAAATACCAACAATTTAGGCTGCAAAACAAAAGTGAAGCACATGTGTTTATTTCGTTGCTGTTACGCTAAAAATGCAGTTTGCTTGATTATTCTGTCACACCGTGGTTTTATCCGCCAACAAATTCAAACAAATCAAAGCAAATATGTTCAAGACACCAAACGAAACGATCGTAGTATTTTTATTCATGCACTCGACTCGTGTTTGTCACACCGACTTCGTAGTAAATAACTTTAATTTTGATACAATGTCCATCGGATATTACAACAAAATATCGAAAGAAAATTTAAGAAACAGTTGGGTTGTTAATTCAAAACAGCATTTGCAAACGCCTTGCAGCAAGCCAACTACTCCGAATTGTGCAATGCCCACAAAACATTTCTATTTTTTTCGTACATCAAAAATTGTTTAAAAATATTTGAAAAAACTTTGGCGATTATCACAATTTTAGTCTCAAAACTTCTTGTCTTGGAGTTCTTGAGAAGAGCAGAGCCAATACATGACAGATTTGAACGTAGTCTTTTAAAAGTGTTTGTGAAATTGATGTACATCAGCACTTGGGACCGGAAAAACAATACGATTAATATGGATTTAACGGTGGAGTTCAAAAGCAAATCGACGGGACTTTATCAATACCACTGTGCATCGTTCCCCTACTAAAAGTTTATGTACGAAAATACGTTCGTTTGTTTGTTGTACCAGAGTTCATGTTTTGTTATTATTTTTTTCTTCTTCTCCGTTTTTCTTGTTATTAGTGTTGTATTTGCTGCAGTTGTTGTTATTTCTGTTGATGTTTTGCTGTATCTCTGTAAATGTGCATGAGAATGTGCTCGATGCAATACAGCTCGAATGCATCAGAAACCGACAGTGAATGTGATTGTTGAGGCAATTGAACTTTCTTAAGAAATTGCGACATACATGTTTATTTGTTCGTATGCACGTATGTATGTATGTTTGTTTGTTTATTTGAATTTGTAGTAGTTGTATACAATACACTTTGAAAAGCTCTGGATTCACAAGCAAATGTACGCCAATGACCGAGTTCGGGTGAAAGACCTTCGATAACCATCATCATCATCATCATTATATTCATCATCAGCATGGGTAGTCATTGCACTGTGTGTTTACAACAGCAACAACAATAAAACAAAGCAATACCAATGCAGCAACAGCAACAACTCATAACACAACACAACGCAACGCAACAGAACCAACACAACTTTGTGCTCTGCTCTGTCTGCTTCGGCTCTTAAATACTCTAAAAACAAAACAAAAAACTTACAATAAAAAACAATGAAACGAAAGAAAACTCTTTACAACAAAAAAGTACTAAAAGTTTCTGCTGTTGTTTTTGCTGTGCCTGATGACGATGACGATGGAATTGCTGATGATGTTGATGACGCTCACGTTTTATATTAAACCAATGATTGAATGGACGAGTGACTGAACCTACTCGTCTTGCTAGCCTGGTAAATGTTGAGTTTGTTGCCTGCTGTTGCGATTAAATAAATATGTTGGCAGGCTGGTTGGTTGGTTGGTTGGTTGGTTGGTTGTTGGTTGGTTCAATGGCTTGCTTGCTTACTTGCTGTTTGTTGTACATACATATATTGAGAATGTGTTTTATGCAGTCAGTCAGTCTTGAAGGAGTATGTACGTGCCAGCCCTCTGTGTTGCGAGTGAAGGAAATATGTATGTATGTTTGAAAGAAATAAACTCAGCAACAAAAAATCTCCCTTCCTTTTTTATTAGCTAGCAAGCACCACAGCAAACACCGTCGTCAACAGAAATAGCAAGTCAGCAGTAACCAGGCTAACAGCCTTTTAAGACAGAATCATTTCATACAGCGCAAACACCATCATTAACTAACTAAACCGGTAAGAAATTAACTATGTTTCCGTCGTACAGAGATTGAAAACGATACAATCCTGAGGTTTCTAATTTACTAAATACTAATAAAAATTGTACACCCTTTTCTTTATTTTTGTTTTAACTCAAAAAGAAATATTTTCTACAGATATAGTTCCTTTTACAGGTTGACTTAGCAGACAAATTATGATGGCCTTAAATCATTAAAAATATTTGGTTAACAACTTTTCATATTAAAGTGAAAATTATCAAAACTTAATTGAAAAGGCATAACATTTTAATTACTTTCCTGTTTCACGAAGACATTTTCATCTGAATACTGCCATACGATAGTGGTATTGGGTAGAACTAAAGTAATTTTTTCTCTATATACATACATACATACATATACGTTTATAATTCATATGTGTTAATTTTATAAGTAAATAATAAAACTATTAAGAAAAACTAATTCATTAGTAGCTTAATGAGATAACTTATGACGTAAAAAAGTGTACGAATTCAGTCTTTCAAATACGAGAAACAAATTCAATAAGACAACTTTTCAAAGAACATTGATAACAAGTGACTTTCAAATGGTTCTCAAAATCTTGCTTCATTTGAAGCTCAAACGCATTACAGCGATGGGGTCAGTCAAATAATTTTTATAGTTAAAATGTTTAGTGTTAGTTTTATTAAAAATGTAGATAGATTTAAATTACTCCCAAATTGCATTAATGGATCTTTTAAGGGCTCTGTCACTTACATATCTTACTCTCAGCCCAGAAAAAGGAAAACTGTTTGTTTGTGGTATTTACCAGCAACATTTTGATGTAAATTGTTTACGATTTGTCTTCATCTTTTCATATTACAAGGGTAGACATTACGCAAAATTTATTAATACATTTTTAAAAGTTATTGCAATTTTACGCTTTTGGAGTCACTTATTAAAACAACTGAAAAAATTGAAAAATTTTAATATTTCTTGAAAAACCGTTGGCATTTAGCAAAAAGCACTGAATTAGCAATACAGCTCTGCATAAATAAAGATTCAATGCACTACATTATTTTAATCAGAAACAAGAGGATTTTTTGATGTCGTTTTAAACAGTGACAACGTTTCCCTTTAAAACTTGCATACTTCTGGAATCCCGTTTCTTTAGCAACACGATATGGAAGAAGATTGACTGAGAATTTGTTACGACCGAGAGAGAGAGAGAGAGAGAGAGAGATTCTGAGAATTATAACAAACTCAAACTGAATAAGAAACATTTCGCTAAACAGCCTTTCCTTACAACAAAGAATTTCTCAGACTAAAATTACTCATACGTATTAATATAATTTAAGGTCATTGCTTTACTTTTGGCTAAATCCACACAAAACGAAATGTGATAAGCAACTTAAGAGCCGAAATTCAATAACAACTCTTTCAACGCTCATTTCTCTTAATGACAAGTAATAACTTCGTAAACAACCCCACGAAAGAAGAAAAACAAACAAGAATGAAAGTTCATTCATTCCTCGCACAATTCTCTAAGAGACTAAGCTTTTGCCAATTTCTATGTAATTTAGCAGTGTGGCCAGGTTTAATAAATACCACTTTTCCAAAGCTATAACACATTGAGAAATCATATACTACATATTTATACTGATATAAAACAATTACTGTTGGCTAAGTCCGTACCAAAACAAGTGTGAGCAAATGAAACTAAATAAAAAAACGCAAAGTTAAGGATTTAGTTTCGACAGAAACTGTACGAAATAATAATGCCAATGGGAAGAGTATTTTTCAAATTAGTTATTAAAGAATATGATGTTTTGAGAATAAAATGATTTCACCGGATGAAAGAAGAAACAAATACCGCCTAAATCTAAAAATGTATGTATGTATGTAATTGCAGTAGAAATTGGATTCGACAGCCTCTTTCCTATAAAGAGTTTAGATAAGTCAAAAAAATTTATGTAATTTTAAATTTAGGGCAGTATGAAAACTCAAACAAGTAAACTAAGATTTTCAACGTTTTTTACAAATACTGTAGAAACTTAAGCAGCAAAATAGGAAAAGCATTCATCAGAATTTTCATTTCGTAGAAAATGTTTTCCAATATTCGAATAACCAATTAAGTTATCCGTTCCCTAAGGTCAAGATCAATAACCAACAAATCATAATTTTATTGATACATACATATGTATGTACAATATGTATGTACATATGTATATTCGCAGAGTCACTGTAGATTTACATATGTGACATCAATTGCAGGCACACTAAAGAAAAATTAAGTCTGTTATTTGAGGTTGCTGTAGCTTTAGCCATCACCTCGCTAAAATAAAATCTTTTGATGCATACGAAAAAGAAAACAACAACATCGGGGTTGCCTTAGCCGTAAACCTGATTTCCAAAGTTCAATAACAACTTTTTAAAAGTCCATAGACTTTAGTACATATATATTTTCGGTGCAATTATTGGTATTTTGGTTTTCATTGATTATGAATTGAGACACAATGACAAATGTGCATGTGTGTTTGATGAAATGAGTCGCTTTTGAACAACAAAAACAATACTTAAAAGCTAAAGTTCAACATACTCTCATTTTGCCCACACATTCATGCACGTGCTTATTTAAAAGCAAACATATGTGTGTATGTATGCAGATAAGTTAATGTTAATTAACACATGCCCCTGTTAAACTAAATGTTATGCCTTTTGCAGCTCTGAGTGTAAAACACTGTTATTGTTGCAGATGTAGAAAATCTCTTCAGTTTTAACTGATATTCTAATTTTTGTTTTCCATTCGAAAATCCAGCATTTCTTATGATTAATTTGTTTTATCCAAACAAATTAATTTATTAATTTGCTTTAAACTTATGAAATTTATATTAAATAGCTGCATCTTGTGTGTGTTTTCTACCAGTCTATGTGTCGGCACAAGTCTGTTGGCGGAGTAGCGATTGTCAACATATAGGCAGCTGGAAACCATACAAAGAACAGATTAATTTTTAGATTTTTGTGAATTATATGTATATCGTCTTTTTTAAATAAATTCAAATGTTTGATATGCATACATGCACATACAAAATCTGTTTGGTACTCTTTTATTTCCTTTTTATATCAGCTGTCAAACATATGGCTATATATGTATGTATGTATATATACATATGTGTACCTGTATAGATATACTTGAGAAACGGCCAAAAACCAAACATGTATAATCTGTGTTCATTCATTTTCATGTCAAATTGGTTTCTCATAAAATATCAAAATATATATAAATTGCAAAAGAATAGTTTCAAAACAAATTAATTCCATTTCATTCGATAACGTATGAGAATAAGACGCACGAGTAACCGATATTTCCCATGACAATGAGGCACATATACTGCATACATACATACATATGCACATACATTTATAATGTGTAAGGTACACATGCGAGTCTACAAGCATATATTAATACCAGGCACACTGCTACATCGGTGGAGATTTCGTGAAAAACTCGGGCAGAGATCGGTAATACTTTTTTACGTATTGGAAATTTCAGCGGTATTGTTGGGAATATCTTTAGTTTGCGGATCATGAACACAATTTAAGATGGATAAGCACTTTTTCCAAACCAAACAAGGTTACAGCAAATCATTTTGAAATGCTCACAGAACCATTGATATTATCATATCGGAAATCGTTGTATTTGTATCATTGTTAAGTTTGCAACTCTCTAGCAAATTCAAATAATTACATACCGTCAGGTAGTGGTGTCACAATATGCAACACTACTATGCTGTTTGCCGTCATAATGTAAACAAAAAAATAAGTAAGAATTGAACTTTAGAAAATAAACTGCTAAAAAGGTACTTTATTAATCGTCTTTTTCTGTTAAAAGTGCAGTGTCGAACTAACTAAAGAGGGCTGCCGCTCGCAATTTGATCTAATCATTTTTGTGTCTTTGATATGTAATTTAATTCATAAAAAATATATTTTAATTAAAATCAAACTCAAGAAATGACTGAAGCATTCTTCCTCAATTCCAAAGTGCTTTCACAGAAGCTCTTTATAAATGTGTTTGTATTTCAATTATTCTCTCTCTCTATTTTAAGAACATGTGAAGCAATTTCCATGCATGTATATACATATTTGTGTGTGTGTTCTTCTTAATTTCACTTTCTGGGGTTTTCTCTTTTGGCTTAACTTTATTCTTTAATACAAAATAAATGAATAGAATTCACTCCCAAATAAAGAACAGATTGAGGTAGGTTCAAACATTTTCTCCGCTTTCTGTTTTTGTATCAAATATTTTAAATGCTTATGAAGATACTTATGAATGTAGACACAAAGATATGTACATACATACATATGTACGCATTTAGAAATAAAATATTGTGGCAGCGTGAAAACAGTCCCTTTATCCTTTTGGAAAAAAATTGTTAAACGCAAAAAAATTTAAATATTTTTATACTAGAAGTGGATAAGTTCTCAATTTCAAACTGCCATCCGGGGGTTTAATAAAAAATTTGCCAATTCTGATTTCAGACATTGTAGCTAACTCCAAGAACAAATTTGCAAGGCCACACTCAAAAAATATCGACTATTCCTATTTTCAAAAAATTTAGTATAATAATTATTTTTATGTCGAGATCTCCATTTCTTTTCAAATGTTTAAGGAAGACTTTTTTGATGCCAGCTCAACTGATTGTTGCTCCTGAGGTCTAATAATGATTCCAATACTCAGAATACGAATGTAGTGGTGATCTTCGAACAACTTCAATTTTGTACTGGATTGTTTTAGGTTCTAAAAAAACAATGACGGACAAGTTTTAATATTCTTTGCTTGGTTAAGCCTTTTTCATTTTGAATTTTTAATTAATTCAAAAATACGCTTTATTTTTTCAATGACCTTCAAAATCAGTTTTTAACGTGAATAAAAAAATAAAATAAACATATATGTATGTATGTATGTATATAACAAACACATGTATATAAATACATATGTTTGTGTTTGTAGTGGCTTTCTCATACTCATTTGGAGAAAAAAGTTGAAAAATATTGTAGTACTTGGAAGCGTGCATCACTCTGTTGAACACATAAACACACAAAAGTCAATACCGATCGTTAAGAAGGTAACACAATTTTGTGAGAATTCCGATCATAAAGATTGACTTCTGTGTCGTTATTACAGTGTTGTTTACATTCTCATATAGAGATATTTATAGTTACCAAAACACTGTTGTAGTGTAGGAGAAGATTTAAGTTTTTGATGGTCATGATCATTTACGGACCTCGAATAAATGAACCCTAAAACTATTGAGTGTTAAGTTAAACTACTTGAATAAGAGGAAATATTGTGAAGGTGCAGACCGTGACATTTATGACCTTTAAGCTGGATTCACCCATTTGTTCGAAGCAAAATTTTTGTCCGGCCATATGGGTTCATATACACAATTCACCGAATTCGAACAATTGGCTGGCAAATCATGGCTACCTCACTAAATACATGTAGTAATTTTACTAAGTGGCAGCATAGCGGAAGACTATAGCAGTTTGCTGGTCTAAACAAATATAAATAAAAAAAAAAAATAATTACTATTTATATATTAATGAATGTTACGTCAAAACAATAACTGCACTTTTTATTACACAACAGATGTGATTTGGCAGGTCAATTCAATAACTAAATCCTGTAAGTTTTCTGTCCAGAGAAAACTTTTTTATATGTGGTTTGCGGTTTCTCTGAATTGGCTTCAGAGCTATACAGCTCTCAAGCTACAGCTTGAATTGGCTTCATTTGCATGTTTCTTCGCACAAAATCTCTATATAATAAAAGGACAGAGTATATTTGGTAAATGCCACTTTTTAAAAATATTACGTCTCGTCTATGTGGTAACTATGATTTTCCAGATAAATTATTCGATATGGGAGAATCGTCTTCCAGAATACTCTCAGTCTACGTGCAACAGTTTTTTAGTTTTTAGATTACAGAAACTTTTTCACTCACGTGTTTTCTTCATAAATTAATGAATTTCAAGTTTTCTTATTTTACAGTCACAAAGAATTTTTTTAAAATATTTTTTGGATCTTTTAAAACCAAATACATACTTTTATAACTTTTCTCGGCAAGATACACTTGCAGAAATTCGGCATTTTATGATGGTTGCCTTATCAGTGCTTGCTGACGTTTTATCTCTCAAGCCGTATTATTGTTTTTATACTTTTATTTACACTGCATATAACAAAGATTATCGCAACAGTGTTTATTGCTGAAGCTGTTTATTGCAGAATTTAAAAAAGTACTACATATACAATTTTATACGTATGTATGTCAAACAAAAATATTAAATTGCTCCAGCGAAGTGTTGGTCGGTTCCTTCATAAGTCCACATCGAGACAAAAAATTTCGCTGTCTTATCGATTTATTTCACTTAAGACACATAATGACATGACATAAGAACGCTATTGAATCTACAAAAACCTTTAACGAAATGGAGAGTGCTTTAGTTTCAGCAGCGTAATTAACCAATTACTCCACATCGCATTAAAAACATTTCAATTGAAACGAAATGACCTTTGCTAAGAAACTCCAACATTCAGTGTTTTTACCCATTGTGCACAAATTACAGACATTCGCACAAAGGAAGCTATGTAAACTGAAGACAAGTACATTAACATACATACATACATACATGCATATGTATATAGTACATACATACATATGTGTGTAATTTGTAGTTTTTTATAATTTAACGTGTTCTGCAGCCTTCAGCGGACAAACTGTGTACGTCCTAAACGGAAAGAACTGAAACACAATCGCTTAAAATTGTTCAATTTTGGTTTTAGGCATAAATTATTAATTTTAACTCGTATTTATGTTCAACGTATTGTTACCTTTTTTGATGTTGTTTTTTTTTCCTCTACTTGTCGTCTCTGTCTTGTTTCTCGTATCAAGGTCAAGTGAAGCATTGATTCTTAGATATTTTTCCCATTTGCTTGGATGTGGGTCAGACAGAACAAAATACACTAGACTAGAATACACTGTTTCATACTGACTGTTCAAAATATTTTTATGTTTCTAACAACATTAAAAAATATTATGCTTTATTTTTGTAGTTATACATATATGTACATACATATGTTTTTATTTATGTATCTACTAGATTATCCCGTTGTGCTCTACATTAACTTCTATCTACTTACAACAATGCAAAGAAAAAATGGAAAAGTTATGCCCTTTAAAATTACCATAACGTGGAAACTAACACACATAGAATAACCGTATACACAAAAAGTCCTTGCTATTGAGTTTACATTTTTAGTAAGTTTTCAGAACATCGATTTCACCTACAATGCAACTTATTTTTATACAATATATGTATGTATATATTCTAGTATATGCATTATTATGAGATAGCGCCTTTCTATGTACATATGCTATTTTTTTCTAGTTTTATTTTCATACAAATAATTTTTGCTAGTGTACAACTTGTTGGGCAGCAAAAAACTCATTATAGTTTTTCTATTTAATGCACATATTTTCAGTAATACTTCCTCCCACTGTTGGCCTTGATAATGTATTCTCAAAAAATTTGAGACTTTAGTTATAAAATGGTACTTCAGCTCTTATGTATAAAGAGATTATAATTTCTGCTCAATCTACAAAATCTTGATTCAGGCCAGTATCCTCTAACTAAATAGTTTTAAGGTGGCAACATTCTAAAATTATAACTACAACGCTGTTGATTGTAAGCACTCAATGCAATCATATTCAAACAAAATTTATAATGTACAACGTGTTATTTTTTACAATTCGCTTAAAATGATAGTTGGAAGTTTTCCTAATTGCTCAGATTTTGTTTTTATTTCCGCAGTTCTAAAACCAAAAATCACAAAATCAAACCGAAACTTAGAGCGATACATTTTACTCTCGGAGAGAGGAAGAGAAAAGACAATGCGAGCATTAACAATTTGTGGCGTTAGCAGTTAGAAGTAGGTACGTGAAAGACTAGACTAGACGATTTTGTCGAATTCAGCTCACATTGTTTATGTACATACATACATACATACGTATGCATGAACATGCATACATGCATACATACATATTTAGTTTTCTTTATCGTTAGTTGTTCGTTGCTATAGATGTGATACGCATATACGACAGTGTGTGTGTGTGTGTGTGTGTGTGTGTGTGTTTGTGTATGTTGGTCTGCTAATTGTTATATATGTACATACATACATACGTACATATGTATGTATATGAAGCTTTTGCGAGGTCATTAAAGTTTTTGTGAGTCTAAATCAAGGTGAGTCACCTTGGCCTTATTTTTCCATTTTTTATGTTTTTGAGTTTCATCGGTTTTATGTTAAATCTTTTTCGGTTATCGGCGGGTATTTTTTGTTGCTACATGCATACATATGTATGTACATTCACACATACATACATACATTCATACATACATACATACATATGTAGTATATACGTACGTGTTAACGTAATTTGTATGTATGTGCATAAAGGTAACCATACCTACGTCTGTACATACCTACATACATATGTATGTATGTACATATACATACATGTATGTACATATGTATGTATGTACATTATTGAGAATGATATACATACATACATATGTATGTACACACACAGTAAATAGTCGTAGCAGCCGAGTGGAGCAAACTGATCATTTTTAAGCATTCCCTTATCCGTCTTTCAGTCTGTCCGCGCAGCTAATAAATTGAAGCTCAGCCACTGCTGCTGGCTAAAACTTGACGGCTCCGCTTGTTTATTTGTTTCTTGTTTTTTTTTGTTTGTTTGTGTTGTCGGTGGTTCCACTAGATGGCTGGCTAGTTATTTATTGGTAGCCAAGTGTCTGTGTGAGCATGTGGTTGCTTTAAAAACATACATACATACATACATATACTGCTAGTTATTTTAACTGGTTGGCATTGTGGAAGGTCATGATTTTATTAATATTTTCGTTGTTATTTTCAGTACGTACTGTGTTCGGCTGTAAAACTTAGTATACAATTTTCTTGCTTTAATTATAATTCACAATTACATACATATGTATGTATGTACGTATGTATGTAGGTATGTACATAAGTACGTATCATATTATGTGTGCAAGTAGTATCTGCGAATTAAAGTTAGTCGAAATAAGTTATCGACTAATCGAATGAAGGAAGAGAACTCAAAATTAAAACACATACAAAATTTTATGACGCTTTGCATGTGCAAAGAATAACAAAATTTTCATTTAAGTACATTGTACATATAAGAAAACGCATGTGAGCTTACAAGGATCCTATATCGCAGGCATAAACGCAATACCATTGACCTTTTTCTACCCCACTTGAGGTGTAAAACACTTTTTGGTGATGTCTTTCTTTTCCATTTTAAGTCTCACCCAAGTAATTTTTAAGTTTCGTTTAATATCGAATCCGGATGAGATCAATAAAAAAATGCATTTAATATGCTCATAATTAAAAATTAAACACTAGATTTATCTATTGCCCAAAAGTTCAAATACCCAAGAACTTTCTGTATGAAAGAACAATTACACATCTTCAATTCCACTAATTGCAAGTTTTGATTTGATTTCACTGTAAACTGCCTCCCAAGCCAAGCCCATTAATATATTTATGTATATGGAATTGCTTATATGGAATTCACAACGAAATATTCCATCATTCTAATAAGTGTGTATCCGAATCGATTTGAAAATCTGTAAGACTTAAAAACGGATATTTTAGTTTACACAGATTTTAACCCCGATTCTTCATATTAATAGAACTCTCGAATCCAATTCTATTAACTTTGATTAATGCAATGATGAAAACTTCCATAAACTCACCTTTTTCTAATGCCACTACCCGTATAATCAGATCACTGTCACGTTGAAAACTCATAGACTTTGATTGAATATCCTAATGGCATTCAACAATTATTACAAATGGAATTTTAAAAAAAGTAAAAATTAATTATTCCTGAAGTCAAACTTGTGAAAAAGAAGAAACACAAATCAAATTTCGTCTTCAAGAACACAAATTACGGTTTAGAGTTCATTTATAGAAAAATAAAAGTAATTTAATTGTATAGAAACCTCTGATTTGCTGGTTGTGCCGAAAATTTCTCAGCAATCAGAGACTCAGAAGGGAAAATCTTACGACTGACTTTATCGTATATTGGAACTGACACACATACATACATACGTAAAATGAGATTAAAACTTTAAAGGAAAATAAAAAATCTCGAACTATCCGCTCTAATGCACATTCAAGCAAACGAAATCCAATATTTTCATGTTGGACTCGGATGGACCTGATTTCTGTAATGAAGCCTCTTTTCGTTTTGTGTGCCGTAAGAGGGACAGTCGGATTTTCTTATTAACAAAATTATTAATTAAATGAAAACTGTTGTTGCTTGTCAAATAACGTACATTCTTAATTATTGTAAAACTACAAGATATTATTTTTTTTTTGGAGCATGTTACTCTGCGTCGCCCCTGATGTTATGTCCTACTACAGAAATATTTTGTCATTTTGGAAAGGAACAGCCTTTAGCTTTCAGCAACGTCATACATAACAAAACATGTACATACATACATTCATGTACATGTGTGAGCATGTATAATATCCTTGTCCATTGCGTCCTTTAAACATACATACATATGTATGTATGTATATGTATATATTCACACTTATGCGTATGTGTACATACATACATATGTTTGTATGTATGTGGGGGGCATTCTATACATTAGATACATCCTATACGCTGTAAAATAACAAGTTAGAAAAGTAAAGGGTTGAGAAAATACTCGTATGTATATAAAATGCATACATACACACATACACACATACATACATACATATGTATAATTTGCCGATAAATTTTGAGGTTATTCTACATAAATGTTTGTTTTGCGCAGTTTTGTTTTGTACTACAATAAGAAAAAGACAAAAAGAAAAATAAGCATAACAAAATAGAAACTAACAAAAAGTACTTTTGCGAATATTTGCTGCAGAATTTGCCCCTTCAAATGCCAGTCGTCTCGTTATATACATACATTTGTACGCATTTCTGTTACCTTCCACTACACCTCGATATATAAATGCACATATGTACATATTTAGTTTTGCATGTATTTACATACATATGTATGTACATGCATATGGATGTGTGTTTCTATTAAACGTACATACATACATATGTATGTATGTAGATAGTTAAGTACATACATATGTATGTATATACATATGTACGTGTGTAGTACATTTCATATTTGTTTATACGCCGATATACTACATACATACACATGAATATGTATGTACATACATATGTAAGTATATGTACAAAAAAGAGACACACACTTTTTAAAACAGGTGCGTGTGTGTGTGTGCGAACTATTACAACAAAGTGCAACACTATCGCTGCATTAGTGAGCTTCAATAGCAGGCCAGGGTCACGAGAGAAAAATGGACACAAAAACCTCTAGTAGCTTTGCAAAAATCGAAAACGCCTATCTCGCTAGCCATTCGATTTACTACTCACGCGCTCGTTGTAGCTGAGAACGCAAACATACATACATGTGTGTGTGTGTGAGTGTGTGTGTGTGTGTGTACGGTTGTTTATACGTATCAAGCTGATGTAGCCTTTAGTTTTAGCAAGTGTTTGCATTGTGTGTGGCTGTGAGGCAAACGCAAGTCGGAAGAAAAATATATAGGATTTGCTTTGAAATTTTTAGCGGTTATGCTGTACGACGACGGTCATTTTTTGCCGCTCTCAAAAACAGCTATTGCAAAAATAAAACAATATCAAAAACATGGTATTACGAATAGAGGCAGGCGCTTAAATAAACAAAATCATTCCGATTTTCTCAGGTACTATAATTCTATTTTTCACCAAACTTTTGTAAGCAAATATTAAGTACATGGATTCTAAGAACAGAAAAGCGTTGAAAACTTTCTGTTGACCTAGAAATATTTTGCAAAAATTTGCATCCCTGCTTATGCCTTGAGATGTACATAAATAGTATGTAATTATTTTGTTTTATTTACAATAATAATATACATAAATTTAAATCAGTTGAGTTTGTTATTCGCTTTACAGCTTTCAACTTATTTATTATTAAATAAAAAAATAGTCTTATAGCTGGCTTTTTCTGTTTTCCAGCTGTCTATGTATGTATGTATGTATGTATGGATATGTTTGAAGAAATATCCGGACTAATTTTTTATTCAACTGCGCTTAAGAAAAAAACAAGGAGAATTAAGAAGAAGTGAATATCATTGGAGAGATGAAATCTATTTAAATGTGAAAAAAAATTTGACACTGGAATTCATTCAGTCCGGGGTGAACCTGGGTCTCAACCAACAAGCTTTGCCAGCTGGCACGATCTTTAGCCAGCAGCCTCTAATTTTTCACACCAAGTTGGTTGAGGTGCTTCTCTACTTGCGCGCGCCATCGGTTCCGCGGGCGTCCTCTATTGCGTTGTCCCACTGGTTTGGAGTCATGGCCTAACCACCTTAGCCGTTGGATCCGTAGACGCATGATTAAACTCATGTCGCTGTACAGCCCGTACAACTCGCGATAAAATAGTACCCGTTCCATATAAAATATTTAAGATTTCCAAAAAACTTTTGCTCTGACGAACGTTTAAAGTCTAGTTGTTTGAAAGCGATTAGCGAAAACAATTTTTTAACAAAACCAAAACGATGAATTGTTTCTTTTAAATATTTATTTTTTTGGCATTTTAACAGTTTTTCATTGTTTCGTCGTCATTGTTGTTGTGCTTATGAAAAATTATCTATGTATGTGCAAATGCTTGTACATACGTATATTTGTTTTGCATTAGAGAGCGCAGCGATGAATTGCCTCGAATTTATATTATCGCATTCTACTTGAAAATATTTTTATTTGCTACACTTGAACAAAAATTTATATTGAAATACACAAAACAGAAATATGTATTTGTCATTTGTTTCAATAAGCCAGAAGCAATGAGACAATTTTACAAAAGATAAGAAAGCAGTGTACATTCGTATGTACATATATATGTATGTATGTATGTTTGTATGTATGTACACACAAATGTAAGTCTGTGATTTTTAGTATTGAAATGGATTTGAAATATGTTCATACAACTTCAACGTCATTAATACACATGTGTGTACAATGTGTGGTCGTTATCAAACTAACCTCGACCTTCACTGACCTTATTATAGTGTCAGTGTGTGATTATATGTATATATATATATGTATTTATTTGCATGATTGTGCTGCATAAATAAAGGGTTTTTTTATAAGAAAATTAATACTGATGGCTAAATATTATGTTATAACAGTCATGGGGATTAAGCACAATAAGTTTGTTGCTCTCTATTGATTAGCCTGCTTAAAATGTTTGCCACTCTAAAAAAGGTGTATTTGAAAAATTAGAATAGAATTGCAGTGGAAAAATCGAGACAAAAATATATTTTATGATACAAATCACATCCCTAAATTCAATCAAATAATTTTTATTACAAACATATTTTCTTTCAAGTAAAATGCGAAGATATTTCCTAAACTCAGGTTTTGAATTTGCAATTTATCAAATATGTATTGTAGTTTCAGCAGGTCTTTCCAAAAATTTTGTAATCGAATATTCATAATATTCATGTCATGAGGGAGCTCAGGTGATCATTTTTGCTGCTTGTATTTTGATAATGTTTCTCAATATTTGTTTTTCAGAAGATTGCGCGTTATTTCGCTTTCAAGCTGAGCAATAATAGTATATAAGTACATAAAAAATCTATTCACAAGAATAAAAGAGGGCTGCATCCATTATATTGTGCTTTGTCTTAAAAGATAAAACGCCATGCGTTCATAAGCAACTGAGTTCGACATACAGACAAGACATTTTTCAAAGAATTGAGTTGAGTTGTTTCAGTTTTTTCATTCTATATTAGATTGGTAACACTATACTTCCGGAAGTAAAACTAATAAAAGTAGCAACCAAATTCAGACCAGAGGTTAAACTGGATAAAAACAGAGATGTGTTCATTTTTTTAATTGAAAATAGTTTTGTATTTAAGTTTAAATGGGAAATTATCGGGCTTTGATATTATTGTGAATTCTACTTTTATTTTTTACATCACGCTGAACAGTATTTTTATGAGAAAAGGCTTCTTTGCGCAATAAACGATGTAAGTGATCTTGTGCCGCATAGCAAGTTGAGCTACATACATACATACATATGTACATGCAGTTCATTTTATGCGACTAATACTCGTATACAAGTGGTTAGCATTTATTGAATTATAACATGGTATTGAAAGAATGACGTCCATAGACTGGCTGCAGTTCTACTAGTCGGCGAATATCATGAAATTTATGTATTGTATGTACATACATACATATGTACGTGTTCGTATATAAAAAATAGAAATAGAAGTGAAAGTGAAAGTAATACAATACTTCAAAAAATAATGTGAATTCGTCGGTTTCGGTTTTTTTGGCATGTTTAGTTTGATTGTGAGAGGCATGAAAGTTGGAAGCGTTTTTCGTGTTCAGAAGTTTTTACTATCGAAAAAATTAATGAATGAATTTTGTGCAAAGCCACTTAAAAGGTTAACAAGAATCTAAGCCGGAAAAATGTTTGCAAGTTGTATACGTTTTCCAAAGCAATTCCGGCGTTTTGTGATGATCGAGGAAATAAAAACCGAATCACAGAGAGAGCTCAAGGACATACCAAAAACTACACATCATGTGTGATGAACTTCGATTCGATTTCAATTTGCAGTCATATTCTGTATGATCATCGTTTGCCACAAAAATGAAAAGTTCAGCTTTTACTTTAAACCATATAATCAAAATCGTTGTCAGCAGAACGTACGAGTACATACACATGTGTAAATATATTTACTGTGCCAAAAATTTACATATGTAGATAATTTCGTGAGATTTTCAAAATCTTTAAAATGGATTCTTATTGCCAGGAATTTGTATTTCTATTGTCGAATTTCATTAACATTTTTAGAGTTTAAGAATTTATTTATATTTTCCGGTTTTCTTTTTTCTACAAGTACATTTAAATCGCTGATGAATGTTGATCTCATGTAAAAACATTTTAAACTGACATTGTGTTGAAAATTGCGACGGCTTCAGTTCGCTTTCGTGTCGATACTCATCGACATTTTATTATTCAATACTCTTGGGGAAAAAATACATACATATATGTATGTATGTACATACGAAATAAGAAATTATTTCGAAGTGCCCTTGGACGCAGTTTGATGCCGGGCACAAATTTCTTTTAAATAATCAGATCTTGAAAACGATTTTTTTAAAATTAATTCTTTCTTCAATTGAAATTGTATCAGCACTTTCAATTTGAATGTTTGAAGGTGTTTTAAGAAGAATTCGTTAAAAAGACATGCACTTGTGCATTTAGTATAATTTTTTTCTCGGTGTAATATATTTTGAAACTTTTCGTTGTTGTGTTTGTTGTTTGTAAAACCTTGAAAAATAAAACACAAGTTAACTGTAGTTTTTGTTTAGTTGTGCTATTGTAGTTGTTGTTGCTGTTGTTGTGTAGTTTGGCATTGTAAAAAACACGTAAAGATAAACATTTTCATTTTGTATACATATTTTGTCGTTGTCTTTTGAATAGTTTTATGTTTTTTTGCTTTCAACGAGTATTTTACAAATATTGTTATTAACATTTGCAATTTTTTAAATGAAAAGCTTAAAAACGATGCGAATTGAATGTGCCGACTTATCTACTATGTACATATGTATTTAGATACATACATACATACATATGTACATACGTACATACGTATGTATATATATATATGTCTGTATGTATGTATGTATGTATGTATGTATGTATATAAACGTGTGTGTTAAAGTTTACCAATTATAAATAAATATGTAAATATGTACATCAATTCAATCTCTCGTTAAAAGAAATGAATTTGTAAATGGACTAAGAAGAAAGGTCTTTGTCCACCTTGCCGGTTGTCCGCATTAAGTGAAAAATAACTGTAATTTTAATAAGCGAACAATATTTTGTGGGTAGATAGTGTGAATTTTATTCATTGCGCTCATGCATACATGCACACGTACTACGTATGTATGTATGTAGTTACACATGGATATGTATGTATGTACATGCATGTGTGTCTGTTGTTGTTTTGTGTGTGGTGTGTCTATAACAACAACATCAAGTACATCAAGCAAGTGCAGTCATTCAGTCAGTTTTAGTCAATGTCTAGGTCATTATAAAATGACGACGTTCACGTTCACGTTCATGTTCATGTTCATGTTCAGTTTTATGTTTGTTTCTATGGGTGTATGTAAATATATATACATATATATATGTATGTATGTATGCGTGTATGTATGTATGTATGTATGTATCTATCTACTATGCACGTTGGTGTCAATGTTAATTTTTACGAAAAATATTTGTGTATGTACATACTACATACATATGTATGTATGTAAATATGTATGTAAGTTTTCTTAAATAAAATTAAAAATACATATGTATGTACATACACTCGTAAATACAAAAATAAGCAAAACAACGAAAAGCACATTTATTTCACACCAATACTGACCAATTTGTAAGATTGTATTTTTGTTATAAATGAGTGCAAGCATAGTTTTTCGATTGAATTTGGAAAGTACATAGTACATATGTATGTATGTGTGTATGTATGTACATATATATTACTTTAAGGAAATTTAAGATATCAAGTGCCAATTTACATACTACATAAGCCAGTATGTACTATTGTACATATTCACATATCCATATGTACATGTACATATGTACATATACATACATACATACATGCACATGTGTGTTTCGATTATGTAAATATGTATGTATGTACGTATGAACAAACAAATTTCTGCATTTGCTGATGCTATATTCTTGATTTTTCCTTAAACGCTTAAAGTTTTTTGGGCTATTGTATTCCTGGTTACTTCTCGATGAAAAGGGAAACAGTGTTATTTAAGCAAACGTTCAACTTGCAAGTCGCAAAAGCATCTGCAGTTTTACACCAAAAATTTATTAAAATAAGTTTAATGTATGGCTTTATTCTGCATTTTCTATTTGTAAAAAGTTTGTTTAAAAAAATAGACACTATTGCACTCCTATTTTCCCAATCCCGAAACATATCAGCATTGAAATTTTCAGCACAACTCCTGATGTGGCAATGAATTGACTACAAATTCTTCCCACATACATACATTCATACATACATACATACATACGCACTTCACAGTAAGTGTGGTGTGAACTACTAAGTGTGGATACACCTACAAATTTACATACTTAAAAATGCGTACTCACATACATAAATGCATGCACATATGTACGTGTATGAAGATAATTTGAAAAATTTTTAACCCCAGGCGGCAGCTTACCATATTAACACACACACAGACCTCTGTTAATAAAAATAACTGCTCTGTTATATCAAACGATTTTAATTTTACCCCCAAAAATTGCGATAAAATGGCATAAAACTCTCCATAAGATATACAGTTCTCGAAATAATATGAACGGATGTTGGAGTTTCATATATTCGACAAGCTACCATCAGATGAAATCGTGAGAACCAAAAATGTAGGTGCGTAAGAAAAAAGTTGTGGAAACTTCCTCGTCGTGTTGGTTTTCATTTAGAAATTATATGCAATCTTTGTAAAAAGTTAAATAAAGACAAAGTTTTTATTATTTAGGAAGAGTTCTTTTTCAGTTTTAAATAAAAACATTGAAAGCTTTTGTGTGATATAATTGGACTTCACATTTTTTGCGTTGGGCATGAATAACTGGCACCTCTTTGTCATTTCCTACCCACATATTGAGCATGCACTGAAAAGGCGTTATCGATAAAAAAACTTAAATAAATTTTAGCGGATATTAGTTTATTTTATTCTTTTTAATATTTGCAATAAAAAATCACCACAGTCATATGTGGCAGTACGGTCAATAATACCATTATTTTTTTTTTTAAGTTTTGAACCCAAATTCATTTTTATTCATCATAAATAAAAGTCTATATCATTGCAAAGACACAAATTTATTATAAATAAAGTTTTTGAACTTTGATTGCCTGCTGTGGAAAAACTACAATGAATAAAATATTTCAAAGCAATGCTGCTGTTTGTTGTTCTTTCATTTACAGGTTTAACAACATTTTTTTATTCAAGATCCATGTACTTTGACGCGTCTAGTGTACGAGTATATAACCAGTTTCGTAGTAAAAATTATTAATTTTTTATTAATCCTGAAACTTCAGTAAGCATTAAATACTTCTGCTTCTTCTTATTTTGTCCAAAACGTCCAAAAACGTTATAAGAGTCTCAGAAAGAGATATCTCATAATTTATTTCATAGATACTTAAACACTTTACAAGCTTGAATATTACAGAATCCGGGTGCTGAAGTGACAACACGACTGCCTACTTTCTGCTGAAGAACTTTTCCCACAGTGATTAATTGAAAAATGTCCTATGTGAAGAAAAGGTTACTGAAGTTTGAATATGAATAAACTACGCAAGCCACCACTACAGTTGGACTATCAACTCTAGGCTTGTTGAAAGAAGTTTTCTTTAAATCTGATTCAAATATAGTTTAGAACGTTTACACAAGCAGTTACCTTTTTACAACTCACAATTTCTAAAAGTTCATTGACTTTTAAGGGTGATAAACAATATGAAATAAATGCAACTATCAGAACCCAAAACTTCAGAACTTTAAATAAGTACATACATGCCTATGTACATATGTATATAATTTAAAGTACAAAGCAGCCGATTAGTTTTCCAATTGTAAAATTGGGTTAATATTTGCATTGAGTAAGCGTTTAAATAAATAGTAAACTTATTATTGCCCTATAAAGGCACCAAAAAAACAGAAAGCTCATCATTTTCTCACCTCTACTGTTAATAAGCAAAATATGTACACGTGTTTTAAACACAAATGCAACTCAATCTTAGCAATATTTTGTAATAAGCACCAACAACATTTCAAAGTTTTGGTGTGTTACTTTTTTAATAACATCAAAACAATCAACTAGAGGAAAAAGCTTAAGAAAGGAATCAATTTTATTTTGATAAACTTTAAAAGGAAATAATCATGAGAAAGTAGCGGGACTGGAAATCTGTACAATAGTGCACTTTTCATTAAGAACCGTGTGTTTTGGAGCAGAACGCTCGCATGTTCTTAAATCGTCTTCGTCGCAGAACAGAACAAATACTCTTTTATTAGGTTCCACAAACTCCATTTCATCAGGGTACAAAACTTGTAATACAAATTTATGTGGTACACTGTTACACTCAATATATTCTTTGACCAAAAATAATTAAAAATTAAATCTATACAAATTTCATCCATCCACTGCCAAATAAAGGCTCACCGAAAATCAACAACTGCAAATCTGTCTTCCTTACATATAATTATTCAACGACAATTAAACCTCCAAATTAAATTTAAAATAAAAGAAGAAGGTATATGGCAACTGATTCTAAAATTTTGAGTCGTAACGTTCCAGGCGGCCTCACACAGAAAGGGATCAAATCATTTGGCAATTCGAAACATTAAAATCTTGTTCTTACATCTACACCTGCCATCAATATTGAATAAATCGACTCTGTTGACTCTATTGCAGCAAACCAACAATAAAGATAAAATAATATTTCTTGACTTACCCCGTAAAATTCATTGAAATCCTTTTTAACCAGGAAACATGATTTGGGAAATAAATCCAAAATTTTGTGTTCCCAACCTCTTTTCACTTGTTTGCCTCCAAATAACGTCGAAAATATTAAATTCGTTGAGAGAGTGAGTTTTTGCTTTGTTTCACATCCACTTAAAAAATCACTGCTTTTTCGAAATGATTATGAAGATTTAATACCTGTTTTGTTGTAAACAAAATTTTTGATTATTGTTGCATTTTTTTATTTTCTTTTTGGTGCTTTTTATTGCATTAAATAATTTCAAATTTTATTTTGATCATTTTTTTAAAAACACACAAACACACAGTAAGTGAGTGAACGTACACGGTACGATGGTATACTCCTTCCTACCATTGACCCCGGGTTTTTAAATTTATTAGCATTTTTGTTGCTGCTGTCATTTATGTTGTTGTTGTTGGTTTTTGTTGTATTGATATCGCGTGCAATCTTACGTTTATTGACCTTGGTATGAGAGCAAGTATGATGTATCAATGAACGAACGAACAAGCGAACGTAATCTTCATTATCATCATCGTTATCATTGGATGATGAAAAATAAAAATACGAACTAAATTCGGTGCCGCCAAACCCGTCGTCTGGTTTCGTGATGTTCGATCGTTTCAAGCTGAAGTGCAAAATGGAAAAATAACAACAAATGTTGTAGTGGAGAAAAACTGACTGCAAAATATCCGTGTTTGAAACCATATACATATATGAGTTGTGGAGATAGGTAGGAGTAAGTAAAAGTTGTCTGATGCTTGGTTGGCGACTGTTTGAGTTGGTGGTTGGTTATTAGACTAATATATGTATATTTTTAAGATACAATATTTTTTGCATTTAACGTATAAGTAAGTATCTCCCAAAAATTATTTGATCATTTTTGTTTGGGCGGAAAGACTAACACTTTTTTTTCAAATTTGTTAATTAACCAAGAAAAGATACATATTTATGCACGTATGTATTTTTAATCATTACAAATTTCACTTTTTTAAACAAAAACCTTCATTCAGAATTTTTTTTGGGCCCAATTATTATTATATTTATATCGTATAATTGTATGTAGATATGTATTTGCAAAAAATATCACTACTCTTTCTTTCATTCACAGACTTTATTTCGCGTTTTTATTTAAGGCAGTTAAAATAGAATAATTAAGGCAAGTTTTTCTTAAAATTATTATTAAGTGGCTTTTAATTCTTATTTCAAAAACATTTATGTATTTTTGGCATTAACATGTACATATGTACATATTGAATTTTCTTTAAATTCGTTTATGTTTTATTATTTAAATTTTTACTTTTATTTTTATTTCACTCACGTTTAAACGTGACGATCGACGAAATCTCTTAATAACTTTATATTTCTTTTTCCAGTTTTTTAACGTTTACTTTTTACATTGTGAACGAAAAAACAAATTTTAAAAAATTGGCGCCTTTAGCGATTCAAAGAAGACGTATAAAATCAATCTGTTTTAAATTGCATTTGTTTTCCAAACATACACATTCTGTACGTCTTAGACTCTAAATTTATTGTACAACCGTCCGATACAATAGTCCGATGTAGACTAAATACGGAATGTTGGAATTTGCTCACAATGAGTTCCCCACAATCACAAAATAAAAAGCAAACCACATCATCAAGTTCATTTATTTCATTATTGTATTCGTTTACTAGGTGTGCTCTTTTTCGTTTAGTTGTTACTCTGTTTTTCCATTTTTTTCTCTCATCCCCAATAACGCAGTTATGCGCAAAAAGCTCCATGTCAATGAAGTCAATTTAGCGCTTTAAATCAATGTTATTTCTTAATTTTGATTGTATAAATGTGTTCAAAGATTAACAAAACTACTAATATTTATTTATTTTAAAAAAGCAAGAAGCTGAAAATTCAAAATCAAATCTTAATATTGTACTCAAGGTAGTATAATAACTAAACGCACCAGCCCCACCTGGGAGGCTAACACATAAAAGTGTAATTTGTTAATTATATAAATACATATGCCTGTACGTTTATAAGTGTACTTAAGTATGTATTACATGGTTTTATATTAGAGGCTATTTTAAATAATAATACATAAAACAAAGACCATTTAATCTCTTTGACCAAAAAATTCTGTAACTTGAAGTCTGCGTAAGTCGAAATTTTTCTTGGGATAATTGTGATTCGAGTTATGGAAGTTCGACTGTACATATTTATGTATGTATGTATGTTATGTATGCACCTCGGATTTACACACTTTGTTTTTTATAAATACATAATTATAAATACAATATTTTGTTTTCTTCTTTTTACAAATAAGAAAAAAATTAAACAATTTTTTTGGCATAATAACTTTTAAAATAGAACTTTGTCACAAAGAAGAAATCTAAAAAAAGATTTTCAAAAATCTTTCTGAACATAAAATCAGTTTTTCATGTACATATTTATAAATTAAAAGCCTACAGTTCTCATCGAATTTTCCATGTTTATCTTAGAATGAATTCTATTTTCTAGTGATAATTGACAACATTTGAAGCATTTAACGTTTTTTAATGCTACTATCTGTTCTTAAAATGTTAACATCAAAACCTAACGACAATGAGTTGATAAAACTGTCCATATGACACCGGTGATTTAGGATTCCTATATTGCAATTTAGTCTTTACATAAGCCCCATTGCATTGTTCAGTATCGTTACCACTTATGTCATATAGTTTAATTGAATCTATCTAACCATCACGCTCTTTTCTGAAGAAAAACTTTTCTCAATTAACATACTTTTCAATATTTTAGTTCATAACTGGTAATTACTATTATACAAACTTACATATTTAAATACGGAATTTATATTGCTGTTTATTTTAAATTCAGATATTGCTGCAAGTAGTTACATATGTGCAGTGAAACAAAATATAGTTGTTTATCTTTATTTGAGCTGCAGTTAGTTAGATTTCGTTTTCTTTCATGAAATTATTTTTTATAGCTTTTTTGTTATTTCTATACATACATACATATGTATGTACATAAACACATTTATACGTACTCCGACGATTTTATTTCAAATCAGTTTTGTTAAAAGGTAATGGCACAGTTTTAAACTTCGTGTGCATTACTTTTCCTCAAGAAAATGTTTAAGACACAACCAAGCACATGATTGAAACTCAACTATCCACTTCTAAAATTATATGATTTAAGGCTCAACGGTTCAATTCCAAAAAAAAAAACAATCCCAAGAATAAGGAAAATTAATAATATGCAATTTAGGAAGTTCACACTAATAAAACTTTGATAATTATTTGTTCTTATTTTATAGCACAAATGTTTTATTGTTATTACGTTATGCGAATATAAAATTATTTTTAGGATTTACCTTTTTACTAATAATGCGCGAAATCAAAATGTTTGAGTAAATGAAAATATAAATAAAGCTAACAGGGTGGTACCCAAAAAGTCAAAACCTATAGACGACTGTTGCTTTTCAAGGCGACAGATTCAAGAGATCTGGCAGCTCTATAAACTTTTATTCTTTGTTATAAACCATTAAACAGCTGATCAGGAGGAGTGCGTGAAACAGAAAAGAAACAAAAACATAAAAAAGTTGTTGCTATTGAAAGTGCGTATTGATTTTTAAGTGCCAAAAGTAAAATTCGTGTAACGAAATGGAATAAATCTGTTAATTTTAAACAAGAAAAAGTATACTCTTTAGCTAAGCTTTGAAATAATTTATAAAAAATATGTACATAAACGTGTTTACAAATTCTAAAGTAATGAATTTGTTTATTACGTTTCCAATTTTGGCTGCAAGAAAATGAAAAACGAGATTACTCCAACATAAAACAAATATGTATGTATTCACATATACTTGCATATATGCACACATTCATACATACATATGTTTGATGTTAAGTGACCCACATAATTAATATACAAAGTAGTAAAGCTAAAAATTGCTTAGAAAATCACACAGCTTTTAAAAAAATTAAATTATTTTGCGATGGGTGGTTCTGTCAGTCAGATATTTCGATCCGGCTCTGCACTTTTATCACACCGTGATGGGCACAAGGTTTCGAAAGCTACCGAAGAAAAAATCAAAACTTTATTTGAAATTTTGCGTGCCAATCCCAAAATATCTATTCAACCATTAGAAAGTTTGCTTTTAGAAATTCCAAAGGTATGTACTATGTAAATAGGTATGTATTTATTTATGTTTGTGTTTAAGAGTTATTTTGCATTGATTTTGTTATTCCATACCTAGAACGAAAATATTTTGGTTATTCACGATGATTGCGGTTTCAATATTCTGCAACGCAGTGTTGGGCTGAACCATATAGAGTTAACGAAATGGCTTCTACAACGCCATCGACCAGACCTTAATCGAAGTCCATGTTCGCTGCCGTTGCACATTGCCTGCCTGAAGGGTCATGAATCATGTGTAGAGTTGCTTCTAAAATATGGTGCTCGAATAGAGTGCGATTCACGAATGTGCTTTCCCGGCTGTCATAGTCCAAATTGTGAACTTTTTCAGTACAATACCAGCCACTATGAAGACGTCGAATATCGTGATCGCTTTGACAACTCAAAGTTGCAAAATGCAATTTGTTATGCCATCGACGGTGACCAGATAAATGTACTGAACATTTTAGTGCAAAAATTAGATGATCCTTGGGTGAGCTTTTTTCTTTTGTGGAACTTGTAATATTCACAAGTGTTCAACATAAAACTCTATCTTTGCCGAAGCACAATTCGAAATTGATAAAGTTTTAAACTCACACTGACCAGCCAATTTTTTTTTTAGTTTACATAATTAGAAAATTTATGCTTCGGATTTGTTTTAAATACAATATAACTTCACTTAGTCGAAGAATTACATTTAATGTTAACTTAACTTTATTTATATAAATAAGCGGTGAAAAAACATTACAGATCCCCTTTAGGTCAAAAAAGCCAGTTTTTCATTTGCTGCATATGGCTTGTGAGCGCGGCGCCTGGAGTTGCGTGCAACAGTTAGTAGTAACAAGATCAGATGAAATAAATCTTATTAAGGATGAATATTATCCCATACATCATGCAGTTTTACATGAGCTACGTTTTCTTGAACTGCTTATACAGCATGGGGCCACAACAACCGTACGGACTTGTACGCAACAGTTTACGCTATTACACATGGGTAATAATTTCTGAGTAAAGAAACAAAAGAAATGTATATAGAAATACTGAAATTGTCTTTTATAAGTTATTTTTATTGCGCGAAAGTCGGCTGAAGATACCCTTAGCATTCTACGAATATTATTGGAACGTGGCTGTAAGGAACTTATAAATGAACCTGATGTTTTGGGGAATACACCATTACATTCTCTAATCGTGCGTTATGCTTTAGAAGAAGCCAGGTGACGCTTTATTTGCATTTTTCTTTTTTTCGTTTTGTTTTGTAGTACATATGTATGTATGTGATGTGATTTTTATATTTGTACCAGGTACGGTTATGATAAATGGAGTAAATGGGATGTTCTACACTTAGTCCGGTTTCTTTTGCAACATGGTGCAAAGAACTCTATTAATCAGGCTGGCAATAGTGCTTTAGCTTGTGTTTTTCGTCATATTCGAGATATGGAAGTTTGTTTTGAACTTTTGAGCATGTTAATTAAAGAGGACGGTATGCAAATTTTTTTTACATTTTGTTATAATTAAAAAAAACAATTTATTTTATTTAGGGGATCCTAATATTGTGGGCCGCGATGGTTCCGTACCTATAATGGTATTGTTAATACCTTTAATCAATACGGATACTTTGCAGCATTACACTCATTCAATGAAGGTAATTAAATTATATTCCAAAATTAGGTGTTTATTGAGTTGCCATTTCTTGTTATATATAAAATCAAAAGCATTTTCGCTTTTTATATTAAAAACATTTTTCTAAATTTTTGCAAAAAAAATAAATAACAAAATTTAGCTTCTTTAGTTTTATGTACCTGTATTTCTTGATTTTGAATATTAACTTCCGAAAGCGCGAAATCAGTGCGATTATTTTTCGAAATTCTTGTGAAAATCTCTGAAAGATTTTTTTCTTAGATAATCGTTTTTGTGATTCATGTAAAACATTTATATTTTTGTTTTAGGTCTGCTTCGTAAACTGCATACGAATTTTATTACAACAGGGTGCTAATCCAAATTGTTCTTATCATCACAATTTAACGCCTTTACAAGTTTTAGTTTTCACTGTTAGTGAAAATTTTACTCTAAGCTGTGACACTCTTAGACGCACAAATTTTGACTTCATTAAAAATATTTTGCTCCTGTTACTCCAACATGGACTAGACTGCAATCAGACATATCAAAATATTTTACAGGCTGTAATGGACATGGTACGAAATGTCCGAGATTGTCAGGATATGCTGCGCATACATGAACTGACTTTAACTCTTATCCAATACGGTGCAGATCCAAATATCGTTTTAAGCAGCATGACCACAGGTGGAGCAATTTACTCCAATGAAATAGCTCGATTCGGGGATGCCTTAGGCTTGACAGGTTCCTCAAGTGACAATTCAAATGGGGGTGGAAGCGGATCTGGAAGTGCCGTAGGTAGCGGAGGAGGTGCGGTGGAATCGGTAGGAGTTACTCGTCAATCTCTGGGTGATACAACTTTTCGCAATTCGTTTCGTACAAACTCCCGATATTTGCTTTTTTATTACATTGTCTTGATCACAAAAAAAGAATTTATACTGAATGACCCTGATTTGAATTTCACACGCATTATACATCTATTTTATGCGACTATGCAACACGATGCATTATACAATTGCCTTAAATCTTTGCACAACTTTTATGTGGCTCAAGTACCCAGTAAAAAAACCGAACAGCTGATTACTGTCATTTCATCCCTGTATCGCAAGCCTCGCAACTTAAAACAATTATCTCGTCTTGCCATTTACGAATCCTTGAATAGGAAATTAGCGCAAAACATAAATAAACTTAAGTTACCCAGTCTTCTTAAAGAGTACGTATTACATTTTGAGCAGTAATTTTCCTAAAAGATAAAACTATGTATCGTAAATTGCAACAATGTCATGGACGAAGTAACTGATGGAAATTAAAATAAAAAATGGGTTTTTCGACCGATCAATTTGTATCACACAAAACATGGAAACTTGTGACAGGCGATCGTAATAAAATTCATTAGCATTTTTGCTTATGTAACATCATAATTACAAATATTAATGAAAATAAGTATAAAAAAATATGCTCTGAAAAGGGGAAAAAATAAATACTGAACTGAAATACAATCACATAAAATGGGAATGGGACATATTGAGAAAGTTATAAACAGTATATACAGTTGAACTTCCCTATAATGAATCTGCAGGGGCTATAAAATCGCTGCGTTGGGAAGAATACCAAACTTAGCTTCCAAACTTCATTGATTAATATTTTTTTCAAGATAAATGATATTTCGCTTAGTCATTTTCGTTCAATGAACATGGGCAACTGGTATCTAAATTGTTATATTGGGAATCACCCAATTATTATCTACTTCATTCACATCCCACAGTGTTGTTAGTACGTGTAACAGAAAATTTGTTTTTAAATAATTCATTATCTGGATACAAAAGCACGAGAAACTCAAATTTACATGCTTCATTATAACGAAAAATTCACTATAAGGAGAGGTGTTTTTGAAATGAATTCATGACATGAACATAAAAATTCGCTATAGAGACGTTTGACTGTAGTTTCCATTTAGAATTTATTGTCTTTGAAAGAATACCTATTAACATCAATGTTGGCAGCCGAAACAAATTGATACTGTTGCGTATTAAAATTTTTTAAATGTCGGCTTCGATAGTACTGCTTTTGACAATTCGGCATCGTATTTATCGCTATTACATACATACATACATATGTATGTGAGCTATTCAAACCAAACAACAAAACTTAAATTGTTAGCTTATTTATGTGTGCATGTGTCGATAAAAATACTTCTTTCATGTAATTAAACCAGTCGCACAAATGCATATCGAAGTTTTCGAACAATATCTGGAAACAAAAGTAAACATTTTCAAAACTTTGCTGGTACATGCAATAAATTCTCAGCAAACAACGGCATACTTAAGAGCTTTTCGAAACAAACTTCAGGGTTTGTGACAGTTTTTTGTTTTTTTATAATTTAATCTGTAAAATAATAGTTCGCTATACGTTTGGCCGATTTCCAATGTGAATATTTTTGGGCTTTTACAAAATTACTGGTGGCATATCATAACGCCATAAATGGCGTTAAACATGACCGTAACCATATTTACTATCACTACTTAGCAGTGCCATTACCATAAACAGCTGTACCTAATAATCGAATAGTTGTCTCCTTTGTTGCTATGGAACGTCTAATTGAACCTTAACGTTGGCATCAGGTCTATTCTAGCTGAGATTAATTTTTGTATCAGAATGAATTTATTTCGAAGTAGAATGCTATTCTATTCAAGAAACTGATTGATATGGCAAATGAAACTCTAACCTTTTAATTTTTTGCTCATTCAGGTTTGCAAGACCATCTAATCATTAATGTTATAAAATTAAGATAAGCTTAGCTGGACAGACAGACACATACGCTGAACTGAACTGTAACAAACTGACATGATGCTATTTTGTGATGAAGCCTGTCAGCAAACTTTAATAGATATACAATTTAACCAGAAGCCAATGTCCACCAATGTCCTGTGCAGTTAGCTAATCCTTTCAGGTTTTATGTAAGTATGTAAGCTGAGCACCTTTGCTGTACACTTTCCTTTTGTGGAATAGAATACCAAAGTTTTACTAATTTGAGTAGTATAAAAAATAGTCTTAGGAAAGTTGATGTAATTTTCGATAGCCAAAGTACTGTGTCGTTATTAAGATGATATCTAAAATATAACTTTTAAATAAACTTTGTTTGTTATGACAGAGAAGGTAAATACGCATGTATGTATGTATGTAAAATGTAAAAAAATAAATACTTGTGTATGTATGGATGTAGTTATTAAAAAATTATAAATCAAGACAATTATTATGGAAAATTAATGTGCCATTCTTAGCAATTCTAACCGAACAAACTTCTTACATCCAATAAAAGTTTATAGATATTTATTTAGACATTAAGAAATGATAATAAATTTAAGCATAACTTGTGTAATTTAACGAAATGATAATAGAAATAAAAAATCAATCAGCTTGTAACTCGAAGTTTAAATAAGTATTTTTAGGAAAATAACGTACATTAATACAAACTTCCATAGAAACGCGTTTAAATTTTTAACCAAGTATGTAAATGTGTATGTATAGCATTGTAAAAATACTGGACTTGTCGAAAAACTTTTGCTGCAGTTTCTTACCTACTCGTATATTAAAATGACTGACATCAAGATAGCCTTTTCATCTTCTTCACAAATCATACGTATGGAATGTTATTTATGAACTTCAGTCAGGCGTTGCTGCTGCAATTACTAGGATAATCTTCGTTTAAATGAAATTAAACTTAACCAACGGCATCAAATATTTTCACAAGTAATAAAATAGGACAAGCAACGCAAAACCACTTTTTTGTTTTTTAGAAAGAATGAATATCGTCCTTTCGGTCTGGTGCTCACAAAACCACAACCTAGTACGGGTTACTCTGTAGTTGAAAGGTTTTGCTGGAATAGCTAATCGGCAATAATAATGATTAATGATATTTTATTTTCGCGAATTCTTTTGAATACCTTAAACAACTTTCGGAACCCCAATTAACGTTTGTTCGGTGCCAAAAGCCATTTTTAATCATGCAAGATAAAATGTTAAATATGAACAACTATACATATGTACATACATACATGTTGCATACGATAAAATTGTAAGTACAAACATACATTTGGAATCGAAAAAATTTAAAGTTGGAAAGCGTTTTGTTGCTAGTGGCTGGCTTATGCAGGCAAATACGACAGCCGTTGTTAAGCAACCTTGTTGAAAATTTCAACAAACTTCAGTTTTTGTCAAAATTTTTACTCAAATAAACAAATGAAAATACATCTGGTTTTTTCATACAACTAAAAAATAACGAAACAAAAAGGACAATAGAAAAGTGCGTTAAATCAGCTTTTAACACTAGATGTAGACATGAGCAAAAACGCCAAGATGTACAGCCGAAAATTGGAGCGAATGCATCAACCTCCATCAAATCTTGATAGATATGAGAAAGAGGAATATATGAATAACCCACTGCTTAAATTTCGGTTGGCCGATGTATACAAAAGGCGACATCATATGTTTTTGAAACATCGGGCAGCTGAGGTAAAAATCAAATTGTCACAAAAACGATTGCCACTCGGACCTGATGTGCTCTATTTACCCGAATCTCATTACGTGGACAACTTACGCAGATATGTTAGAAAAATTGTGGTTCCGAAAATGCTTGGAAAAACCGAAAAGCAAATACTCAGCTATATAAGCAAAAATTTAAAGAAAAAATTCCCGCATATTGTAAACTCATATATGGAAGATGTTCACGAAGAGTTTAATCGTTTAATGAAGATTTACAGCATGAGAAGCATTTTAGTCAAACCGGAGTTGCCTGACGAGGACCCAGCTGAATTTGATTTACCAAAAGTCAAAAACTTCAGATTCTCGCTGGCAGGAAAAACTGAAAATTATGAAAAATTTATTCGAAATCGTAAAAGAATTAAGCAGCGTTTGCTTATTTTACACTTGCCGGTGAGATGGGTATTGAACTCAACTGAACTGGAATTTCCCAAGTTTTTAGTTCAGTTCGATCCATTGGAGTTAAAAGTTACTCAGGCAGTACTGGTGCAAATGGGTTTGGGTCAAAAGGAATGTATTTCACCCAAGACTCTTCTGAAATACTGCCGTACGTCGTTAGAAAATAATAACACATATTTAAGATGGACTTGGTACCCAAAATTTATATCCAGCATAAAGCGTATGCATAAAAAACGCCTCATAGCAGCTAAGCTGTGGCCAGCGACATTTTTGTGCATTGAGGGTCTCATCAACAGGCAGCTGAATATTTTGAAACAAAGAACTCTTATGGAGTTGCTGAAAGTCTGTTCAAATGAACGAAAGATTCCTATGCTGCGTTTGAATTTAGTGTGTTATGATGATGACGATATTATAGATATTAGTCCCAGCATCGATGAAATCCTGGAACTGTACGAAACAATAGTTACTGAGATAGCAGATGTGGGCTGCCGTATGGAACCCATACAGCCGCAGATTGATGCTTCGACAGTAAATCAAGCATCCGAATATTTGCGCATTAACCTCAATGAGAAATATCTGACCGAATATCTGGAACAACTAAAAGCTTCTGTAATAAAAACATACCAACCGATCCAGGAGTATTTAGTTAATTATCAAAGAAAATATTACAATCTCTACAATCAAACTGTGAGAGAGGACTTAAAAAAATTCTTATCTAAGCCACGAGCTTTTACGGAATATTTTTCAAAAATAGATTTCTACTTTGAATACATCAACTTATTGCGCAGCGAGAAACGACAGGATTTTTTTGTCTTGGCCATTATAAATAATGAACCGGCCATAAAACGACTTCGACAAATAGCAGATGGTCTAATATCGTGCATTACCTCTGAAATAACAAAACAACACATAACAACTGAAGTCGACATTTGCAATGAGTTTCAGTTTATTAAAGACAAAGCGTTAGAAATACCAAAAACTACTGAGGAACTAATAGATGCCGGCGAATATATGATTTTTGTAAAGAAGGAAAAACTTGTTGAGTTGCGAAATCGTATAAAAAGTTGTTTGAATGTTGGTACGAACTTGGTGGAGTTGTGTGAAATGTCCCAATATCATTTCGATTTGACCATTAAAACCATTAATTGGTTAAATGAAATTGATGAAATTTGTGACCTTAATGCTTCCCAACAGGAAAACTACAAATGCCAGTTTGAGGAGCACTTGCAGGAAGTTGTCAAAAAACTCAATGAAGACATTGAGCTGCTCCTTCCCCAAATAACGATCATCAACGATATGAGTGATGAGACCAAGTTTAAGGAATACTACATCATGCTACAAAATTTTATTGATCAATTAAAAATGTTTGACGATTACGTAGCCTGGATTAACAAGGAAGAAAAGCTTTTCAAAGTTCCACAAACAGTGTATCCACCTCTGGAAGTATTGAAATCATTTGTTTATCCATTCGCCACATTAATGAAGTAAGTAAAATAAACGCGTACTGGTTTCGTAAAATCTCAGTTAAGTCAAAATATTCTCTTTGTTTTTTCAGGTTGTGCATAAATTGGAAACGTCATCACAGTGTATGGATGGATGGACCATTTGAGTATTTGGAACCTAATTTTGTGGAACTGGCTACGGAAAATTATCTCAAAGAATTCCAAAAAAATCAAAAATATTTCAGGCAAAAAATCAAGAAAGATATTATTGAGAACCCTATTTGTAAATTTAAGGTATGGAGATATATATATAAATGGTTTTCTTAAGGGAAGGAAGCAAACTATTATAAAATATTTTTCTTTAGGGTCAAACTGAAGATCCTGACCCCGAAAATCATCCTGTGCCGTTGCGACTCTGTAATAAAATGATCCAATCTATTAAGGATTTCACTACCGGTGTGTTTATAGTGAAGAACATGTGTAATCCCGCTTTGAGAAAGCGTCATTGGAAGGAAATGTCGGAAATAGCAGAATTTGATATAACGCCTGATGCAGGCACTACACTGAGAAAAATTATCAATTATAAACTGGATTCCAAACTGGATCAATTCGAAATAGTCAGTGTTGGAGCTAATAAAGAATTACAATTATGGAATGCATTGCAAGCCATGATCCATGAGTGGGACAATAAGACATTTCCGATAGGGCCATATAAGGAAACTGGAGTTCAAATACTTTCCAACTTAGACGACATTCAGGCCCTCCTAGACGATCATATAATAAAAACATTGTCTATGCGGGGCTCAGCTTTTATGAAACCTTGTGAAAACGAAGTTTTATCTTGGTATGATAAAATTAAGAGGGTCAATGCAACACTGGAAGTGTGGGGAAAGGTGCAAGCAAATTTCTTATATTTATTGCCGATATTCTCCTCGAAAGATATTGTAGCTCAAATGCCAGAGGAAGGAAGATTGTTCTTAGGTGTAGAGAAGACATTTAATCGTGACATGGGAATGATATTGAGACAACCATTAGTCATGGAAATTGCGCCCGTAAAAGGGCTGCTGGAGTCACTAGTCAAAGCCACAGAACTTTTGGATGATATTTCTAGTGGTGTAAGCAAATACCTGGAAAAGAAAAGATTGTATTTTACACGTTTCTTTTTCCTTTCCAATGATGAAATGCTAGAGATATTATCGGAAACAAAAGATCCTCTGAAAGTTCTACCCCACTTAAGCAAATGTTTTGAAGGCATCAATAGCTTAGAGTTTGATGAAGAGAAAAATGTTTTGTCTATGGTAAGTGGGGACATGGAAACCATTCCATTTGTCCAACATATTTCAACATCTGCTGCAGGTGGCAGTGTAGAAAAATGGCTTCTGAACGTTGAGTTGGAAATGCTAAAAGCCGTAAAAGAGCAAACCAGAATGTCTTTCAAACACTACTCTAAAGCAAAGCGATGCGACTGGGTGCTGAACTGGCCGCAAATGGTGGTCTTATGTGTATCGCAAATGTATTGGGCTGCCAATGTCCACATTAATTTAAGAAAGTCGGCTGCAGATCATCAGGCCTTGAACACCTTTTTTGCAGAGTTAACATCTGATTTACATCAGATTGTGAGTTTAGTACGATCAACAGAAATAAGTAACTTAAACCGAATAACTATCAAGTCCCTAATAGTTATAGACGTCCATGCCAAGGACATTATAGAAGACTTTATTCATTTGAAAATAAGCACTGAATGTGATTTTCAATGGATGGCCCAGCTTCGGTACTACTGGGAAGAGGGAAACAATTGGGTTCGAATAATTAATGCTACAGTGCTATATGCAAATGAGTATTTGGGTAATTCTGATCGTTTAGTTATAACACCGTTAACGGATCGTTGTTATCGTACTTTAATTGGAGCTTATCAATTGCATCTGAATGGTGCTCCTGAAGGGCCAGCTGGAACCGGTAAAACAGAAACGACCAAAGACTTAGCGAAAGCCTTAGCAGTTCAGTGTAAAGTATTCAATTGCTCCGACGGTCTCGACTATAAAGCAATGGGAAAGTTTTTTAAAGGCTTAGCATCTTCGGGGGCATGGGCTTGTTTTGATGAATTCAATCGCATCGAGCTAGAAGTGCTTTCTGTTATCGCTCAGCAAATTTTGTGTATTGTCCAAGCCGTACGAGCTAAAGCAGTAAGATTTGTATTCGAAAACACTGAACTGATTTTGAATTCCGCTTGTTATGTTTGTATAACGATGAACCCTGGCTATGCAGGCCGTTCCGAGCTACCCGACAACTTGAAAGTTTTGTTTCGATCAGTAGCAATGATGGTGCCAGACTACGCCATGATTGGTGAGATTTCGCTTTATTCATATGGCTTCGTTGATGCGCGTAAATTGGCGGTTAAAATTGTCACCACTTATCGCTTATGCTCCGAACAACTATCTATGCAGCATCACTATGATTACGGAATGAGAGCGGTGAAAACAGTGCTTTCCGCGTGTGGCAATATCAAAAAACACTATCCTAACGAGCTGGAAGACATTTTGCTATTAAGGTCTCTCCTAGATGTTAATTTACCAAAGTTTATGTCCTTTGACATTCCCCTATTTGAGGGTATTATATCGGATCTTTTTCCTGGTGTCGCTTTACCCACAGTCGATAACTCACTTATTGAAGCAGAGTTTATAAACGTCTGTAAGGAACTCGTTTTAGAACCAACGGATAGTTTTCTGGTGAAAGTAATACAGACGTATGAAATGATTATAGTGCGTCACGGTTTCATGCTTGTAGGCGGACCTTTAGCGGGAAAAACTAAAACCTTAGAGATATTGTCTAAGATTCTGTCATCACTCAAAATAAAGGCTCCTGATAAAAGTCCATATTTCCAGCGTGTACAAATAGGCATTATAAATCCGAAGTCAATTACAATTAATCAATTGTATGGATTCTTTGATCCGATTTCATATGAATGGACAGATGGTTTAGTGGCTCGTATATTTAGAGAATTTGCCGTGACACCCACTCCAGATAGAAAATGGGTATAAGCGACAAAAAACCAATTCTATTTTTATTTAAACGGTTTTTGTTGCAGGTCTTATTTGACGGTCCCGTAGATGCGGTTTGGATTGAAAATATGAATACTGTATTAGATGACAATAAAAAACTCTGCCTAACATCCGGTGAGGTAATTATGATGACAAAGGAAATGTCTATGATCTTCGAGGTAATGGATTTGGCTCAGGCTTCACCTGCCACTGTGTCCCGCTGTGGCATGATATACATGGAGCCTAGTAGTTTGGGCTGGCAGGCGTTTGCTAACAGCTGGTTAAAAAATTGTGATTCGAGATGGGCCGATGAGGAGACTATACCATATATTAAAGCTTTATTTTGTTGGTTACTGGAACCGGTAAAACAAATTCTTTGCCTTTTTATCAGTTTCGTAGTTTCGTATTTTCAATTTTGAACTTTGAAATCTTTTTCAGTGCCAGGAATATATTCGAAAACATTGCAATCAATTTCTAAAACCAGGCGAATACAACTGTCTACTGACAACATTTAATATTTTTGAAATGTGTCTTCATGAGGCTATTGACGAAAATATCGATGATTACCAAAAATATTTACAGATGTATTTTCAAGCGGCCATAATATTTTCATTTACCTGGGGCGTAGCTGGTATATTAGACTCGAATTCAAGGTCAAAGTTTGATATGTTTTTTAGAAAGGTACATTTATTTGAACAATCACATGCACTATTTGTATAATCATCATCATGCAGCTTTGGTCTGACGAAGAACACCAGCCTCCAAATATAGGAAAGCTGGAAATTGGAATTCCCGTTGATGGGCTTCTAGTGGACTATGTTTATATTTTTAAGCAACGAGGCTCTTGGCGGTCGTGGCAGGATTTGGCTAAGCGCATGGACATAGAGGAAACTTCGCTGGGAGTTCAAGTTCCTACAGTGGACACGGCACGTTATATGCATTTACTAAAAATGCATATTGATGTAAGTTTGTTTTTATATAATTAACATTTGGATTGCTGTTTCTGATTTTATCAACAACAACAAATATCTTTCTTTGGTTGATATAAAATTGCTTTGAGTCAAATACAACTCTGCCACAGTGGGGATGTCATGTTGGTCCGTTGCAGGAAATGGACAAATAAATTATGAAACTATCATAAGATATTGCAGAAAAATAAAATTTCCGATTTGCGTTTGATGTTTGTGCGCTAAGATGGCCTTTAAAAATCGGAAGTGTTCCTGAAATACGTGACTAATCCATTGACCTAATCAATGACCATCAATTTAAAAAAAAAACTTAGTTTCGACAAATAAACAATAAGTTTATTACAATAATTTCAAAAGAGATACGATAAACAAAGCGGAGCTTGTCTTCCGCACAGTTACAGCAGACATAAAATATCGGCCGATATTTTTTGGGAAAACTCTTTCATTTATGTAGTATTTTCTCAAAATTTTCAACAACAAAAATCCATTCGCACACACATGCATACATACATTTCGAAGTGTGTTTAGTTGCAGTTTTGAAAATTTAATAATGAATCTTTTTTGTGATTGGTTTTGTTTTTATAGCACAAAAGAAAAATTTTGTTAGTTGGTCCTACAGGAACCGGGAAAAGCGTGTACGTACAGAATTATCTTATGCATCGTTTAAACTGCGGAACATACGAATCAGCATTTATGACATTGACCGTCATGATCACAGCAAATGAAGCGCAGGATCTTCTCATTTCCAAGGTAGGAAATCGATTTGAAACGGACAATTTTTTTCTTGTACATTTATTTTCGGAAATATTTTTAAAATTTACGCAGTTTGAATCTATAGATTTCTATCACCACATGTTCGAAAACAGAAGAAACAATCTTGGGCTAAAAACTTGAATTTTCTTACCTTTTAAGCTTCAAAAGTGGAAACGAGGAATGTATGGCGCACCTAAAGGAAAAAGTACTGTTTTATTCGTTGACGATATGAATATGCCTTCGAAAGAAGTGTATGGTGGACAGCCTCCTTTGGAACTTCTGAGGCAATATTTCGATTATGGTCACGTTTATGATCTCAAAGATAGCAGCAAAGTATTCATTCATAACGTAGTGTTTGTTGCCGCTTGCGGTCTGCCGGGCGGCAGCCGGCAAGATGTTTATCCTAGATTTTTGAACCATTTCAATATATTTTCCATTGACACGTTTAGCGAAGATACTATGAATCGCATTTTCGTAAATGTTTTGCTAAATGGCTTTAGAAAAACGGGCCATGGCAACGATGTATTCGGGATGGTGAATCAAATTGTTTCGGCAACTCAGCAGATATTTAAGATCGTACAGAGTGAAATGAGAGCTACGCCAGCTAAGAGTCATTATGTATTCAACATTAGGGACATATCTCGTGTCGTAACGGGCTGTTCTCTTATGCGCAAGGAATCTGTTAACGACAAGAAGGTGTTTGTGCGACTGTGGTATCATGAGGCTTTGCGCGTGTTTTTCGATCGTTTAGTAGATGATGAAGATCGAAAATGGATGTTTAACAAATTAAATAATTGCGTAACCGTGAACTTTAAAGAAAAAGTAGATTCAGCGTTTGAATCATATTGCAATAAAAACGCTGCTTCGGAAGAAGCCTCATTTACATTAGAAAGGGCAAGTCGTATATTCTTCGGTGTTTATTTTGATGAAGACAATGCAGCTGATGAGAGAAGATACGAGGAAGTTCCCTCAGTGGATGCCTTTTATAAATTGGCAATAACAAATCTAGACGACTACAATTCTACTAGAAGATCAAAAATGGACATAATATTGTTTACGTATGCTTTGGAACATTTGAATCGTATATGCCGCATAATTGCTATTGGAGGAGCGAGTGCTCTTCTCATTGGCTTGGGGGGTTCAGGTCGTCAGTCATTAACAAAATTGGCTGCAAATATGGTTCAAGCTTCTTTCTTTCAACCAGAAATTACTAAGAACTATGGCGCCAATGATTGGCATGATGATTTAAAAAATGTCTTGAAAGAAGCCGGAGGATTGAACAAACACACAGTATTTTTAATGAGCGAAAATCAAATAAAAATGGAGTTGTTTTTACAAGACATTGACTGTTTGTTAAATCAAGGAGAAGTTCCCAATATATACGCCATCGATGAGAAACAAGAAATTTTAGAAATGGTGCGTTTAGCAGCACAAGGAGGCAATCGCAATATTGATATATCGCCGCTGCAAGTTTTTTCATTTTTTGTTAACCGATGTAAAAGTAAACTACACATTATCTTATGTTTGTCGCCAATTGGGGATGCTCTGCGAACACGAGTACGTCTATATCCTTCTCTAGTGAATTGCTGCACAATAGATTGGTATCAAAGTTGGCCCGAAGAAGCTTTGCAAATGGTTGCTAAAACATCACTAGTAAATGTAAATGCGCCCACCGAGAACATAAAGCAGGCAATTGTAGACACAACACAATATTTTCACACTTCTGCCGCCCAAATATGTTCAGAGTTTTGCCACGCTACTGGACGTTATATATATTTGACTAATGCGTCATTTTTGGAACTGTTGCAATCTTTCGGAAAGGTAATTGGTCTGAAGCAACAGGAAATAATGGACTCAAAAATACGTTACGTAGGAGGTCTGGATACTTTAGCTTCAGCAGCCGCTGCTATTTCTATTATGCAAAAAGAGTTGAACGACCTACAACCGAAGCTGTTATCTTTAGCAGAAAATTCGCGAAAAATGCTGATCGAAATTAACACAGAGACCGTGGCTGCTCAGGCAGCAGCTGCCCAAGTTAAAAAAGATGAAATTGTGGCTGGTGTACAGGCAGAAGCAGCGCAAGAACTAAAAAGTGAATGTGAAAAAGATTTGGCTCAAGCAATTCCTGTCCTAGAAGAAGCTTTGCAAGCTCTTAACACTCTTAAGCCGACTGATATAACTCTCGTCAAGTCAATGAAGAATCCTCCCTCAGTAATAAAGCTTGTTATGGCAGCTGTTTGCGTAATAAAGGGTGTAGCACCGGATCGTATTGCAGATCCCACTTCAGGAAAAATGGTCAACGATTATTGGGGTCCCAGTAAACGAATATTGGGAGATTTAAACTTTTTGCAAGCTCTCAAAGATTTTGACAAAGACAATATAAGCCCAGAAATAATGAAAAAGATACGCAAAGACTTCATACCAAACAAAGATTTTAACCCGAAAATTGTGGCAAAGGCCTCGAGTGCCGCAAAGGGTCTGTGCCAATGGATCATAGCCATGGATCTTTACGACAATGTTGCAAAAATTGTAGCCCCCAAGAAAGCTAAACTTTTAGCAGCAGAAAAGGAGTATGCCGACACTATGACTTTCCTCAACGAAAAGCGTGCATTAACTACAGCTTTGGAGGCTAAAGTGGCTAAACTTAATGAGGACTTAGACAAAGCCAACAATGAAATGAGACGAACACAAGAGGAAGCCGATCTGTGTGAAAATAAGCTCGGCAGAGCCAAATCTTTAATAGACGGTTTAGGTGGAGAAAAATATAGATGGACGAAAGCCGCAGCAGATTTACAAAGTCTTTATGATAACCTGCCGGGAGATATGTTACTGTCGTGTGGAATTATAGCATATCTGTCAGCCGTCAACTACAAATACCGTTCGATTTGTGCAGACGACTGGTACCACGTGTGTATTAAACATAAAATACCGATTTCGGAGAATTTTAGTTTAACGAAATCATTAGGTTTGGACATAACTATACAAAATTGGAATATCAATGGTTTGCCAAATGACGTTTTCTCAACGGAAAACGCCATCATTGCGGCCAACACTAGTCGTTATAGTCTTTTTATTGATCCCCAGGGTCAGGCGAACACATGGATTAAAAATTCGGAAGGCAAAAATCGTCTTAGTGCTGTAAAGTTTAGTCAAGCAAACTGTATGAGAGTTATAGCCGAATCTTTGGAATACGGATATTCAGTAATAATCGAAAATGTCCTAGAGGAATTGGAGGTGTCCTTAGATCCAATACTTTTGCGTAAGACTTTCACACAAGGAGGACAACAGTTTATTAGTCTGGGCGATAACATTGTGCCAGTACATAAAAATTTTCGATTGTTTATGACTTGCAGCTTAAGAAACCCCCATTTTTTACCTGAAACTTTTAATAAGGTTACGGTTATAAATTTCGCTTTGACCCAAAATGCTTTGGAGGACCAGTTACTAAGTATAGTTGTGGCTAAAGAAAGACCTGATTTGCAAGAACTTCGTATGACATTGACAGACAAGGCCGCAAAAAATAAAGCCGCTTTGGTTGATGCCGAAATAATGATATTGAAAACATTAACTAGTTCCGAAGCAGATATTTTAGAAAACGAAAGCGCCATTCAAATTTTGGGAGAATCGAAGACCTTATCATTAGAAATAAAAGCTAAACAAGAAGCGTCAATAGAGACATCCAACAAAATAGAAGCATTCCGACTTAATTACAAGCCAGTAGCCGTACATTCTGCCACACTTTATTACTCCATAACAGATTTACCCAATTTAGATCCTATGTATCAATTTTCGCTAAACTGGTACATAAACTTATACAAGCTTTCCATAGATAACGCTAACAAGTCAAAGGAGTTGGCCAAACGTATTAAATTCTTAGTAGATGGAGTAACCAAAAACCTATACAACACCGTCTGCCGCTCCATATTTGGTAAGGACAAACTACTCTTTTCATTTATACTATGCTGCCGCATCCTTCTGGGCAATAATCAAATGGGCACACGTCACTTAGTCCATTTACTGACATCAGCTAAGGAAACAGAACAGGGTTCTGTGAATCCAGATCCTTCATGGATAACAGATAGTGTATGGGCAAACATTTTACGGCTAGAAGAGCTGTCAGAACTGAAAGGCATAGTAAAGTCTTTGCAATCTAATCTCAGGGATTGGAAGAAATTTTACGACCATTCGGAACCCGAAATATTACCGCTCCCTGAACCTTGGAACAACAGGACAACAAGAATTGAAAAAATTATTGTCCTTAAAGCATTAAGACCGGACAAAACCTTTTTAGCCATACGCCGTTTTATAGCAGCTGAAATAGGTTCTCAATTCGTTAGTCCTCCAGCTTTTGATATCAGTAAATCGTTTATGGAATCGACGGCACTTACTCCCTTAATTTTTATACTGTCACCGGGAGCCGATCCACTGGGATCCCTCTTAGCATTTGCTGAGAAAACTGGATACGATGAGACTTTTCAAAGTATTTCGTTGGGACAAGGGCAAGGCCCAATAGCGCAACATCTTATTAAAGTAGCCCAAGAAATGGGGTATTGGGTCTGCTTGCAAAACTGCCATTTGGCATCATCCTGGATGCCAACATTGGAACACTTGTGCGAAAACATGGATGCATTTAATACGTCCTGTAAAAAATAATCTCACTTAAAAAATTTAAATTATAATTCCAATAATAAATATGTTTTTAGCTGCTTTTCGCTTGTGGCTGACCAGCTATCCGTCACCTCAGTTTCCGGCAGCGTTATTACAAAATGGTGTCAAAATTACCAATGAGCCTCCGACGGGCTTAAAGGAGAATATAGTGCGTTCATTTAACTCGGAACCCTTGAACGATCCAACTTTCTACACCGGTGTTGCAAACCAGGATCGGGCTTTTACTCGTTTACTTTTCGGCATGTGTTTTTTTCATGCTGTGGTTCAAGAACGTCGTAAATACGGCCCGTTGGGATGGAATATCCCCTATGGGTTCAACGAATCTGACTTACAAATATCCGTTTTGCAATTAAATGTAGGTTGCGCAATATTTCTATTTGTCTGCCTTAATTTGTGTTTTTTGCATTCACTCGTATAGATGCTACTAAATCAGTACGACCATGTGCCCTACGATGCAATATCGTACTTAACAGCTGAGTGTAATTATGGCGGTCGAGTCACCGATACATGGGATCGTCGTGCTATTGTCACGATCCTGGCAGACTACGTTAATCCTGATGTGGTTTCCAACAACCGATATCAATTTGCGGCAGACGAAAGATTTACAGTTCCCCGCAAGACTGAACATCGAGAGATCCTGCGTTACGTCAACGACAACTACCCCAGTTTGGCATCCCCGCTTGTATATGGGCTACATGCCAATTCGGGTATAACGCGAGATTTGCAAACAAGTAAAACTCTACTGAATTCAATGGCTTTAATTTTTGGGCGTGACATCACTTCAGGCGACGGTGCGGGGCAAAGTTCTGATATTACTTTATTAGACACAGTAAAGCAAATCGCTGAACAGATGCCAAAAAATATGGACATTGAAGCAGCGCAGAGAAAATATCCCGTGGACTATAATGAATCTATGAACACTGTGATTACTCAAGAAATGGAACGTTTTCTCAAACTACAATTAGAAATCCGAGCTTCTTGTCGCGACATAGAACACGCTGTTCACGGAATTATTGTAATGACGCCTGAGTTGGAAAGCGTTATCACTGCCATAAAATTAAATCTCATACCTTCGAAGTGGATGAAAAACTCGTATCCCAGCTTGAAGCCTTTAGGTTCCTACATACAGGACCTATTTAAAAGACTTGACTGGTTGCATCATTGGTGAGTTAAGTCGTCTTATCGATAGAATTCTTTTCATCGAATTGATTACATTTCCATACCAATATTGCGTAAACCAATACAATTTTTTACAACGTTTTCCAAAAGCATTTTTGGTTGGAGTTTCTGATTGGAGAGCTGTAGTCCTTAACTTTCTAACCTTAAATCATACACAATTTGTGGACTTGCCTAATAATCTTCTTCTTACTTTAAGGCATCAATACAACAAACCTCCCACATTCTGGATATCCGGTTTTTTCTTTACCCAAGCATTTTTGACAGGAGCCATGCAAAACTTTGCGAGAAAATACAAAATACCCATTGACACTTTAACATTTGATCATGAAGTCCTTAAAGTCCTTTAGTAAGTTTAATTTTTCCGTATACATGTGTGGATGTGTGAAATTTAAATTTCAAATGAATCCCCTGTATTACAATTCAGCGAACGCAGTGGTCCACAAGATGGCGTTTACGTAAATGGGTTATTCTTGGAAGGAGCACGATGGAGTTGGGAGGAACAAATTTTGGATGAACAGGCGCCCAAAGTTCTAACATACAGTATGCCAGCCATTTATCTTAAGCCAATTGCCAATTGCGCTTTAAGGGAAGGTGCCCGCTATAAAAGTCCTCTTTACAAAACAGCTGAACGCAAAGGTACTCTTTCGACTACAGGCCACTCCACAAACTACGTTACACCAATTCTTTTAAACACTAAGAAGCAACCTTCACATTGGGTAAAGCGCAGTGTGGCCCTCATATGCCAGACAAATGACTAAATACATCCACATTTGATATTAAATTTACAATAACATTTATTTTCATATATTCATTTCATGTAATAATAATGCTATTCATAAATAAATACAAATTTTCGATTAACAAATAACTAATTTAAAAACTATAACCGTAGGATTTTCAATGAATTTTAAATTAGCTCTGAATAAACACTGCACGCTTCTTCTTGAACGTTGTAAAGAATATTTGTTAATTTTAGACCGAACTTAACAGCTTCAAAAAAGACATAAAACAATCAATTTAAGAATGCAAATACAAAATAAGAATAAAAAGGCAAAGCAATGCTTAAAAACATAAAAAAATTACATAATGTGATAACCTTCTCCGTCTCTTTTTGAAGCCGGTAGAAATAAAACATAAGAGAACTAAAAATACAATAATTTTCGCCAAACAAAAGCAAATGAATAACACAAAACTTATATGTGTTTTATACGCAAGAAATTACACAAAAGTAGAGCAATTTAAAACGACAGTCTCTTTATCAAATATTTATCCCACTTAAACGTTTGGTTACCTTCAAGTTTTTTTTTTTTTTTATCACTGGATGTCAACGAATTCATTGAGTGCCGCAAGACAATGTACGAAAATTCATGTCATCATCTGAATCATCATTTTCGGGCGCCGAAGAACCATCGCTACTTACATTATCGCTATTTGACTCATTTGCGCCGCGATTGCGATGGCGCCGATTAGCACGATGGCGGCATAATATTTGTCTTATGAAAAACTGCATCTGCCCATCATTGTAATCGATGCCATTCGTAATAGCTGCTCGTCGTATATTCCGTCTAACACAATTTGTAAGTTTAGTCAAGTCTGGTGGATGCTGAAACGGTCAGAAAAATTCCATTAATTGAAGGTTTTGAGTGAAATATTTACTCTTATATGTTAAAAAAGATCTTCAAATACACGTTAAGAAAGCCAAGCAAAAATATGAAGCAATTTTTTAACACCGAGTATTATTTCAGACTATTTTTACTTTGCTATCTCTACAAACTAATTAATACATATTGTATAGATTCCCAAGTTTTTAGACTTTTACCAGATTATGATGAACGGTCAACTGCTGTAACAAAGATCGAAAACTTGAAAATAATTCAATTATTATCAGGCCTGTTCTTCAAATCTGGTAGTCGCGTGTTCAGAAATTTACAATTATTGTGACATTACCGATTTGAAACAATCATTAACTGCTGAACTTGAACATAGTACATACATATTCAAAATGTTACTCCACTTTGTTAGAAGGCTTATTTTACACAGTTTATAAATGAGACAGACAGTTTAAATAACAGAACAAGTAAAAAATATTTTAAAAATTAAAGGAATCCGTCATATTTAAAAACGTCAAAATCGAAAATACTCGTAGCTTACATTAGTTAGCCTACATTCGCTGCGATAATACAGATTTTGTATTGGAAGGTCAGAACGCTTCGGCGAATATATAACATCCCGTGAAATGAGACAAACAAACTGAAACCCGTACCCCCACTTTCGATTGGGCAGCCACAGACTAAAAGACAAGGACAAATCCCTTCTTATTTTATACGCGTACAGTAAGTAGTTCACATAACAGATACGTCATATTTAATAAAGGACAAAAAGCGTGAAGAAGCCGTTTACACTTTTTAATTGATTAAAAGTTAAAAACAAAATATGTAATTCTTTGTCATATTTACCTTTTCCGCGTTAGGTGTCCAGATTTTTATGTTGTGATCAAGACCTGATGTGGCTAAAATGGGCATATGAGGATGAGGTTCCAAACAGTTGACCTGTGTATTATTAAAAGAGAAAAAGAAACAATACAATCCAACTTTGAATGACAGCAAAATGAGACTGTAGAAAATATGTGTAGACTTATTTGGTGTCGTAACTTGAGAACGAACAGGCAGAAATAAATTGCTAACCCTCCTTAAATAATTTAAGTGCGCGTCTTCCATGGAAAGAAATCATTTTGAAAATTGCTTCATATGTAAAAAGAATTTTGAAAATCGGTCCACAAATGGTCAAGTTTTCAGGAAGATCGGTCCAGCGGTCTCTGGCCTCCCATAAGGCACAAACACACATTCTACTTTATATATTTATGTATATAGATATTATTTTTGTGAGTAAAGCTGCTTTTGGTGAACACTTACTATGGATAAAGTTTGAGAATAGTTTAATAATTAAGCAATAAATGTCGAATAACGTAACACATTTTTAACGTAGTTATGGTGACGTAAAAGCAATTTAGATACTGATGTTGATGAATGTTGATGATGAATAACGTAACACATTTTTAACGTAGTTATGGTTGATATTATAGAACAGTTCTTGTTCCATCATTAATAATGCTGTAGTTTCTGGGTTTATTCTTTACAAACATAGAGAAATAAATTTCTTTCCTCTTCATAATATTTGTCTTTTGTATTTTAAAAAGTCCGAAGTCAGAAGAATGAAAAAACTTCATAAAACAATTGTCTTTGAAATATTTCAGGTGTTCGAAGTAGAACATGTTAGAATCGTAATTTGAACAAGTAGTACTACTAAATAGCCAGATTTTCTAATCGAAATTTCTAATTAAAATTGAAATAGTCTATTTTATAATCTTTCAAACTGAGCACTTCATTTAGCCAAAAATTAATATTTGTTATCGCCAGCATGAATAGCATTTGCTATGAAATGTTTATTAAGTTGTCAGCATAGGGCGTTTTTTTTTAATATTCGCGGATTTTTCAACATTACAAAAATCATATGTATAAAGAAAGTTTTCTGACTTACCACACCAGCTGTATCTCCAGGCATGAAGTTAAGTATGGCTTCAGTACTTTTATCCCAATAAAAAATGTTGCCACAATCACTTCCACTTATTACATACTCGGAGTTCGGCCCAAAGAAGTTAACGCCTTTTATAGTTTTCTGATTGCTACAAATAAAAATTATTTAATAAACTTACGTGCTTATAAGTTTGGGTTCTTACTAATGTCCTTTGTATGTATGTAAATATTCGCCTGGTACATAGTTCTTGTTATCGAATAAATAAATATAATCTTCACTATATGTGGTTAAAATTTCTGTCCCCGTATTATTATAAACACAGCAAGTAACATTCGGTGAAATTGTCTAAAAGATACATACATGCATTAAATGGTTGTTTGAGTTTTGAATTTTATCATACTTCAACTATATGCTCCGGTGACATACTGTGCACCGGGTCTCGCATTGACCTTTTATCATAAACACGAACATATTGGTCATTACCACCGACGCAAATTTCAGGTGCAAACGGATGATGAGATATACTAAACAGACGTACTTTTCGCGACTTCTTACTGGACGAAAACACTTTCAACATATCAGCCTTAGGTTTATCATCCCTCAAATCTTTGCTGCAGATGCAGCCATCTTCGCCAACACTTATAATTTCCGATGGATTTTCGGGACAAATGACAAGTTTGTGCACTCCTCCCGAGTGAGCATACAGATGCGAAACTTGCACTTTTCCACCTGATGGAGGAACTATTGAACGTCTTACTTTCCCATCTCGCCCAGCAGATATAATATCAATGCACGTTGATGAGGGTAAAAATTTTGACTGGAAGATGTTGGCACTGTGACCAGATTTCCAAACATGTTTCGTATTGTTGCCAGCCCAATCCCAAACAATAAGACGAGCATCATCTGAGCCTGTCACCAATAGATCGCCAGATTTATTAAAATTGACACAGTTGACACAACCGGAGTGTTTGCGCAAGACATGTGAGATTTTCATCCGTTCTACAATGTGACGGGAGGCGTAAAAGCGATTTTTGAAACCATTAGAGGACCCGTTACGTAGAGAAAGTTTGCCATCGCTACTCAAACCATGTTCACGGCGCATAACTTCATAACCGCCTCCCCAAGTATAGTGAGGCTTTTGTTTGTTCAGGACTTTATTTGCTTCATCATCTTTTTCTTTAAGGCGATTTGAGTTCCCCGAATCGTTAGAGACGAAATCCGGACTTAAACGATCTCCAAATAAAGAGGGTGCGAAATCGGTATCATCGTCACTCATGTCTGAAGAACTTTCACTAGAAGATCTGCTACTTGACGAATCTTCAAGGTTGCTTAACTAAAAAATTATTTAAGTCTTTGTGTAAATTAAAGTTTAATCATTTTTATACATTGTTCAACAATGTCGAACACATTCACATACTGCAAATAAAAAAAGACTGAGAGTTTATGTATGTATACATACATATATAGGTATATCCTTTTTCAATGGCAACAACGACAACAAAGTTTAAATTCTTTGGTGTATATGCCTATTTGTCCTAAACGTTAGTTGAATCATTACAGAGGAGAGTATTGTTTATACTTATTTCTTGATACAATTTCGATTGTGATTCCTTTTTGATTCTCTTTCGTCTATTCGCAAACATTCTTGAGAAGGTGACTGACTATCTTTTCCTTTTTTAAAATGTGTAACTTATTCACTTTAAAATTTCATCTGTATTATAATGCACGTATAAGAGAAAATAAGAAATTTCACTTCTTCGTAATTTGTCGGCACTGGCAAAATTTTCGGTTTTGTATTTTCTAATGCCAAATAAATCGTTATTGTAAAAACCAAATTTCGGTGGCAACAAAGCAGAACAAAAACAATTTAAGCAAGTTGTAAATTAGGTTGTTGGTAATACGTTTTTTTAACATAATTGGTCCTTGAACATTTTTGTAGATGAATACTTGATCTTATCAATATCTAAAAGTTAATTATTCGCAAAAGCAATTTGGAAATGAGTTCCGAAATGACATTACGGTAATTAAATAATAATAAAAAAATAAATAAAAATAAATAAATGTCGAAATTTAGGTGGCATGATGCAAAAATTATAATATTCGATATGCATAGTTTTTAGTTTGACATGCAATATAAGAATGCATGAATTGAACGCATATTACAAATTTAATTGAGTTAATATTGCCTACTGTTATTAAAATATATTGCTGGTAATTATGCAAACCGTTCAATAAGGGCGTAACAAATCTGTTTTTGCATTCACATTCCCAATACAAATCCAATGCACAGCTGTAATTCTATGCCAAGTCCGACAAAATTAAAGTTTGTTTTCACACATATAACTTTTTGACTTGTAATCGGAAAAGCCGTTACGATGTTTGTCCATTTTAATGGCTGTTTGCATATGTGATTCTACTGCCTTGCATCATTGGCAATAGTTGGAACTTTAAGGTAAAAATAGTTCCGAGTCAACAAAATGAATATCAATCAAGTATGAGAAAAGGAATTTAGTCTGTGACAAACGCCTTTCATTCAAATTAAAACAAAATTAGTTGCTTAACGTAAGCAGTAATAAACATGTGGTTGGATTACTTACAAACATATAAGGCGACGGTGGTGAATATATTTCGGCTGCATTGTTAGTCACAGTTGAAACAGCGTTTTCTGCTGGATTAGTACCTTCTTCTCTTGTTGAGGGTTGTTCTTGTTGAAGTTCTTCTTGTTGAGCTTCTACACAGTTTTCCATTGATGAATTGGAAGAGGAAGATGGCGATCGCCCAGCAACACGATAATTCCGAGATCGATTACGTTTGTAACGATTTATGAGATTTGTCGAAGTGGTTGGTTTGTTCTGATCATCATGCTGTTCTAAGTTTTCTGAGACATTTTCACAATTTGGCATTTGCAAGTCTTCGTTCTTCTCTTCTGCACTATCTAGGTTTTCACCTTCATGATGGGGTTTGACTAAGTCTTTTTCGGTTAAATCGACGTCACCTCCTAAAGATTCTTCCATTTTAAAACTTAGCCCACTGTCACTATTATTGTTAACATTCTTGTTGCTACCACTATTTTTATTGTTATCATTGCTGCTACTTGCACTAACACTCTGATTTTCTTCTTGCTTTTCATGTGGGCTATTTTGTAGCAAAATGAAAAATATTAGAAAATAAACATTAATATCTTTTCTTAAGCCGTTTAATAATTATTGCATCTTAATATTATCCTTAAAAGAAACGCATACATAATTGATGACAGACTTTGGAAAATTCGGTCTCTTTGGTCAAACAAAAGTATATCTACTTACATATGTATGTATGTACATAAAACATACATACATACATATTTGTGTAAGTACATATGTATGCACTTTTGAATGCCAAAGTGGAATTTATTCTAATAGCAGATGACTTACCTTTGCTGCCCGCTATCGCTGCTGGAGAATACATCCTTATCCTCTATTATATCACCGCTGGAACGACTACGTTTTGGAGCAGATTCTTCACGATATTTGTTTTCTTCTTCCATTTCCATTTAATCTAAATAGTTTTCAATATGATATTCGTATCCTACTTGCTAATTACCAAAATTAAAGTCGTTTATGTAGTCTTACAAATGTTTTTTACATATGTATGCACATATATGTATGTATATTTTTACAGTAAATATTGATAAAGCCTTCTGAGTTTTGGACAACTTGTCTTTTTTATTTAATTAAACCTTTTGCAAAATTTTGTTGACAGACCAGCAAAAATAAACACAGGGTGCTCTGCGACAGTGACACACCGCTTCAGCACAATGATACCGGTTACTTTTACATTACGTTAAAATTTTAACAAATTTATTTTAATTTCAATATGTACATATTTGAAGACATATGTATGTACTATATCAGTATCAATAGTTTTGTGGACATAATTAATAAGTAAAAAATTTCTACTATAAGCAATTTGTATGCAAAAAAAGAATTGATAATTAAAAAACAAAACTTATAATGTAACTTGTAAACTTGTAATATGGAGGTTACGTTATTATTTTTTTAAATTTGATTTTTTTTTAATAACTCACATGTTTTGCAGAAATTGTTCTTGAAACTAGGTAACCCAGAATTTAAGAATGAGTTTTGCTTAGTCGATATTATGATATAATTATGCTATGGCCAATAGAGAATATTTTTTCCAAAGATTTTTAGCTTTTAATTATATGTATGTATATATAAATACATATATAGGTAATACCAATATTACAAGTTATCTCAGCCTTTTACCTAATATTGGAAAATTCGTATTATGGGATTGCAATTTTGTTTCTTCGTATGTAAGAAATTGTAGACCTCTGCACTTCGATTGCGTACTTCCTAAGATTTATTACCCAATTTTAAATCTTAGAGTTGCTATTCTATGGCGGGCTTTTAGCCCATCTGCTACAGCTAAAAGTTGTGTCCCCAATTTTCTTACAGTGGAGACGATTGATTTAAGTACGCCATACCAGCTACAAATTTGAAGCAAGTTGACCATGAAAATATTTCATATCTGAACGTCTAGAAGTGTTAAAACTGAGAATAACATCAATATATAATTTTTTAATTGGTTGGATTTGGGTATACATACATATGTATGTACGTATGTATATGTGTATGTATGTAAGAGATTAATTACTACATATTATTATAAAATCGCCGTAACGCGAAATAACCCTTTTCAAAGCGGATTAATTTTTCTGCAGTGGCTTATAAACTTGTTTCCCTCTATGTACATACATACATATGTATATTAATTGTGAACATTTTTGCGTATTGGAAAAGCACCCACTTTTAAATTTTTAATTATGTTTTATTTTAGAAAACAAAACGCTACAAGGAAATCAAAATATTTTGAGTGGAAATTTTGGTGGAAACGTGTTAAAGTTCCTTCCATTTGGATTGCATTATTTATTAATGCCCACAATTCGATTGAGTGAATAATTTTTGAAAGAGATTTCGTACAGCACACAATTACAGTTACATACATTCATACACACATACGTATGCACATACATGAATGCCACTGACAAACCGAAGAAAATTATGGCTCACTGAATGAATATCAGCATGTTGGCCAGCCATTAGCGAAAGAGGTTAGCAGCAGTTGCTGGATAAGAAATACAAAACTTCAGTTTGTGGTTAAAGAGCAACGGTGGCGCTTCATAAAAACACGTCAAGCGCAAAAGTTGAAACGACTGTTTTGAAAATAATTTTTATTACACATTGCAAAAGTCAAATAAATTTCTTTAAGCTAAAAAGTATTAGCGCATATGCCATACATACATATAAATAAACTACCTTAAAAGTAAGTTTTTAAAGAAAAAAATATGCGCATGAGTAACAACACAGTCTTAACGTGGTTATTTGTGCTTACATATACAAGCGTACATACACATGACTTATTAATCGCTCGCACATAGAAACTTTGCGAGAATATTTTTAAAGCTGCTTTTACTCCCAAAATTGTATAGATTGTGTGTATTTATATTATAAAGATGTTCCATTTGAGTACATACATACATAAATGTATTTACACATGTAAGTATATAAATTTGTGCAGCCATTCGTACAAGTGTATTTTTGTATGTATTTGAATTTGTGCTTAAGTTAAATGTAAATTTTTATAAATGTTTAATTTTATAACGAAATTTGCTTTCTTTGTTAAAGTTGTGAAGAAGAACGTCTGTCAACAAAATCGTATGATAGCAGATCCCGAGCCGAAAATTATACACTTTATTTGTTTTTTTTTAATTTCACTGAGAGTATGTCAAACAACTACACAAACAATAATGAAAGGAAAAGTTGATATTTTTAACGGAAACAATAAACTCAATAAGACATTCGTTGGCAAAAAGCAAGAATAATATAAAATAACAACTTGAGTGTATGTGATTCCGGTTTGAAAGCACAGGCGCAACAACGCTCTCTAGTGGCATAAACAAAATAATTATTGTGATTTAAACAAGTTTTTTTCTGATTTAGAAAAAAGAGAAAAATAATTATTAAAACGTTGGTTTGAAAGTTTTGAGTTTCATTCAGTGTTGTTTTCTCACACATAATTCTTAACTACAAAGTAAATAAGAAGAATATTGCAAGTCCGTACAAATGAACGAACATAGTATGTATGTATGTATGTATGTGCGTACACACATGCATATTCGAATATACATACTATGTATGTACATACATACATATACTACATACATATGTATCTTTAAAAACTTACTTTATTACATACGTATGTATGTATGTATTACACACATACATATATAAGTATACGTACAAGTATGTATGTACATATACATATATGTATATTACAAGTATAAATATGTATGTATGTATATCATACACATATCCATATACATATGTGCATGTGTATGTACATATGTACATCATGTCGATAAATATACATACTGACTTATGTATAAATATACATATGTATGTATATTACCAAACGAAGTACACATTTACATACATATATGTATGTATGTATGTGTATGTAAATACATATGTATGTATGTGTATGTAAATACATATGTATGTATGTATGCAAGTGTGTATGTACATACATATACATACATATATATAGTTACATATGCATGTATGTACATATGTATGTATATACATACATATGCATGGTCATATGTATATACATACATATGTATGTATGTATGTACATATGTATATGTTTTATCCGTTTTTCCAAACATCGAATATACTATGTACATACATATGTATGTATGTATGTACATACATATATACATATGTACATATATGGAAAGTTGTCATATGTTATCATGTCCCAACCACTTCGACGAACGCATTTACCTACATACATACATACATACATATGTATGTATGTACATACTTATGAACTTATGTATATACTATATACATACATACACATGTATATACATACATATACATATGTACATATGTATGTATATAGTATGTACACATTTGTTTCACTTCCAATTTTTAGGCGTGGCTTGTACCAGATGTATGTATGCGTGTATGTAGATACCTACATTTGTATATATGTATGTATGTATGTATATATACACATATGTATGTATACATATTTATGTACATATGTATGTATGTACGTGTGCAGCTTAAATTTGGACTGTGAGTGGAATACAAATTAAAGACTGTTAAAAAGTTTGGAAAAATTTAAGTAAAATTAAGTTTTTTACACGAAATTGTTTTTATAAATACACACATACATATATATGTATGCATGTGTAATGAAAACCTTAAATTCTTCCCTCGTAGCACGCTAATGTATGTATGTATGCATATGTAAGTACGTATGTATATATGTATGTATGTATGTAAATAGAGAACATGTTTATTTGAAACAAAGGTGTTGTTTGCTCTTATGACAGAACATGTTTGAAACCACTTTCTCTATCTCTCTCTTTGAATCGAAAAATAGACTTAAAAAATGATTGAAATAGAGAAAAAACAATTTCCTCGAGATTGTTTTTGTTCTTAATTACCTTCAGCTAAATATTTTTTGGAATATGGAATATGTCATCGGTACACAGACTCATACCGATAGATATTGAAATGTTTTGAGCGTGGCCAAGGGACCAGGAAGCCGATGTGTGTCTGACAGGAAATAAATTCGATTTGTTAAATTGTTCAACCCTAGAATATATGTATGTATGTATGTATGCGTGTCTTATATGTATGTCTATGGAATCTGCCGATCTTTTGTTTACAAATTTGTTTGTGCTCAAGTGGAAAAAGGAAAAAACGATTTAATTGTCATCATTCATTTGACTTTTGTATCAGCGATAGTTATTTTATACACTTCATTTAAGTTTAATGCGGAAGATAATACACACATACATAGATATGTAAGTATGCAAATGTTTGCAATAATATTTAAAGTACTCGTTATTAAGCCATTCACTTACTGAGTACTATAGAGTTTATGCAGGCAATCCAACAAAACTTATGTAACTCACTACTGTGCGCAATGTTCTGAAAAGAAATTGAATTTTTTCAAGTTCGCATTGACAACAACAACAATATATGTACATACATACATACATACATATGTAAATTAAGGTAAATCTGTATGTATGTACATATACATACGTATGCATGTATTGATGTATGTGAACTGGTAATAAGTTTTATACAATACTTGTAGCTTTGTAAAAAAGAGGATTCATAACTTCTTTATTTTAACATTTTGTTCACAGTTCTTAGCAGTTTTATTCATTTTAAGCTTTTAAATTGGACTTAGTTTTCAAAAGTATCAAATTTCCAAAAATGTTTTACTCGTACTATATTTCATAGTTTTTATTACAGTATATGTATATAGTACATATGTACATACATACATACATACATACATATATTGAACATTTTTCTTCTTCCTTTCGGCACTTGCATATGTATGTATGCATGTGCATATACATACATATGTATGTATGTTTTATACATATTTATAAATCTGCTTGCAAAGTACATATGTACATACATATGTACGTATGTACACATTTTAACTTTTTGTGTTTTTGTTTCTATTTACAGATGACTTGGCACCAAATTGGGAGGGGAAACACGTTGATTTTCACAATTTTAATGGTTTCCTCAGTTTGCATAATGAATGCCAATGCAAAAACTGGTATATAATGCCTAAAATATTACAAAGAATAAAAACAAACCGCAAAAATTGTGACAGGTTTTTAATGCTACCCTGGTTGTTTGTTTACAGGACCCCTACATGGCAAAGTAGTAGTTTGCTATATATCAACCTGGGCAGTATATCGTCCTGGTCAGGGTGCATATTCCATAGATAATTTTGATCCAAGTCTATGTACTCATGTCGTATATGCTTTTGCAGGCCTTGATCCTCAACAATCAATAATAAAATCTTTAGGTCAGTGGAATAAAGTTTTTCTTTAAGTATGTAAAGAATCTAATTCATATCTCACTCAATCTTAGATCCGTGGCAAGATTTGAAGGAAGAGTATGGTAAAGGTGGCTACGAGCGTTTGACGGGCCTTAAGCGGTCCTTTCCACATTTAAAAGTTAGCTTGGCAATTGGAGGTTGGAACGAAGGATCTAAGAACTATTCAAATATGGTAGCAGATCCTACTTTAAGAGGAAAATTTGTTAAACAAGTTACTTCATTTATTCGTAAGTACAATTTCGACGGCCTTGATTTGGATTGGGAATACCCTACTCAACGCGGTGGGGTTCCACAAGATCGTGAGAATTTCGTTTTGCTCTGCAAAGAGTTACGGGAGCAATTTAATCCTCATAACTTGCTTTTGACGACTGCTATCGGAGCTGCGAAAAATGTTATAGACCAGGCCTATGACGTTCGACAAATTTCGCGGTATTTGGACTATTTACACATCATGTGCTATGATTACCATGGAAGCTGGGATCATAAAATAGGTTATAATGCCCCACTGATGGCACCAAATGGCGATGTATTGAGCGTGGTAAGTTCGTCAAATGGGTAATGGAATATTTAATCTTATTTTGCCAAAGGGGAAAAGACACGTTTTACAATGTTAAAAGAAAAAAACTGCAAAAAGTACAATCAGACAATTAAGCAGACATGCAATACAGCCAAAATCGTATTTCTGGTTTTGTGCTTCACCACAGAATTTTTCTGATCAATAGCCTCAAATACTGATCCCGGCCTTGTTATCTTTTTCTTATTCCAAGCTCATCAAATTGTGCTCAAACAAAGACACGTTCGCTCGGCACATTGGCATCTTGTTAAAGTTATACCAATGGCGTGTATGTAGGTACATAAATTTAAAACTAAAACTTGAGTTTTTACGGATACGTACATACATATGGATTTATCTATATTTGTTACTTGACATATATACACATATGTATATGTGGCCCTCCATTAGAAAACGAACATAGTGTGCCAATACAAGATTAAAGCGCAATTTAAGGTTCCCCTCTGCGTTGCATTTTCATACTGTGCGCGTTCTAACTACATTTTTACATACGTTTCATATGAAAATTTAAGGTTTCTTAGATACAAATCTAAAACACGTGAATTCATGAAATTTGACACACTAGGCGCTTTTCCTATACACGGTCCCATATAGCATACGCTTTTCATTTGAAAGCAAAAACGATGATAAAGCCAAACAAAAAATACTAGCGGAATAAAATAAATGTTTAAAATCTAGGCCTTCGTAACAAGTAAAAACTAGAATCATTGCGTATTCGGAGGAAAAACAGAGATATTGTAATTAACAAACTATAAATGTTTGTGTAAAAGCACTTGTTCTTTTTTATTGTAGCATTTCACTATTGAGTACTTACTCAAGTTAGGAGCACCTGCAGAAAAGATTGTTATGGGTGTTCCCTTCTACGGTCGAACGTTCAGAACACCCCTGGACGGTAATATTGATGATGATACTGATGGGACTGCCTTCCAAGGCCCATTTACTCGGGAAGATGGTTTTTTGGGATACAATGAGATTTGTAAAATTTTAAGTAATAAGACTTCAGGCTGGACTACAATGTGGGACCCTGAAACATCCCAAGCTTTGGGACGGTCTGAGAAAAATGTCTTTACCGGACTTGTGGAAGTAGTTACATTCGATAACTCTCGATCAATAGCTAACAAAGTCAAGTTTGCAACTGAAAGGAAGCTAGCTGGCATCATGGTATGGTCTATTGACACTGACGACTTTCTAGGAGAGTGTGGAACTGAAAGTGACATTTACGAGGACTTTGGACACTTCAAACATTTGGATATTCCGATGCCTCATCGACTTAGCAGCAATTATCCTCTTCTGAGAACTATTAATGAAGCTATTCCTTTAGCTATAGAAGAAATTAAACATAAAATTGATCACCCTCAACTTTCTGACCACAACGATCAAGGCCAACCAAATATAGAAGATAACGAAATTCCACATGGCTCTGTGGTGGATCATAAAGCTGAGCAGAACGAAAGTAGTCGTGTTAATTTAAGTAATTCATTCTATGTAGCGTTAGTTTTGGGAATTTTTTATTTAGTTATAAATAATTAATATTTTTGTCAACAATATAAAAAAAGCATTCCCTTTTAACTATATGAATTTTTTCTTTTCTAATATTCCATGACTTGGAATATAGAAAACAAGTGAACAATTATTCAACTAATTCTGAAATGCGATTGCAAAATTAACTATCACTGATTAGAAAAATAAGTAATATCAAAAAGTACCATCTCTTTGCACAACAAATACTTAAATATTAAAAATAACTGCGAAAAGTCAATTGTCGTATCATTATGCGATAATGCAGAATAAATTCTTATTTTTTAGAGTTATCATTTGTCCTATATTACTTTTTAGCAATACAAAAAAAAAACTAATTTCATTAGTACCAAAACTTTTTTATAGGATCAAATATGTAAGAGACTTGGTTCTTAAAGCAGAATTAATAGATGAAGAACAAGATTTACTGAAAAAGCTTCCAACATAATCGACAGGGACTGGGATCTTTCGAGAGCCGAAAAGTTTTTCATTTAATTTAAACGTTACTTTTTAGCACAAACATTTTAGGTTTTCTACAGACCCAAAAGCCGTTCGGCTATTTTTGTGGTAGTCGACTTCTGCATAACACCATTATTTATGGACCCACTTCAAAATCCATTTTTTATTTCAAGATCTTGTTTGTTTGCAAATTCTTTTTTATTTGAAGTGAAAATGTCCCTTCAACTCCTCCTGCATTTGTGGTAATAATTGACTTTTTTAATTTTTAAAGGAAAGTTGCAGCCAAAAAAATTTGTTATATAAAAAAACATAACAAATTATTTAAGAATTAACTTCTTTAAAGGCTAATTTTTTTTTGTTCACCGTAATAGCGATACATTTAAGCAACCTTTTCAATTACATTCCGATATACACACATACAAATGTATGTACATGCAAATAATTATGTACAAATTTTCAGCATTATACCTAATTTTATGATTCTACAGAGAAGTCGGCATAAAACCACTCAAAAAATAAATTAACTTTTGGTTATAAAATAATTTCTTATTGGTTATATTATATTTGGAAGAATTTTAAACAATAGTTACAATTTAAATAAACATTAAAAAACAACCCTAAATGCACCGCACATTATTTAAAGCCAACATTTTATTATTTTTTATTTTAATACAAACACAATTCATTATCTATTTTCTAATATACGAGTACATAAATATTTTATGTAGACAATACTAAATTCTTATTACACATTAATTTGCTAAAATAATCATGTAAATATTAAGGTTTAAGGTGTATGTACACATGTATGTAGTATGTATGAGTGGAGAAGTGTCCTGTGTTCTTATGCATGCAAGCCAGTACGTACATATGCATACACGTGTCGTCATATGATTTTAAAAAAGCCTGAAGTAACAATAAATATAAAATCGAGTTTTTCGATTATTACGGTGCACTGTATACACACACATACATATATGTAATTGTTCCTGGAAAGCTTTCGACGCCTGTAGTTGAAAATAACGGTCTTATCAATACAATTCCAAGTTGACTTTGTCCTTTTCGATTCATGTCTCTGCATGCATTTAATACAAAAAAAAACTTTTGTTTTTTCCATTAAAATTAAGCTTAAATTAAAAGGAAAATTTGCTTTACATAGTTTTTTCATACTAGAGTTTTTTACTTCTCCTTAAATATTTATTTTATGAAATCAAACGACGGTACGCACATAATTCAAAGCTACATTCATTTTACGGGTATGTAGGTTTGCAACAGTAAATATGTAGTGGCATAACTAAAGTTTGAAAGATGCAATTCGTGCATATCTGTTTTAATTAAACGAGTCCAGGTTTAACATTTTTGATTTTGGATTAAAACGAATTAAATACATATTAATAATTGCTTTAACTCAACAAAATACTATTTTCATTTCAACAATAAATACATACATACATACAATAAGTACACACACACTCAACATACAAGTACATTATATGTAACTATTGTTATAGAGAAAACAAAATGGATGGTTTTTTCTATATGTACATTACTCTGCTATCGTAGCTACTACATACAATATGTACATACATATGTATAGATATGTGTATATACGCAAGTACATACATACATACCTACATACATATGTATATATTTACATATGTATATCCTTTATTCGAGTTTAAACAAAAACCTCATTTCATAATCTATCTATTGTTATTATCAGAGGACCACTCTCTCTCGTTATTGTCTTTGCGTTCTCTAGATGCGAGTTTGATAGAAGCTTTAGATTTGTTGTTTGAACGGACCATATTGCGGCTGACTTGATGGCTGGTATGTTGATCATCTATAATCTCATAGTGGGCTTCACTTAAATTTTTGGTCGATCGTCGGTGGGCTTCTAGGCTTTGAGATTCTGAAGAAAATGGATATGAAGCTACAAAGGTCGTAGCATCCTGCGAACTGATTTCGGCGAATTCCTGCAATTGGTTGATCTTATTACTACATGGCGTTAATGGTGAGAGATCGGTAAATTCAGTCTTTGCCTCCGAATCCACAGAGCACATACTTTGTCGAGAAGTATCCTTAGGTATATGAGCATGACTAAGCTGCTGGTTGTCTTTCGTTGTTGCGGTTGTCAGCATTTTAAGATTCTCAACAAAGACATCGCTGGCAACATGTGAATTTTGCGGAAATGGAAGACGGCTTCGTATAGAGTTTTCACGTTTACCGAATCGTTGCGCCAGGTAGTCTTCGTTATTGCTGCTGCCGCAATTGCTAAGCTGGTGCTGATGCTGAATATTGGCAGTGTGGAGGTGACGATGGTGATGTGAATGGGAGTGAATATGATGTGGTTGGTTTGTTGATATTAAAGTTCTTTGCGAGGCTCTAGTATCTTCGTAGTAGTGATCGTTTTTTACTGACATATTGCAGCAACTACTTACATCTGCAAAATATACTTCAGATTCGGCGGGATCACTAGAAGATTGTGCATGCTGTTCAACGTTTTGAGCGGCATTTGTTGATTCGGAACTATTTTGGAAACCATTATTCTCAACTCCGCATTTGCTTCGTTGGACTGCAGAGTGCGAGTCTTCTTCTAAACTTTGTGGCTCATTATATTCTTGTTCACCTTCATCGTTGGTCACATTGGCAAAAACTTGTTGAACATTGATACGTTGAGAGCTTTGAGAATTAGGTCCAATACTTTTGTTGCCGGGATCTAAACGTTTCTTGATTTTGCGTGTGGGCAGGGTGTTTGAAAACCGGTCTCTCTCTCTAACATTTGCAGTGCAATCGCTGTCAGAAGGTGTGTTTTCATATTCTCCTTTTGACTTGAAGTTTCCAATACTTCCCATAGATCGCTGCATTGAAGATGATTGGCAACAATTTGAAGCTGCTGATTGATCCGAAAATTGGTTATGAACGGTTTCATTAGTGCCTATATTTATAGGATTAACGTTTGACGGAGTGTTGGATGTGCCAATTTGGTGTGATGGTTGAATGTATTGATAATAAGCCCGTCGTGCTGGACTATTGGGATCACTGTAAGGCGGCGGTGGTCCCCAAACTCCATACGGTAAGTTATTAGGTAAGACATTAAATTGTCCTGAATTAGCATTCGCCATTTCTTCTGTTAATGCATTAGCAGGCATATTGGTGCTATTAGAAAACCCGTATTGAGAATCAGGACTTGAGGGAGTTTGACGAAACCGTGAATTGGGATCTGGGGAGCTACGTTGCCACCAACGATTCCAACTCCATCCGATACCTCTACTGCGAGAGGTAGACATTTCATGACTTCGACAAGCCGTCGTTATACCTGTTATATCTTCCCCACCGGGATTGGGTGAGTAAAAATTTCCTGGTGGTTGTGTAGACCAAAATCTTGGTTCCGCACTTTCATCCCAGGGATAAGCGGAAGATGATATCGGTAACTGCCTATGAGCATGGCATTGTTCACAACATCTGCAGCCATGTGCTGCGGCAACAGCAGCCATGTTTTGTGGCGGCAATTGTGGCCGCGTGTACAAGGAACGACAGCGCAACTCTAACTGCTCCCAATACATTTTCTTACGCTCATGACTATTCCCGGAAAATTAAATTAATTACAAATTTTTCTCTTTTGTATAACAAGAAAAATTAATTTACCTCAGCAATTGATAAACCAACATGCAACTAAAAACCGCCACTAAAACTCCACCTACTGATAAACCAAATATGGCTCGCAGGCAGGAATATAAAGACCCGTGCACTACGCCGCAATCTGATAAAGAATCAAAAACCAGGCGAACGCCCTCTGTAGTAAGCGAAGAGACAAAATTTAAAAAAAATTCATTTAAAGTTAATAAAAAATTTTACCTTTATCCACTCGGTCCACTTGTGACTCAATTAAATCTGAGTAACATGTACATGTGCGTGTCTTTTGGGCGTATTCGCATTCTCTCAAAGCCTGTAAACGGCTCATATGCAAAACCGTTGTGGTAATAGTAACCAAAGCACATGTCAGAGCCGAAGTTAGACTGCATACTCCAGAGAGTTTTATCTGAAATTTTTTTTTCAAAATTAATGATGCACTTGACTTTTAACGGCATGTTTCTAATACCCACCAAATAGCTGTAACGGTTACGTCTTCTAGCCAAACTCATGACGCAAAGACCAGTAAGAATGAGCTTAAACAGATGAACAATATATTAGTTCACGTCGCTTTAAAGAAAATAGGTTTTTTCTTACCAAAGTGGCAGGTACAAAGGTTGGAACGGTTTCAAAATTGCCTACAGTTATCGTATATGAATGTAATAAGAAATATACGCCTAAGAATAAAATTCCCAAAACACAAGAAAATCCTCCACACACCAAACACCAGACGACATATTTTTTTATGACAATGCCAGAACGCGCTCGTGCTGCTGAAAATATTTTGAATTTATTAATTTATCTACATAATTAACAAATAAGTCTCGGATTTTTCATTCTAACAATATGGATAGCCGCCATGGCTGTCTTGCATCAGTCCTCGATGTGAGTTTTGCTGTGACATCCAGTTGCATGTCGAAGGTTGCATACTGTATTGCATGAACTGCATTACAGGATAACCGTGCATTTTAAAGTTCTTCTTTTTCTAAGGATTTCAACTATAAATTTTGCACTTTAATTCATTTGTTTTTCACTATTTTATGTTTTAATTCGATCTCATATCTTCCTTCTAAATTTTCATCTTTGTAATTTTCTATTGACTTTGTATCTATTCCCTTGTACTTATGTTTCACAAATTCCTTTACGGTAGTTTGCAAATCTCTATCTATCTCTTGACTTCAAAAGCTTCAAGCTATCCTTTTTCAACCACCCACATCTTTTGTTACGGTTTTTTCATGTTTGAGTACACAAAGCTTTTTAAAGTTTATATTATGGTTAATTAAAAAAAGCTTTCAAGCTCTTCGGCATAAAAACTAATGCGCATGTCTTTCTAATGTATGAAAATAATTCCTTGAACCGAAAACCAACATTGAAGGTATAAAGCATCATACAGAACGTTTATAACGATAAATAAAACCCAAAGTCGAACAGCTGAACAGCTGAAAATGGACGACAGCAAACAACTCCTTTTTTAAAGTACACTACGAACTGCCATTAATAAAGTCTTTACCAAAAAGTTTTAATTTATTAAAAGGGGATTTAGACGGTAATACAAGTAGTACGTGAAACCAAAGAGAAAGTCATATGAAATTATATCCGTATTTTAAGAATGAGAATGAAAATCTTACGACAGATTTTTCTACGTTTATACTATTGGTAAAAGACCAAAACAAAGTAAAATGTTTACATAAAAATACATCCCTGATCTGATCTGATGGGTGAAGGAATTTGAAAAGTTTTTTAAAACGATGAAAGCCTTACGGCTTCAAACAGTCTAAATCCCCTTTAAACATTATTTGTCTTGCTTGCAATTTGGTAAATCATTCAACCAACACCACGTCTGTTATCATAGAAATTAAAGTCTGCTTATACTTAAATATCTAATGATGATGCATTCAAATTAAGTTGCGAAGAGCTTAGCCGAACGATAAAGTTTAGATCACGGCAGATAGGTTCGGCTTTTTGCCTGTCTAATGCTATTTTTTTCGTTTTCTTGCGTACGTTAAACTTAACTGATTTGCTCTGATATGTGCATAAGAAACATAATCATTTGCTAACACAATCTAAGAAGTGTGACAGACAGTGTGACTTAATCCAGACTGAGCGGCATACACACACACACATATGCCTAAATGTACATAAATTTTGAACTTTATTGTTAACGCAATAAGAAAATAAAGACGAACTCTAGCCTACTTTAAAATAATAATTAAAAATAAGGAAAGTACTAAAGTCCTTTCTCGTGTGTACGAAAAGTAAATAATGGCAGCGCGAAGATCAATATCATTATGAGGCTAGCACTAATATAAGAAAAATTATATTTTTCATATTAGATGTAATATTTTGGGAATATTGCAGAGCAACTGAAGTTCTTACCATTCGAAGAGCCAGCTGCGGCTTTAGGTCGAGGTGGTGGTCTCGGAGGCAGTGGCGGTCTTAAGTCTGATGAGGTACCTTGCGGAATTTCGTTTGTTTCTTTCAGACATGCCTCTGTAATCGCTTCGGTATCTCCATCACTGTAAATGTCAATATTATTTGCGTTGTGATAACTGGAGTCTTCTATTCTGGAGTTCTTGCCTGGTGATTTGCTGGTAATTAAAAGAGCATAATTGAATACATTTGTTTGTTTGAATTTTTATATAAACATAAAATATCACTCACAGTTTGCTGTGTTGATTACGTTCACAGCGTTTCACCGTCGTACTGTTATTGTCCGATTCACTGACTGTTATTTCGTCTGCTGTAAGCATCGCTTCCGACACTATAAATTGTTGCTTATGAGGCAAAAGCGAACTCTTTGTACGGAGGTGCGGAAGATCTTTTACCCTATTTAGATTGGGGCTGGATTCTTTACCTTTCTCCTCCTCCTCTTCCTCCCCGCTCCTATTGTTTTCGATGCAAGTACATTCTAAATCACAATCGCAGCTAGACGATCTGCGCAATTTCTTTTTCTCCCCCGGAGCGCAATCGAATATATTTTCTGATAAAGACTCTGACATTTTCAAAGCCTGATAGGAGTGATTTAGTAAAGAAGTTTCCGATTGTGATTTCCTTGGCAAATTGTGGTCTTGAGCAAGAGTTCGTGTGTTGGAGGATTGGGAGGTGTTGGTATTCGAAGACGTATTTTCATTGCTACTACTGCCACTGGCCTGGCGATGAACAATAACATTAACCATTTGAGAATCTACGCTACTCTGGTGGGAATGAAGGCCGGGGACATTTTTTTTCTGTTGCATTTGCAGTTGTTGAACTTGATTCCCACAAGAGCAGCTGCACTGACACGTTGCTAAAGTTGATAGAAGAGCAGGAGGAGGATTTGCATACTGATGTTGTTGTTCGATCTGATATTGTTGTTGTTGATGTTGCGGAGGCAGCTGTTGATAATACTGTATGTAATGGTATTGGTGTGAAGGCGGGTAAACAACATTATCTACAGAACTAGAAAGCGAAGGATTCAGCGAAGATCTTTTTATAGAATTTGGCACATTAATGGGTTTCCTCTCTGCGATACCACCTATATCCACTTCCATTTTGAGTAGAAATTTCTACTTCCGTTTGCTTGTCGCTTTCTGTTTTTTCCTATTTGATGTTTCTTTTCTTGTTCAATTACTGGTTCCACGAGTCTAAAAAATTATATTTTAACACGCACATCTGCGCATAATAAATATTCATGCATGAATTAAATACTGGTGAGCAGACATTCATTCGTACATTTTCACATCCAATTACTTTGTTTAATAACAAAACATTTTCCGGGACCACAAATGTGCAATTCTTATTAATAAAATATGTGATATAATCGTATTAGCACATACATACATATGTACATACATACATACATTCATATGTACATACATACATATGTATGTATTTATGTAAATGCTCCAGTAAGAACGTGAACTCTATAACGATCGTACATACTTACAAGACGACCTAAAATGTGTGTTTGTACTTGCTGCGGAGCAAAGTTTAAAGATATTTGCACCAACTGCTGGGTTTGGGCTCTGTTGAGTTTTTCCATTTGGTGTGTAAGAGGCTGATTAACCGGTTTCTCCCTTTTTGTACAACTTGTTACTGTTAAATCCGCACATTATTGGTTTATTGTCTTTAACTTTTTAGTTACTAAAATAATAAAAAAAAACTTTTAAGAGCAAGATATTAGTCTAATTTTATTTTTAATGGAAAATTATTCCTTTTTAAAATTACGGGTATGCACTGAATATGTTTTAATTGTCAAATGTTTGTTTGTTATTGTACTCATCAGATACTTGCGAAATCTGGATGATTATTGCCCCAACACACACAGAACAATATTTAAAAATAAAAAAAAAAGACAAAAACAAGACCCGCGACAACCGCTTTTTCTGCGTGGTCAACTTGTGCCCAACTTTTAAACGACTATTTTCGACACAAAAAGACAAACAAAGATCCCTCAAAAATTCACCTATCCCGAATCAAATTTGTTAAATTAAAAACTCTCTTTTTTTATCTGCAAGATACTGTTCTTATTATGTTCATTCTCTTTCATAATTTGCGCTTAATTCTTTCTTACTTGCATAAGATCAGGAAACGATATCTTTCTACCATTTTTTCACTGTATGATTTTTACTCAATGGCCTTTAAAATACATACATATGTATGTGTATATATGTATTTTGAATACGAGAATTTGTAAGCAAACACTAAAATTGAAACATTAAATAAGTTCGTTGCTGGCATAAGGCAATTGGGTTGTTTTTCTTGGTAAAAAGTGGTCTTTAGGACATCTTGTGCGCAAAACTACCTCTTTAAAAGTTGGTAGCTTCCAAATCTTTATGTGATATGTATATGTATGTATGTATACATATGTACATATATGCCAAAGAGGAGAAAGACACTTGCTTAAAAAATTATTAACAGTGTATAGCACGAGGAAAACATACATTTTGAAAACAATTTGTGGCATTTTTCGGCTTTTTTTTCCTTCGATTACGATCGTTTTCTCACTTACTCGTAGTGTGCTTAATTTGGACCTACATATGTATATGATATCAAGCGCCCAACTTGCATCTTCGCTTACAGAAATTTCTAGCTAAATTAAGCGATTTTTTCATTCAAAACTAGTTAGTTGTCACTACTAAAAGTCCGCTCTTTGAAATCATCTAAGACCGAATCAGTTGCAGGTTCTCTAAATTTTTTAAGGAGAAAAATCAGATTAGTTTTCTTTGCTTCTCACTCTTGTCAAACATGTGTGTGTTTATATGTACATATATATGTACATACATATACCAAACAGTTTCCTTTTAGAGTTTGGGAATTTCTGTACAATTGCTGTGTGATTCTTATGTTTTAAGGGAAACCTTTAAATTAACCTTTTATTATTTAGCATTAATTATTTTTGTTTTGTTCTTCAGGTAGGAAAGAAGAATTCCATTTCTACCTGACCGTACCTATTAAAAATTCATTGATAATCCTGTTTTTCTTTGGTGAAGTGTGACTTAAATCCTGATTCAAAATAACCTTAAATCTTTTAAGAGAGTTACCTATTATACAAGCATATGCATTTACATACATATGTATCTAAGTAAGTACATGTACTACATACATATGTACATAATTCTCATTCACAAGCTGGACGAAAACTTCTTAAGGGGCTCGTACACAGCTGCAACATGCAAAACTTTTAATTCCATTTCGATTAAAAACATCACACAAACTTCTGAAAAATATATGTACATACATATGTATGTATGTACATACATATATAGAAAGTATTCGACATTAAGATTTTATCTTACATCATGTTTTCTGTGTGTTCTGACCGAACTAACGTTGAAAATTCTTCAAGTTATCCTGAAAATTCTATTAACCAAACTGTATACACACATATGTACACATGTTTGTACATTTGCAATTGTAATTCAAACTATTATTGAGTAAAATTCGAGGTAGGAGTACATTTGTACATACATACCTTCGCGAAGAAGTTCTTGTTTACCCATAACAATACATATGTATGTACATACATACATAGTTATATTATAATAAGTGTCAGGGGCAGGTGTCTGACTAACTAACTGACATTGTTCACAACATATACATATGTATGTACGTAATCCTTTTACACAAACAACATGATTGGTCTTTATGTATTCTTATTCTCATGTTGCATGTACATACATATGCATATTCATATGTACGTATGTATGTATACATATATGTAGATATACTTTGGTTAAAACAAGCCTCTTTGAAGCCAATTAAATATGCGAGTAAAGCTGAACGGTCGAACAATTTTCATTGGGTTTCAAGTCTAGGTGCCGACCTACGGCATGAAGAGTTTTATAATTTGAGCATAAATTATGTCATACATGAACTATTTGTGCAATCGTATGCCAAGTATAATCCACTAATACATGCATACATACATACATATGTATGTATGTACGTTGCCCAACTTTAGAAAGTTCTTGCTTCCTTGTGCCTTTTAAATACGCATTTTTAAATAAGGCGAAAGTCAAGAACTTTAAAGTTGATTTCGCAATTAAATCGTATACGTATATACATACATACGTATCGAAATAGGAATCCTTAATAAAACACATTTTGCATAATCAATCATAAAAATACATTAAATTTTATTATTTTTTAAGCCAACTTTCTCGTTGTACATTCTCATTATTTAGTGATGGATTCAATAAATTTTAAGAAACTCATATACCCTAAAGTCAACTTAATTTTAGTTTAATTAATTATTTGTTGTATACTACATATACATACATATTTGTGTATAGACCAATTTAGGATGGGGAAAACATGTTTGATGAACACTTACTTTAGTAATAAACAGAATTTAGAACTACAGCAAATGAAACGCAACTTTCAATTATTTAGTCGTTTGTACCATTCTATAAAATATTCAAGGATTTATTAAAAATAAGGTCTTTAATTTGTTTATAGTTCTTAGCGGATATCCGATTTGAACACACAAATATTTACACTACTCGTTGCTGCATGAATAAAATTCGAATTTTTGTAATCAAAATTCAAATAAACAACGAATATAATAAATTAGGTTGTTGTGGAGTTATGAAGTAATCCTTTAAAAGAAATAACTTGCCTTCGGTGTTTCTTTAATGCGTTTTTATCAGTTTTCTTTTAAGAAAATAGATGTTGCCAACAGTCAATTTACTTTAAAGGTTGCACAAAAATATACAACATTATAAATAATTAATCAATCAATTTAATTTAATTCCAACTTAATTTCGCCAGAAATTGCAGTAGCCTGAATGGGCTGGTAAGTGTTAGAAACACAAGTCTTCGGAGAAAGCTCCTTAGCTGCTCCATAACAGAATTAAACTAACAAAACCTGTGTCGTGAACTTTCAAGACGTGTAAATAAACACGTAATAAAAGTGTTCTATATATGAAGGCAAAAGCCATTGAATAAATTTCGTTACTCAAGATATAAAAGGAATTGATTTACATATCTACTATATACATACATACGTGGCGGTTGTTGCAGGTTTCTCGCCCCAAATTTTTTACTTTTTAATGTGGGCAGGTAGCAAAGCACACCGGGTTAATGTAGTAAATTTTATAACACAAAACTACTGGTATTATTGAAACTTCAGACAATTTTTATTTCTTAATAATTCATTTAAATTAAACTGTAAATATCCATACTTAAGTTCATTTGTTAAATGCTATTGTACAATGTTACTTTTAACAGTTATATTCGGTTTGTAATTTACAAATTATGTATGTGTGTGTGTATGTACATACATATAGCGATAGGGTTCCCTGATGACCTGCGGAAATCCCAGTGAAATTTATAATTTTTTCAAAACGCAATAAGTTTTGAAATATTTGCTTCTCGATCGTACCGCATACAATTTTTGTTCAGATACTTTGCTTTTTGCAGAGCTGCGAACTAAATAGGCAAAGTCTGTGATGACGTTTCCAGGAAACATCATCGTAAAACCAATCAGAGTCTGAGGGTGGCAAACAGAAAAATGCCCGCGTAGAGCAACCGAACAATTTTAATCCATCCGGGAAACGATGAGTTCCTCTGATTAAAATGAAAGGAAATCGTACAATGCGTTTATTGCATTTTAAATGAGCTAGGCAGCGCGTTCAAACTGGTCGCAGGGTATTATTTGAGCAGAACCACGAAGGTGGGGGGAATGTTTTTAATACTTTTTCCATTGTCTATCTTAATGCTAAGTATGCAACCGAAATTCTGGTATTTTTATTCCTAATGACAATAGTTAAAGAAAATGAAAAAAATTCAAATTTCCAATATACATATGCATGTATGTATGTATGTATGTATGTATGTATGTATATGTGTATGTGCATTTGTGTGTATGTATGTAATTTATTAAAGTAAAATACTAGGCTAGTCTTAAAAACTACTGCATTTTATTTCAATTTAATCGAATATGTACAAACTTTATTGAACAACTTAATATGTATGTATAACTGTTTTAAAGCTAAAAATATTGTAAATTTTGAAATTGTGGACGTATGTAAGTGTGTAAATAATTTCGTTTTATTTTCTACAAAAGCTTAAAATTAATTGGCATTTATGTCTTCGTTACAGTTAGTGTGACTCGTGGTCTCGGCTAATAACTGCGACCAATTGGCATTCAACTTAACGATTTCTAAGTCTGTGTGAAGCTGTTGTAAAGCAGGGTTATCGCTTATTAATTGAGGACTGGCGGCATTTAATACCGTTAAAATATTTTCCAGTTGATTGGCATAGATGCGCAAACGCTCGTTCAGCGTATAAGTCACGTCGTGTTGTTGTTTCTGCGATATCTAGGATGAAGCAGAGAAATAATAAGAACTGAGCAAATGAAAATAAATTAAAAATTGTCCCGAAGCGTACATTTACCTCCAAAATGTTTGCAATACATTGTTGCATTCGTATATCCTTAAATAGTCCATCTGCTTGCCACATTTTGAGCAGATTTATTATGCCTCCAACATCATCCTGTTTGTCAACGATTTCCGACTGTAAGGTCAGATTTAAGTCCGGGAATTGCAAAAACTCCGTCGTTGGTGAGAGTTTGCGGTAATTGCTGCACAAGGTGCTCAAATTACATATGTCCTCGGTTAAGCGCTATTTTTGTTTGTTTGGTTGGACGGGTATATTTGATTTCAATAACAAATTCATGTACTTTTCTTTATATTTATGAAGGTGTTAACGGAAAAGGGGTTTCTTCTGTATATATCATTTTTATGAAATATTTTATTTGAATGGTTATGAGTTACAACGATGAGTGGTGGTGATTGATTTTGACGACAAAATGATTATTTTGATGAACATGATTATTGTTAATTGTTTATTATTATTAATTTTTTAGTGGGTTGCAGTACAAAAATGTTCAATTTTTATTGAAAGGCTGGTTGTTATAAGGCCAGCGAAATTAAATGTACTAAAGAATTTAAAACCAGAAGAAGATTGTTTTCTTGATAATTTAATGATTAAAATTATTTGTTTTTTTATAAAATTGTATATTAATAATTTGTTAATATCTCGTAATTCTTTTCACTTGAAACTAGAAAGCGGGACCTAACTCTGATTACAACTCTGTATAAAATTTATCATTCTACTATCGCGATTTTTACAATGATCTAAATTTTGTGAACATATATTACAGATTATGAAATTTCCATACAAACATAGAACTATGGTTTTTCCCAGTTGTTTAAAAGATTTAAAATTTTTTCTTCCAACAAAATGTATTGTTTAATGTCGAATGTTATTATTTCATAGTCTAAAATTTCCTTCACGTTTACCTGCATACACTGTTAAAGTTTCGCTCATTTTGTCATTCAATTTGTGTTCCAATTTAAAATTTTTGTAAAAAATCAATAAGAAAAAAATTTTCCTGGAGGAAATAATCAAAAGGGTTTTTTCAATATTGACAAATTATTAATAAACACTTTTTATAAAAAACAAAAGAGATCTCAACCTTAAACAATTTAAAGCATTAATTAAATAATAAAGGTCTCAAAATTAGCATTAAGAAAAAAAATAAGCCAAAATATTATGAATAAATGAAAAACAATTTTAAAACCCCTCGACTGACTAAAGCTCTATAACAAATATTAATTTCTTTAATCGAACTTGATTATTATAATAACAAAATTTTTATAAAAAGTTTTTTCATAATTTAATTAAATTATAACTAATATCAAGGCAACGTTTTAGACAAGTTTTTTTCTGCACAAGACTGTTTACTTCAGTGTAAAACAAATGGTTTTGTTTTTAAAACAAATTAATTATAGTTGATTTTTAAAGAAAAATATTTGCTTTTAAGCTTGAAAAATTTAAACTTTCTTGTATAAAACGGGTGGGTTTTTACTCATTTTCGCTAGATCAGGCTAATTTAAATTAAATTAATATAGATGACTACATAATACTATTTGTTTTCACTATTTAGTAGCTTCCCAAAGCAAGTAACCCATAAATTCTGCTACTTAGAAAAAATATGTGTCAAACACTAAACAGATCTCATTTTCGATTTAAGCAACTGTCTGCACATGCAAACTTACTGTATATCTCTATTTCAGACTATGTGGTTGCAAAAGGGTTAGCTATACTATTTCAACAAATTTACACGAAATACATACATATGTATGTTCTTACTAATAAGTTAGGCGGCTTACTGATTTATTGGGGTCATTATTCGAAATGAATATTTAACTAAAACTGTCAAAGGACTCGATACAGTGTTTGGGACGGCTCTAAAATAAACTAATTGCTTGTAGTGTGCTCCGATTTGGTTTACGGATATCCACGTCTTCACAAAACCTAATCCAATAATAATAATCGTTCTTCTTACGCGTTACTTTTCAATCTGACATTATAAATAAAGAAGTATTTTTTTATTTTTGCAAGTATATATTTTTTGCAATTAATTTGCTCTGTGAAATTATATAGCAATGTTTTTAAAATTGTACAGGGGCAAGTGCCTCTAATTCACAACGCTTGTCCACTATTGTGAAGATATGGTCAAAAAAGAGTTTGCCCACTACTATCCATACGGTAGAAACTATAAAAATATAATAGTAATTTTGAGGGAATGAGTCAGTTCTATATGTACATACTAAAAGCTTTTTATCGAAGTCAAATAAATAACAACAAAAAAGTAGCGGCAAAGGAATTTTATTTGAAATAAAAATTATGAATTATTGGTGCAATTAAAAGTATGTATGTATGTATGTATGTACATAAATGTACAATTAAGGGTCTAAGTTGTTGCTTAAAATTATATATCATTTTTGCATACATAAAATTATTACAAATATCTACTTGTAAAAATGAAATAAGTAAAAACTGAAAAATGAGACCAAAAACAATAAATCATTTGTATATTTAAATTACAAGTGTGTGCCTCGTACATAGTAAATATGCACTCGCATATACATAAGTCAGAATCAAGCCGTTTTCAGAAGAGAATACTTCAAATATACTCTATAAAATAAACCACAACATGATTAAATTTAGATTGAAATGCCAAACAACACGTAAAGGAACAGTGAGTAACAAGAATTATTGTGAGAAACTATAAAATAAATATGTAGTATATGGTGTTTTACTATGGTTGGAACGCTATTATTCCAATTGGGAAATAATATTTAATTGTGATTCAGAATCTTACATCAATTTCATTGCGATGACGTTGTATTTCTGTTTTGGTACTTGATAAATCGTTGCTTTTCAACATCAGGTCTTGCGTGGCATCCATAAGTTCGTCTTGCAGTTTAACATTAAGATCTTGAAGATCTTTAATTTTTTCCAACATATCTTCCTTGTTCTGCTGCAATTTATTTCTAAAGAGATACATAATACATGAGTATGTGCCACAAAGTCTGTAGTTGCAAGCTGAATACTGTTTACTAATACCTCGTGTTTTGACTTACTTGTCTAAAATTAGTTGTTGTATACAGTTATCATTGTCCAGCTGTATCAGGCGCAACACTTTTAACAATTTAGTTACTAAGCTGTCAACCTCAATAACCTGATCAACTACAGCTTGGGCGACCGAATACTCAACCAGAGATGGCATTTCAGCAACTGAGTCATGATAACTAATTTCTTCAGTACAACTTGGCTGGTCACTAAAAAATAAATAAAAGTAAAGAATTCTCTGCGCTCTTTCTCTGTTTCTTACACATTTCGTTCTTAATTTGATTTACCTTAGATGAGAATTCATTCTGTGGACACCTAACGCGTGCACTTGCGATTCCACGTTTTGTCGATTTACGATGGCTTGCGATAGATTCTGTAAGGATTCATCGGCTGTTGTCACATTCAGAATTTCTGACGGTACTTCTATTTGAGATATCATTCCCGCGCACGAAGAAACCATGTTATGGGAATGAGAATCAGGCATGGGAGCATCCTCCAAAACATTATCCATCATGAGACAGGGCTCCGTTTCAGAGTCTAACATTTCAGTGGAATCTGAATCGTCTGCTTTAAAAAGTAATGAAGTACAAAGAGATTACTTTTGTTGCAATTTTCTAACTGTTAACTGCTTTATTTTAACCCTGAATTAATTATTTCATCTTCTCGAACTGTGATTGACAAACAAAATTGGGCTGAATTTGCGGTAATGGACGTAAGTACATACATATACGGGGACAAAAAACAATTTATTTTGCGCCTCATTGTGCATTACCAACGAGATACCATATTATTGGAAACACGAGTATTTAAAGAACAAAACCGGGAAAGTGAAAATGGTGGCAACGATTTGCTCGAACAAAATTTGTTTACGCTTCGAAGCGAACACTGCGAACTCAAATAATATTCTATAAAACTCATTTTCATCGATAGACTTGTTTTAAAGTAGATTTATTGCCTGTTTTCTCAAAAGGAGAATGAGAGTAAGCAGGAGAACTTTTTTCTTAAAAGTCTGCTTTCAATTTTACCTTTTAAAAACTCTTATCCAAATAGCATTTGGGTTCAACTGAGCAATAAAGTTGTCAACTTAAAAAGGCATAGCCTTGTGCCTAGTAGCTCATATGTGGGCAAGTAATAACCAATTTTATTTCAATATCTATGTGACCATCGTTTTTAGTTCAAAGCAATTTATAAGTGTGAGTGTGCAGACCGGATGTGGATAATAGTTCTTAAAAAAGTTCAACAATCTATTGGAATTCTCGCGTATAATGAAATTAGTTATTACACAAACTAGAAAGTATTTGTAGAAATTTAGTGAATGGTATTAAGACACAATTTTTGATAAAACTAACCTGCATTATTATCATTATTTTGCTGATTATTGTTAATATGACTTTTTGCATTTGATTGATTACTTTGTTGACATTGGAGTTGGCTTCCACTTCCACTACCGCAACTGTTAACATGTCGCTTATTATGTCTTACAAGTAAGCGTTTGCCCGAGTGCGTTGTGGCATTTCGTATGGCACTTATAACAGCCGCTATAAAAGATTGATTTCTTTGCGGTGATAGGGAGCCATCACTGGCCGAGTTAAATTGAAAATGTGCATGATGATGACGTTGGTTTGGAGCTGGGGAAAAATGCAGACTATGTGGATGTTGCTTAGTTTGGCTAACTTCTTGGGCGTTTAACATTAACTTAACGGATGACGTTTCACAATCCAATGAACTTTCACCACTGGCACTGACATTTATTTGTACATCGCTTTGAAAACCGATATCCTGTAATAACAAAAACAAAATCAATTAAGGATTTTATATTTTTTTTGATTTCTTAAAATAAATATTAAATATAACAAAGCCAAAAAAGTTTCTTTTGTTTTATTTCTAATAAATTATCCGTTACAATAAAATAACTACACCAATCAGATATTGAAATAGTTTTTAAAAATGTATCCATGATTGATGTCACGAGAATATGTGATGGTTGTAAATAAGTTTTATTGCTCTACGCCGAATGAAGAATGCATGCTTTATTTTAAAGAACTGTTTTTAATTTATTTTTGTTCTGAATTTAATTAAGTTGGTTTTCTAATTACAAGCTTTATGGTCCTTTAAAGAATATAATGAAAATCATCAACCCACCCTACATAATTTTAAGTGACAGTGTCAGTGCAAGACTTGTTCATCTTCACTGCTGCGTTGCTGTTGAAGAATGTAAATGAAATAAACAAAGACTCCATTATTTCTGTAAAGTGATAAAATCCATGTCAGTATTAAATACAGTCTCAGTATTAAATACACGTTGTCCTAATTCATTCATCAAAAAAGTACGAAAAAGCATTTAAAATAGTCGCTTATTGATTACTTTTAAAATTTCATTCGAGATTTCTGAACTTGTAGCCGAAACCCAAACCAAAGCTTCAACTTGTAAAATTACTTTTTCAAAAGATTGGTAAGATCTTATTTAACACAAAAACAGAAGATTAAAGCATTGACGTGAAAGCATTGACGAAACATGCTATGAAATTTTAATTTTAAAACTTTGAATTATTCTAATTTTCAAATACTTTGATTCAAAAATATAAAAATAAAAATATAAACTCCAAACTGATTTTTCTTTGAATTTTAAGCACAAAATTCCCGTATTTATAGGTTTTTTATATACATATATGTATGTATGTATGTGTGTGCGTACATACATACATACATATGTATATATTTTTGTCTATGCAAAAAATTCTTGTACTCGTATCTTTCTTAATAATAGAAAACTTAAGCCCGTCTGTCTGTCGATTACAAGGATTTAATTCCTCCTCAGAGTATTTTGTGTTTCCGATCAGCTAAACGAGAGTCAAATCTGTAAATCCATCAAAACGAAGCACCATTGTAAACTAAAGTGTGGTAACAATCTAGCGAAGCTTTCGCCGTAAACACAGACAACGGAACCATGAGAATTGTTTTGTGTTATTTTTAATTTATTTTTCTCTCTCTCTCTCTCTCTCTCTCTTGTGGTAAAACTTTAAGCCAGAAAATTATTTCAAATATTTTAATAACTTCCGACGTCTGTTACATTGAAGTTATTAGTTTTGGCTTCGCTCATAACGTTGCTTAATGGACTCGCTGGGAAGGGCATAACTACAGCAAAATTTGAGTTCAAATACGAGTATAACTGAAGGATGTTGTTGTTAAGAACTCGTGATCCAACTGAGAATAAACATGCGTTCTCTCTTTGAAGCAATCCATACCTTCTAATCTTTCATTTACTTAAACAATTGAAAGAGAACAAAGCGTCCCAGTCAAAGGTCTTTAAGGGTTTATTACGATAGAAAAAAGACGCTCGCAGAAGTTATCAGCTTCCCATCTTAGAAATAGATTGTGTAGGGTAAACTTAGCTTCGAGTTAAATTTTGACAAGTTTCATTCTCACACTTGCAATAAATAATCCAGCAAAAAACAATGTGACAATTTGCTTTGCAAATGTAGAATATTTCAATTCATAATAATTGAATTCATTTCCACAGTCTGTATATACTCGTACAATGTGTAATTTCGTTTCACATTCGCCCAAGTGAAGTCTGCTTAGTTGAAACTGAACTCCTAAAAGCGATTTGTTTTTTGCCGAAACTTATACTTACCTCTAAGTCTTGTTCGGATATATTGTACGAAAATACTAATTGTTCAACTAAATTATCTAAGCGTGCATGCAAGCCAGACAAAGCTGCAGTAGCTCCGGAAACAGATACGTTTTGTTGCATTATAAGTTCCTTTGATTTTGATTCCAAGGCAGCGAACTTGGTCTGCAGCATACGATTTTCTTGTCTAAAATAAATAGAGGAGAATATAGTCGAAATATTATACAAGGTTTCGCTTGCATTCAAATTGCATGTACTATGTATGTACATATTTACATGTACATATACATAATACATACATAAGTAATAAATTTGAAATCAAAACCGAATTTGATTAGAACTCACCTTCTTTGTTCATTTAAGCGCACTAAATGTCTGCATTCATCCCTTAAGACCTTTACCTCTTCGTCTTTACTGGCTAGTTGTTGTTGAGATTCTTGATAGTCCGCTTCAAGGTCCTTAAGAGCATCACACATGGCAGCTTTTTCGTGTTGCAAAAAATCTTGTAATTCACTTGATTCTTGTTCAATTGCTGCCTTTTCTTGTATTAAACATTCTTGCTGCAAAAGAGATCTCTCCATTTCTGCTTGTAAGGACCTGCATAATTTCCTCAGTTGTCCAATTTCCTGCTGGCGTTCAATAAGCTCATTGCCGGACATTTGGATTTGTGATTCCAACATAAGAAGGCTGTCTTGGTTCGATTCGCTGTCATCAGATGTAGGTGTGCCTGCATCTAAGATTTTGCCATTGCCGGCCAAACGAGCAAGATTTAACAGACTCATTACCTTCTCTGTGTTCAAGTGCAATTCCCTTTGAATGGCTATCTTTTCTTCTCGTTCTCGTTTTAGTTTTGCCGTTAAGTCCTGTTCACGTTGGGTAAAATTTCTAATGTCATCTCGCAGGCGATCCATTTCTCGATCTCTTATTTCAGCCTGAGTCTCCTGATCTCTTTGTTCCAAGGACTCTATAGGACGTGCAGATGGTGCGACGCCAGCAAACGCCTTTTCTAAGTCACTATTAGTCAAAGCTGTTTGGCAAGCCGTCTCATGATAAATTCTAGTTTTGCAGGAAGTCGTTTGAGATTTCCTAAGAGAAGACGTTTTGGCTAAGCATAGGGATGAGGTCATAGTTTTGTGTTGTGTGGGTGTACTATTGGAACTGGTTGCGTAAGAAGTAGCCAAGCTTTTGCGTGATGTCATGATAACCGATGAAGTCATTCGCGATTCTCTGGTAATTGAACTGCTTCTAGAACTGCGTCCAGTTAGATCTTCTACAGACTTCTGCTTACGTCTTCGCGGCAGTGTCCCATAAGGACTTGAGGAAGAAGATTTGATTTCCATCATACTGGAGCGCATTTTTAAAGAGGTCAAGTCGGGTGTAACGGATAAACCTCTTCTGCCAGCGGTAGAACGGGAGTTACTTACGCCGGGCCATCGTCCATCATCAGGCGTTGAGGGTGTACGAGCTCGGCTTACGGAGGGTGTGCGTTGAATTAAACGCTGCATACTTAACGATGTAGTACGACTCAGTTGACTGGGCAATGTTTCCGGCTTTTGAGGTTTTGGTTGAGGAGTGCGTGCTTGAGTGTTGCGGTAATTGGCCAAACAATTATTGTTGGCTTTTGAGCCATTTTGCATTTTATCACTCAAGCGTTCTCGTACTTGTTGGGCTGTTCCATGAGAGGGTCGGGGCAAAGACACGGCCCGTTTCAAACCGCTTAAACGCGGTCGGTTCTGCTGTTGGGCTGGAGTTGAAGTAACAGTCACTTCTTTCGAAGAACTTTTACTTTTCATTATAAGACTTTCATGCATTGAAGGCTCAAACATGGCCACTTTCTTCTTCACATTGTTGTGATTGTTAACCCTACGCACAGCCATTGTTGTCGGTCCAGCTATAGAGCTACTCTCACTTCCATTCTCACTGCAACATTCATAACTGTTTGAAGAGCGACAACCGTTAATGTTGGAACCTGCCAAAACTATAGGTTGCTTCAAATCGTACACATCTGAACTGCAACTAATCATACTGGAATTGCAAGATAAATTTATACCCTGCGTAGTGTCATCCAGACCACCCTGAGTACTGCTTGCGTAACCTCCACTTTGATTACTCAAAGCACGTTGCAGGGTCACATTTGTATTATTAGTAATTTCTACTCCGCTGTCACTGCCGTCACAACAGTTTTGCCCAATACCTACATTTATTGTACGATCTACTTCATCGCCAACAGCTCCGTGGATTTTAAGACCGTTCAGTTTTGAGTCTAAGACATCTTCATAAATGGCCGAACAGGGCCGGTCAAGTTTTTGCTTCCGTTGATTTTCATTCACGTGATAACTTTGCAGGTTGTTGGCTACGGAAGCATTTTTGTCATTATTTGTTGAGGATGTTGATTTCAAATCTTGATCACCATTCGGATTAAAAAGTATAGCGGACATCTTTAATTCTTTTATATTCTCTCTGAAAGTTCAATTCATGCTTACAACCTGTAATATAAGAGAACTTTCTTTTACTGAAGCCTTCTTGCACGCCTTCTAAATGCAAATGCGATTGAATGCTTCAAACTAATGTTCGCAAAACAAATAAATGAATGCGATTCGTATGTGAAAATCAAAGAAATTAAATTAAGAAAACATGCTGTTGTCGCTGAGTTTGTTTATCTAAAAGGAAACTAAAGCGAAGCATCTACGACGCACCTTTTTGCATTGCCAAATATGCACACTTTTAATAGATTTCTATTCATAGAAGTGATATTTTCGCAACTTTTAGAATTTGTCGCCGTCGTTAGCAAACCAAGACGTTACAAGTGATCATAAACTTTTAAAACTAGGGAGCCCTCAAAATTCTTGGCAGGAATATGAACGTGTTTATGTTAAATCTTAATATTGCGAGCAACACATGCACGTTTTATGTTTTACGGTCAAGTTGGGTAGATGGGTGGCCCAATAGAATTTGTAATTGTGTAAATACTTACACACAAGACAGGGCCTAAATGAAATCAAACCAAAAATGAAATCCATACATACATACATACATACATACATACATACATACATACAGAGGTACGTTCACTTTGCAACCCTACAACAAAATGTGTACGTAAGACGTATGTATGCGGAATATATGCAAAAGTCACGGTTAGCAGCTCCCAAAGGCCATAAAAATATTATTCCTCATCAAACCAGCTCAAATCAGTTTTGGTGTGTAATAAATATTTATTAATTAGATCCCAATATTTCGGAAAATTATTATACGTACATACATACACGTGTATGTATGTAGAAATCAAAACGAAGAATAATTTCTTGAAGAAGGTGCTCAAAGGAACGGCGAAATATTGAGATCCAATTATAAAAACACATATGTATGTATGTACACATGTATGTTTGCATATATTCAATATAACGTCAAACGAGGACAATTTATATCAGAAACAGAAAAATTAGCATAAAACAAGAGAGCTGCATCTATAAACATTTTTTGCTCTATGGACAAGTCCATCAAGTGGTTGAGGGAATGTCTGTAGGGTTCATTAAGGTCGCTTTGATGGATACAAATGGTTGTGATGTTGGCATACTTTTTGTTATATTTCAATAGTTGTAGTAGTTGGTTGTTACAGTGACATACCGTATAAATCTAAACTTGTTCGACTTAAGGCTTTTGCGGGTTACTTTGTCGACGTTCGTTATTTCGTTTATTTTGAACAACTTTTGGTGCGAATATTTCAGTTTTACTAATGGCATGATATTTGCTTTTTAGCAATTATGTATAAGGAAAAAATTAAAACAAAAGCAAATTAAATCGGGTTGCTTAATAAATTGAGTTCATAAGAAGATTATTGTTTGTTATATAGTTTTATGAGATTTTTAAACAAAGACATCGTTATATGAATACAATAGTTTTTTTTGGGTTTTTTTTATACAAGTGCAAATTGACAATTATAATTTTGCTTGTTAAACGTATTGTAAAGCTAATGAACGCTATTTTTAAATGAAAATACATTTGCTGTTTTGAAAATTCGTCATCTACCATCTTAGAGTGGATACACTTATTTGTTTTTATGTTCAATTAGCAAATAATACTTGTGAAACATACGAATGGAAGCAGTTATTTGAATGTATTGTTGTGATTAATCAGGATAAATAGAATCAGCAAAACCAATAAAACAAAGTTTAAAAGCCATTGTGCTTAAGTTTTAAAGTGAACATTTGGCTCACTACACGCCCACCTGTGAAATCTTTCAAGTAAAAACGCCAAAGGGTCCCATAACATTAAATATATTGTACAAAACATATTGATTAATAATTACTGCCACATGGACATTTTATTAGGTGAAATAAAGCTCAAAATTTATCGATTCCAACGGAAACGACGACAATCTGACTGGACCCGATCACTCAGTTTGTGCATGTAATTGTATGCACCCATCGCTAAAATTCACACATTCAGCCTTCCATTATGAATAAAAATTTTCATGCAAAAAATTTCGCGGCGAGAAAAAGTATATATTATGAATTGAAAAAAGTTCCAATTTCCAGTTTTTCTTTCGTAGGACAAAGAAAAGCGCAATTGTAACATTAAAACACATGAAAAATATTTAAAAAAATATATTTTCTTCATAAAAAATCCAAGAACCGACATAAATATTTACGCAACAAATGTTATGAAAGCACATCATAAATACATATGTACATACATACATATGTATGTATTTACAATACATACGTGTATCCTACGTACATACATGCATATGTATACATACTATATGTATAATAGAAAGCCGTTATAAGTTTTGTTGAACCGATTTTTTTAGGTGTTTATTCAAGTAAATTAAGATTAATTTTGTTTATTGCTTCTAAGAGTGATTTCGTTTGCTGGAAACAAAATATAAATGGAGTTGAATAGAATGTCAAGACATCAAGGCATCAACGTTGCCAACTACATACATACATATATGTATTTGTTTTCCCGAAATTTATAATTGGAGGAATCTTTAGCGAATGTTTATAATTAGGCGGATTCTCTTTGACGAGAAACTTAGTGAAAATAGAAGATAGAAAAATTCAACCGTTTAATTACGTCCTTGTGTATGGAATTTTTTATACTGAAAACGCCAAAGAAAATCAACCACGAACGGACGGAAAGTCGTGTTTTACATATGAATGTGTGTTCATTATTGTCAATCTGCTATTAAAAACTTGTGCATACTTTTATACTAATTCATGTATATATGTACATAAATGTCCAACAAAACAAACAAGAAGAAGAATACGAAATTAAAAGTGGATCTCTTTACTTTTTCAACGAAACTGCTTATAACAACAACTTGTTGTGTGTGTGTTGCACATGCTACCCACTTACAGCAGATAGGACACATAATATGTATGTGCAGATGTATGTACATACATAACTATTTTAGCTACATACTACATACATACATACCTACATACGTACGTAATTGGCTTTGAACAATGTGAGGCAAAAATATTATTACTAAAAACGCTGCGATAAGGCAGCGTCGCCACAATAAAAATAAGAAAATAAGAAAAATTAAATTTTTCAGTTCTTTTATAAGTTTTCGAGACACTGTGAAGAAAGGCACCACGAATATTGCTGCAACACATGTATTTTGGTACTAGTTAATGAAATATGTAATTGAAAAATTTACTTTGTGTGCACTACATACATAAGTATGTACATACATACATACATATATATATATACATATGTATGTACTTGTATTGTATCTCACACTCCTATCATGAGAACAACTTCTACTAAATTCAAAAATATGTACCACTAAACACACATCCAACATAATTTTATTTAATTTAGTTTAGCATTGTAGTAAGCAGAAAAGGAAGCAAACAGACAAAATTAAGTTTGTAATGACTCTGACTTATGCCGACGATGGGTCAGGCATGACAAGTGCAGCACGATTGCAATGTGAAATCATGTGCCAAAGTGTTAATGACTTCTCTCCATTGTCGTTTCACGGCAATTCAACCTGATCTCATGCTAAAGGTGACTGTAAGAGTCACTGTGAGTACTTTTCAAAATTACTTGTTTATCAAATCTAAGTCAAACGATCAGTTTTTCCAAAATAATAACATTTTGCTGAGTGTATCCATTTGAGGTTTGCTATTGTGAATGCTCTAAAAGAGAAATCGAGTCAAATGCAATATATTTAAATTGCAATGTAATTTACATACCACCTCACGTTTGATGCAGTTTAAAGCACACAAATATATGTAGTACATACATATTTACATATGCGAAAAGCCGTAGACAAATTTGTTTTCTTTTGCATGAATACGTGCAAAATGGAAACATTTACATTCATGTTTCTACTTTCTTCTTCTGAACATTTTTTGATATGCAACTTTCAACAAAAACCTACCAATAAAATCAGATGAAACCATAAAACCTTTTGCAACAAACATCAACATCCAAAATTGTCAATGAAAGAACAGAGCTCTGAAAAGTATACACATGTATGTAGATTCTGTTGTAAAGTGTTTTGCCTACTATTTTTTAAACCTTTATGTCTGGCACAGATCTGTATTTTATCGGTAGGTACCGTAAGTCCCATGTGCGTTTAGCTGAAAATCTTTGGCTGTACTTTGTTCAAGAACAAAGAACCAATCGTTTTATTAATTGGCAATCATAAAAGCCCCAAAATTAGAAATAAAAATGAGATAGCTCAAGCAACTTATTTATCAGCAGATAACTAAGATTTGCAAAGTAAAAAAAAGATTTTTAATTTGCAGCAGTTTTGCGAAAATTGTGCATCAATATACATTTGGGGGATTTACCGATCATACAGTTGAAATGCTTTATTTCTAAACTTCTAATCACCTAATCAAAGCCGGCGATAGCAGCCAAATTGTTTTTCCCACAGGGGAGCAGGTTTTGCCTCGGATTTTCCCCAACTTGGCCACTTTCCTTGCTGCGTTCTTCTCCCAAGGCACTGGTTTCTCAGTTGAGTTGGCTCAAAGTGTTGATGCGCTCAAACGTTCCGGCTATGCCACAAAACTACATTGCAGTTGAAAAATTTCTTTCGATAAGACATGTACAATTGATATTTATCCTTTTCAAAACTAACGAATTCAAGCAATCTTAGAAAATACCTACAAATACACACACACACACACACATACATATGTACGTATGCCTATAAAGATGCATAAATGTGATTTTGGCCCCAACTTAATGCTTTTAAATGCAGTTGTATTTTTCCTAAGTTTGGGTTTCTCGCAAAGCAAAACAAAAAGATATTAACTACCTACGCTTAGAACGAACATGTACCAGAAGAGGCGGCAGTAGGCTTTTTAGAGTAGAGGCGTTCAAACAGACACTTTTCGATGGTGGTAACATGTTGAGTCTTATTTTCAATAATAAAAAATGTGTGGGCAAGTAAACACATGCACAAATATGTATGTATGTGAGTATATTGACATACTCACATTGCACAAGAACAGTTTCTATTATTTTATTTCTTAAACAAATAACTTTTGACCTGTGCAGGCATTTCATCACAAACACTGTGATGAATGTGCACAAAAGCAAACCAAACATGCCCTTGCGTTGAGCCCCAAACAAGGACGCATTTTTAAAATTGTATAAATACAAGCCAAGGAAAGCGGGTACTAGCATTTATACAAGATAAGCAAGCACTGGTTGGATGCGCCTTAAGCAGCATTAATTAAATAATTAATAATAAATAATTATGTTATTTTATTTCGACTTTATAAAAACTTGTATAAAAGATCAAAAAAGGCAAAAAATGCCTAGAGAAGATGCCCAAGCGAGTTTTCAAATATCGAGAATTAAATAATATGTAAATGAAAAGCTACTTTGAGCAATTTATGCAAAGCGAAATTTCGCGGCAAAGGAAATCAATGAATTTTATTGAAAAATCATTCATAAGATTGTTGTTGTTGTTAATTAAAAAACCTGTACCTAAGAAGTTTCGTCTAAGCCCAGATAACACCTTCAAGAAACGAAGAAAGTAAAGAAAATTTCCCAAGCTAGACTTTAAGATTTATTATACGTGCAACAATTTGAGGACCAATTACAGAAGAAACCTGTTTTACGGGGCCGCCATACTTTGGTTTTATTCCTGTTGAGAGCAAATCAGCACTTCTTGCTTCTGACTGACTTTGAAGATATGTACATAATTCCAGATATTCAATCGATGGTCTCAGAAACAAATTTAAAGAAAACTCTAACACTTCTCTGTTCTGCATAGTTAGTTTATGTGGCTTTTTATGTGTGTCTCACTAAAACCAAGAAGAGCTTTACGCTTCATTACCAGCCGCCAATCGTGGCGTGGTATGAGGTTTGAACAACGACTAACAAACAGATTAGTATTGCATTTTCTTTAAAATAATTTAGTTGCACAAAAATTAAAACACACATCATAAACTGATACAAATCTTTCACAAAGTTACTTACTGTTCACTCATTCATTGCAAAGAGACGACGCTGCGGTACTTAATAACTTGTTAAATGAATATTTTTTACTATACTAGTAGTCAGTCACTCGTATTGTGATTTTTACTCATTTTACTTTCGTAATTTTCGATATTCGGTTGCTTTTAAATTTAAAGTTAGCTGCAATAACATAACAAAACTGTTTAAGGCAAAATAATATAAAGTCTAGTGTTAAAACTCGCGCCACATGCAACCACAATGTAATTCAAATGTATTTAATTGTGAAAGCCAGTGTGCATTTAAAACAAACGATGGTTTGGTGGTGGTTTACCAACAAACAGTACTTTAAGTAGGACTGTTTCGTAACTTAAGCCCTTTTCGTCATACAACTTTCGAAAGCCGGAAAACATTCTTAGAAACAATTTTTCAAATTTCCTTTATTTTATATACAGACTCGTTACATGTTTATATTTATCGGGATAAAATAAGACCTAATGACTTGCAAGGTAAATCCGCTATAGCGAAGCCGTAAAGTGCATCCCCACAATGACTTTGCTTTTAGAACTAGTTATCGAACTTTTAAATATTTATAAATATGTTTTTAAAGCTTTATTTATAACTCGATTTTAATACTCGGTACAACCTGTATGCAGTGAGGGATACATATGTACATATGCAGTGCATTCCACCAGAACTAGGCTATGGGGAGGAGGAAAGAGGTAGTAGTGTTTTTTTTTTAATTATTCGCTATTTTATTGTTATTCCATTTGTGAAAGATGCGAATGTCAGAATTTAGCTGATGTTCATCTGACTGTTCAGTGCCCACTGTGCATCAATTAACCCAACATCTCCAACATTGCGTTTTTTTCTTGGGTTATTGACTGTTTGTATTTCTATATGTATGGATGTATAATTGGATATTTTTGTTATTGTTTTAGTTGTATTTAAAGAATTTGTTGGTTGCTGTTTGCTATTGTTTGTTTTCGTAGGAATCGAATCACCTCATCCAGCGGGGCACTCATATTTGCAATGAAGACGCTTAACAGCCACTTAGAAGATTTTTAAATTTTTTTCAAAGCGTAAAACATCCGAAAAATAGTATAATACATAAGTTGGTTGACCGTCTGATAGTTGAAAAACTGAAACTATGTCTTGGGGTCTCCAACACCCCATCTCCGTTATCGCTTCCTAAAACAAAACAACTCTTTCAAACATATAAAGAGAAGCAAGGCGAAATAACGCCAACAATAAGCTCTAAATATGTAAAATATATGTATGTGCATATATTAAAGAACGGACCAAATTGCAGCAGAAAATATGACAGTTTCCAGCAAAACTTAAATATTACAATTAAAAAAAACATACATACATACATATGTACATATATGTATGTATGTACATACATATGTATACCGTAGCGAATTTTTCTTATTGCTATTTAATGCTCCAACGAATTTTGGTGCTTCACGGATTGCACATTATAAATTAACATTATGCAATCAATACACGGCCACATCTTCTCAACAAACCTTCCTACCTCTTTTGTTCGCTTTTTATATTGTACATATGTATGTACGTATATTTGTATGTAAATGTTTCTTTGGCTATTGTTGAAAATAATATCTCTAATTTTATGAGCCGGGCATTAAGTTAGAATTAGAATAGAAACGTACAAGAAACTGACAAAACGCAAACATTAATTCATCTCAAATTCATTGTCGCAGTAGGCAATTCCGTATGTCGGTCAAATTCTTGTGTTTGTAGAGGAGGGCAGAGGAAAGATCGAAGACAGGCTCGTATAAGATCAAAATTTCTGTAAAAAATTGGGAAATTTTATACAGGTTTTCATACAGCCGGTAAGCTAGTAAATTGCCGGAGATTATCCCTATGGAAATAGCACTGTTAGTCTTTGAAAGTCCCTGCAATTACTCTGAAGCGTTAGAATTGAAAGCTGTTTGCCGTGCCGTCGCGTTGAGGGAGCAAGAACTAACAAGAATTTTTCCAGCCCTTAAAGACTTCAATCCATAAGCAATTTACAAAATGGAGCAAGCAATGATTTTTAAAATAGGGCACTACCGTTCACGCAGTAACTGCAAACTAATCCGATTTGCTGACAATTAATCTAATTTTTCCTTATATGTACTGTATGTAGACATGTATACGAAGAAAATTTTTTGCTTTACTCCGTTTTCCACTTTAAAACTTGGGAGATACATATTTTCAATTCGTTTAACATGTTCGATTTTTCCAACAAAAATATTTATGAGAAGAGAAAATATTCTCGTGGAATTCGAATGCGAGTACATAAAACACAGGGTTGTATCCAATTTTTTTACTTTTTAGCATTAAAACGAGTTCTTTTGTATGTTTTTTGTTCGAGTTAAGCAGAACTTCGACTTATGGAAGTTCGAGTTACGGAAGGAAAATTGTATGTAAGTTGTTCTTCTAACGCTACTGCCAACCAAATTAGTTCGAGTTAGAGAAAATTCGAGTTAAAGAAGTTCGAGTTATGGAAGTTCGACTGTACTTTTTTTAATAAATTTTACAAAAATTTTTGAACCATCTTCAAACGATAATTGGATATTTCTACAACTGCTCAACGCAAAGACATCATGCGAAATGTAATGATTTCTGAATATATTGTACAAATAAAAGAAATTTAAGACAAGTAAATGTTTTTATTTATATTTTGGTTTCTAACGAACAATAAAAATGCGATGAATTTTCAACCGTAAAAATGTAATTTCTTGCTTTGAGAAAAATAATCATGTTTATACAACTTTTTATTTTTAATTTGTTGAATAATAGAAATTCAAAGCAACTACTTGCAAGTAACATGAGCACGCAAGGTTTTGACGTCAATATTTTTAAAAACGTTTTATTTTCTTTGGAGCAAAAATAGTAGCCTTGTCTAATCCGAGGAGGAAAATATCTGAATGGTCTAAAGCGAAATTACAACTTGACACAAAGATAGCTTACACATGCATACGTAATTAGCAGAGCAGATACATAAGCTGTACGCTGTACACATAGAGAAATGGTAAATAACAGAATGTTTATAGATAAGTTTGCGTATTATCTGCTCAGCGTTTTTGTTAATAAATTACAACTTCAATTGATGTTTAAACAACATGATTTTATTTTCGAATAACGCGGCAGTTTCGCTTGAATCAATTCACCTAGAAGGAGGAATATGTAAACGGCAATCTGCAACCATTCAATGTCTTCTTTTTATCTTTTTTATTTTTCCACACTTTTTTAACTATGTATGTTGTTTATGAAGATATAAATACATACATACATACATAAATGCTCGTATGATGTAAATTATGAAATTGGTCTATGAAAAGCTTGACAGTTTTTGTGAATTATTAGCCTTTTGTTCGACAGGTGAAAATATTAAAAACAAATGTTATATACATATTCAGAAAGCCTTTGATAAAGTGTGCCACGAAGGGTTGCTATACAAGCTAAAAATGTTAATTCCTGCCCCTTACTACTTGTTACTCAAGTCATATCTCTATCAAAGGAACTTTTACGTAAGCGTCAATGATGAAAGCTCTAATTTTGGTGCAATTAAATCTGGTATTCCTCAAGGCAGTGTTTTAGGCCCAATTCTTTATACAATTTATACATCAGATATGCCAACTATTGATGGTTTGACTATTGCTACATATGCTGATGACACTGCCATACTAGCATCTCAGGGATTGGCAGCAGAAGCTTCTAGGATGGTACAGGAACTATTGAGTTGGCTGCAAAATTGGTTACTTAAATGGAATATAAAGGTTAATACCGAAATGTCGATTCATGTGACCTTCACTTTAAAAAGAAATGATTGTCCTGCCCTCTCGATGAATGGGTCCCCTATTTCAAAAAGTGATGATGTGAGATATTTAGGTCAAACTTGGAAAAAACACATACAAGTGAAACGTAATCAATTAAATTTGAAAACCAAAAAATGTTTTGGTTATTAGGGCCATCATCTACATTGAGCTTAAAAAACAAAGGCATGTTGTATAAAGCTATTCTGAAGCCGATTTGGACTTATGGTACACAATTGTGGGGTACCGCTAGCAATTCAAATATTGAAATTCTGTCCTCATAAGTAAATGTTGCAACGTTTATACTTCTTAAAATATTTTTAATACGCAATGAAAATTTGGTTTTCATAGAGGAATGACCTGATTGATACGCGTATTCGTGTTGTCGCTCTCACTCTCAGATTGCAGAAGTACAAAGATAATTTGGCCTTTTTTAAAAAATTGTTTTGCAATTGGCTTATTTATCATTTTTTAGCCAAAAAATACTCTAGATTGATAATGATAGATTTTCATAAACTTGAGCCGCTGTAAAAGAAATCAAGAAATGCATAAATGTGATCCTTATTTTTTAATATATTTCTCTCATTAATATTCCTTTAAAATTGTGCTAATCAGCGATTTAATTTGGCAACATCAACATCATAACAGAAAAGGAGTGATGAGAAGAGAAGAAACCCGCTTAATACAATAACGCATCACACGCAAAAAAAATTATTGGCAATAAAATAATTAAAAACATTTTTTAACATCAACAGGTTTCTCAAAACATGGAAGGTTTCCAAATATATCGGTTTTAAATATGACTTTCCTTGTATCCTTATTTTTCAATAATTGTTACACTTGACAAGCATAAATATTTAAAACGTTATTAATTACTTTAAAGAAATGTATGAATATACAAACATATGTATATACATATGTAAGTACACATGTGTGCAGCATACCTCTCTCTATATGTTGTTTTTTTTTTTGGTTGGAATGTAAAACGAAAACTAATTAATTTTATTTTTCAAAAGTGTGATATTGAATGATGTCCTTGATAGCATTTAAAATGTAGTTTTTAAAAATTGTAAGCCCTATGCCACCGAAATAAGTAAGACATATGCTAATTTACGTTCGGCGTTTCAGTAATATAACAATACGGACTTAAAGAAGACGAACGTACATATACGAGTATGTATGTATGTATTTTCACCAAACCATCCCACATGTAATTTTGGCATCTCCCGGAAGCTGTCAAAACACTATATTTTTCACACGTATACGAAGTACATACATATTTTTGAACACTTTTAATAACATAGAACAATGTATGAAATTGTTTGCTGGGTAAAATCACACACAAACACAAAACGATCCAAGAGTTTTACAAGCAACAAGAAGAGTTTTTGAAAACAGGGACATGAACATATACAGAAACTGACAGCTGCATGCAAAAATTAATGAATGAAGAAAACGGAACACATTGAATGCACATATGTATATACATACATATGTATATATCTATTTATGCAGATACATATTTTATTTTAGGCATGTATGTATAATGATACATAATTATTAAGCGTATAATAAGAATACTTAGATACAGCTGATATGGAATATGATCCCTTCGTTCGTACATATGCATACATACATACTTATACTTATATAAGAAACGAAAATTAAATTATTTTTTTTAGTTTCCTGAATTATTAGCCGTTTAATATGTTAACTAGTGTTTACACATACATACATATGTACATATTTGGGTATCTACATATGTACATATATACAATATTATCTTTACCTATGTATGTACTTCTAGTACGTAGCAATATACCTATTAAAAGTTTGGCCAGTTTATTTCTAACAGTAATAGATCACTAAAAACCAATAAATGTCAAGCGTAAATATTTACAAAAAGTTATACTGATAAAGTGTATAATATGCACACATATTTATATACATATTTATGTATGTATGTACGTACACATTAAGGTACACACGGATCTTTATACTTACATACATAAGTACAAGTATGTGTAAGAGCAGCTAAATAGTATGTAGATTTATTCATTTATGTATTACACACAAACTTTATGGCGAGTATCTTACATCTCTTATAATTATTTATTTCTTTTGTTACTCCTTTTATTTTTGTTGCTACTTTCGCTTTATTATATCTCTTCGCATTAAACTTAATTGATTTTTATTCATGTTTCTGTAGATACTCAAAACAAATAACGTTGATGGGAAAAATCAATTTTTTCTTCAAGATTATTTTTTATCACAAATCTTTCCTCGTTTTGCAAACTTACTTTCTTGTATTATTTATTCAATTTATTTGAGTTAAGAGATGCACTCCTAAGAACGAACACGATTTTAATTAAAATATAAAAGCGCTTCCGCAAAATAAGAATTATTTCTGCATTGAAATTAAGAACACTTAAACTGTTATAACTTTCCCGTATTTAATCCACATGTCTAGCGCAACGGCCAACTCAATACTAAATGATAAAAAAGGAAGTTATAAGAAACATGCAGAATGCAATTTTCATTCCTAAATCAAAGAGGTGAATTCGAAAAAAATATTTTTATTTCTTTGGACCTTGATTATAGAAATCCATAATTATTGAAAAAAATTCCATTATTTTTAATTAATTATTTTTATCAAACAATAGAAACAATTTAATTTTTTAAGTTACTTTTTATAGCTATATGTTTAACTAAATATTAATACAGAATTGTACAACCAATAATGTTGCACTTATTAGTGATGCCAGAAGTAAATAAATTATAAACTCGTTAGTGGAAAAACAAAACTCGGCGAATTCCAAAGTATTCATCTGAGGGAGGTTTAGGCAAGCATAAAAAAGTAATCAGCTGCTCTCTCAATTCCAACTGTTATAAAGCCCTCGGTTAACTCCTCAATATGTACATGTATGTTATTTCTGTTAAATATTCGTGAAATGCAAAAACGAAAAGTTTACTAGTGAACTACATATTAACATCCAAAAGACATAAAAAAGTATCAGCTGGTCGACAATTTTTTCTATATTGGTTTCGAAATAATGCTAAATTTTATAGGGAAAATGCTAAAAACGCTGCTAAAAGCAGTTTGTGGGAGTTGTTCGATTAGGAAACTTGTTGGAAGATGATTCCAAATTTAAATCGTAATAACTCCTAGGAATGGTTTCTAAAGTGGAAATTGTCTGGGACGAAGAACAATTCTCGCTTCATTGTGATTATTTTTTAATTAGTCAGGCTTGTTGTTTGGCCACGACAGTTTTGCGTCTCACCGCACCAGTTGACTGATTTAACACGGATAACTGTATTGGTCGTATAAGTTAGACATTTAGAAGTGTGTCATCGTGGGCATATGGTCTTCTTTATCGGAACATTCTGTACATTTATAACTTGTAACTCTGCTTTGTAAGTTATAAATAAATATGTACATATGTATATTTTTAATTCTTAACTAGTCAGAAACAGCTACATACATCCATATGTAGAAAATTTTTAGCATTCATTCAACCCTTTTAAAATTGCATTATCTGTTTTAGTTGTAATTTGTCAATTTATTTACAAGTGAAAGAATAATAAACTCGGCTTAATTGTCTTGTTTGCTTTTTATATTCCAAATTGTGAAACTGCTTTAGCTTAGGTCACATATACATACATATTTTTGTTGTGTGAAGGACATTCTTCGAATCGACAATGATTATTTAAGATGTTGGAAGCAGGAAAAAATGTTAAAACTATTATTTTTATTATTTGTTCTGGAATAAAGCAGAACAATTTCTTTTTTGTACATTATTAATTTACAAATTAAATTTCACAGCACTACTTCTACAAATAATTAATTAAATAAAATTGTAAAAGTTAATATAACTTGCTCTTGCTTTTTTAATTTAATTTCTTTGCACTTTTACACACTTGTTTCGAATATTTTTTGCTTAGTGATTTTCCTTTTTTTGAGAATATTCTCTACGTAGAAGAGATAAAAATAACTGATAGTTCTAATTATTAATATAAATTGATTGAAAAAGTATAAACAAATACAAGACAAACAATTTTTAAATTCTTAAAATAAAAATTGAAAAATAGTTTACGGATTAATATTGTAATGACAAATAATCCCATGTACAAAAATTTTTCTAACTCTGTACCTTTCTACACAATGATTGGTGGTTTGCTTTACACTGCAAATCAATATCTTTAAAATTGACATTTCTCTATGTCTACATACAGGCAGCTGGATTCGGTATTCAGTTTCTTTAAAAACGTTTCATTTGTTTTAAAAATGAATAATAAGCCTATTTGCATAAATGTTTTGTTTAAATGTATTCATATATTTCGCTTTGTCTCAATCCATCCAAAGCCTAGTTTTTAAGAAACATCTTGAAATTATAATTTAGAATTTCCTACATAACTACAAATTAGTGTACGTATGCGCTTTGTTTCTGGGTTATATTCAAGTAAATGAAGAACGTATAAAATACTAAACGCAATAAACCAAAATGGAAGTGCATAAATGTTTATATGTGTATATGTATGTATGAGTTTTGAATGTTTAATGTTATATGTATAAAATATGCATAAATTTGTATGTAATATTCTTCCAAAGAGAAAAGAAACTCTAATTTAAGTTAAATACAAACGATGATAATCATTGGCTCCAAAAGCGCAGTTACACTTGGGACATTTGCGCTGCCTGGTTTCGTAACGTGTGCGTAAGCAATCATAGCAAAAAACATGGAAGCATTTGGAGAGCACAGCATCTTTGCGTTTAACTTTGCAAGACGGACACGTAAGCGTCTCCTTGTATTCGCGGATCTCCTCCAGCATAACTTCATCAATGGTAGTGCCAGCCATTTCAATTTTCTTCATACGTTCCGCCTTTCGTTTGAATTGAGCCAATTCTTCTTGCAATCTTTTGGTTTTGTAAGCTTCGGCTTCTAAGGAGCTAGTTTTTTCCGCAACCACCTGTTGGGCCTCCTTCATTTGGGCATGATATTTTTCTAAATGTAATTTGAGGTCTGCGGCTGACTGCGCCGATTCAATTGCTTTGCGTTTATGCATTTCCATTGCCTGTTGTCGGAGTGAAAGTTCCTTTTCAATAGCAGCAACAGTTGCCTGCAAGCTTCTTTCTTTTTCTTCCAGTTTACGCAAAACAATATGCATTGCTTCTATTTGTGTATCCCTTGTAGCCATTTGATCTTCCAGTACTTGCTTTTCTTCTCTTAGTAGTTTATGCATTTGATTCGATTTAATTCTTTCAGACATTAATTTGAAATTAGCATCATCTTTTTCACGCAATTGCTGTATAAGACGTGAATTTTGCTCTTGCATGTCTTCAAATGCTTGACCGGTAACTTCCATTTCGTTAAGCAGAGCTTCTTCTTCATGCGAACCAACGAAAGGCCGCGCGTAATTTGGACCACCTGGCCCCCAATTATCGGGTGGTTTTTGATTCGCTACTTGTTTTTGTAATTCATATTTCTGTTCTTCCAGTTGTTTAATTTTTCGAAGGGCTTCTTCATCAGCAAGTTTTTTGCGTTCTTCTCTTTTACTTTCTTGTATTTTCTTCAATTGCTGACGTAGTTCTTCAATTTCTGATCTTAATTTTTTTTCGGTGGCCATTAGCTGAACTTTGTCGCGTTGATCTTTCGAGACCCCTTTGTACATATCCAGCAAAAGTTTCATCTCCTTTTGGTCATTTAGTGCCTTTCTAAAAATTTTAATAAGATATTTTATAAAATATGTAAATGTAAAAATTTGTAATAATAAACTACTTGTCACATACTTTAATTGAGCTTTAAGATCTCTAACTATTTCAGATTCTTGAACTTTAACGTCTTTAGCTTTTTGCACATCTTTGAAATCTTTTTCTTGTTTAATCGAAGATATACCAGATCCTGCTGCAGCACCTGTTGTTGTTGAAATAGTTGCGCTATTACTAGTTTGATTTTCTTTTTTATCGGGCCCTCCAGGAGATGTATTTTCTTTTTTAATGCCTTCTTTTTGGTCTTTATTGAAATCATCATCTGCGATTTCTTCTTCTAATTTAACGCTATGGCCTTCTTCTTTTACTGCAGCACTACCGTCAGTCCCTGCAACATTTGTACTGGCTAAATTACTTAAGTTGCTCTGGTTGCCAAAATTTTCTTCTTTAATGTTGCCAGAACCCTCTTGTTTAACGTCCTCGTTTCCGCCTTGTCCTGAACTTGTATGTTGTTTGTTTCCCTCCAATTTTGCATTAGTTTCTTCCAACTCTCGTCGTAATTTAACGTTATCTGCTGACGCATCTTTATATTTACGTTTATAGCGTTGTACCTCGCCTTTCAACTGTCCGTTGTGATTTTGTAATGAAGTTATCAAATGTCTCATTTCTCTATTTATTGGAGCTGTCTGCTCATTTGCGGCCATATTCTGCTCAAATTCTATGCGTAGTGCTTCATATTCCTTCCGTATTTGAGCTAAAACATCTTCCATTTGAATCATTTCACTTCGTACTTTCTTTTGTGCAATCAGTTCTTCACTTTCCATAACTTCAATTTGCCGTAAATGCTGATTTTTGCTAGTCTGTAGTTGATTCCTCGTCTCATCCAACATCGTTTTAATTTGCATAGATTCATTATAAAGAACTGAAAATTGAGACTGCAAGCATTTATATTCGGTTGTTTCTACTATAACCGACTCGGGAAGTTGACGAATCTGAAAAATATAAAATGTTTAACATTTGCGCTTTACTTTTCATTGAACATTTCATTTTGGTAAAATATAAAAAAGTCAGGCGGATTATTTTACATATGCTTTATAGGATCAATTTATATCAAAAGTTCTTTATGACAATGATTCTTTTACAAAAATTGCAAAAACTTGACACAGGTAAGTAGTTCTTATTATCATAAAAAAAAATTTGGAATTTTTATTCAATTTATGCGCAAATACAATACGACATCAATATTCTTAACAAATTTTTTTTTTTCTAAAATATACCTTTTTTGGCTAAGGCACTAATTTAATTTATAACAATTAGAGAAACAAAAAGTTATGACCATTATTTTTTGTTCGCCAAGATTAATACTTGGTCCCACTGCATTCTTTCATATTTATTTATGTTATAGGCGCTGGTGTTGCGTTTGATAACATAATAAACACCTTCCACTTATTCACTCCACTATGAAAGGTACTCTGCGAGCAAAATATCACCAATATAAATATCAATTTTAATTTCATCAATCAGACCAGGATTAATAAATAAATAATTAATAATTGTGACAGATTTTAAGTGAATATCTTATTAAAAACATTTTACAATTTTGGTGGAAATTGAAAGCAATACAATGCATGCTATCGTTTTGCAAAAATATGTACATTTATCCCAAGCAGAGTTTCAAGCAAAAATCAGTAGGCTAACTTCAATGAATGAATGAATGAAGTAGAAATTGCATAGCACCGAGCCTTCCTTGGCTAAAACGTTCTGTCTGTTATTTAAACCTAAAAGCGCAGGAAAATGCTTCGAAAGAGCAAAGGTGCTTTCATTTCATTTTTCAAGAAGTTGGCTCCTGTATATGTATTGCAAGCCACATTGAGGCTTTGCTGAGCCGACGGCGAGTTCACTACAGTGAACTTGGTCCATCAGATAAAGCCGCCGGACAGGTGCTGACGTAAATCAATTCCACAATCTGTCAAAGCAGGTCTTTAGAAAATGTTCCTTTCATCAAGGCACTCATTTTAACGAGAAATAATTTTAGATTCTTGGGTTATATATTAAACCAATCATTGTAACAGTGTGTTCGCACCATAGTAAAAAATTTTAGTTTGCCACTGGCTGGAAATGAAAGTATTCATTGAACTATCCCTAGCTGTAGAAAAGACTGACCATTCGTTTTGTTGTTAAGAAATTGCCCGTTACTTTTTTAAAATTTTCTGTTCCATTTGCTTTTCTAAACTTACATCCATTTTAAGTTTTTCGACTTCCTTTAATGTTTCTCTGTGAGTCGCATGTAATTTGTCCAGTTCTTGTAAACGATTGTTGGCCAAATCTCTATTTTCCTCCAATTCCTTTTGTAAATCTTCTATTTGATGACTACTAACATGAGTATGTGCGGAACCCTTAGAAATAGAGGAACTTTTATTTGGATCGCCATGCATTTGATGATATGCCTTCAATTTCTCAATGGCTTCAGCAAGATGGTTTTCTAGTTTATCATTTCGACAATGAATTTTTTCTAAATCGTACTGCAATTCATCAATTTGATTCTTTAGCTCTGCGTTCTCCGTCTCCTTTGCAGTGAGAGCATCTTGGTATTCCTTCATTTTTAGTGACATTGTGTGAAACTTTTCATGGAGTGAAGTGTTTAGATTCTGCAAGTTACAATTTTCTGTCATTATCTCGATATGAGTTTTCTTTAGAGTTTCCTCAATATTGGGAATATTGTTGGCAGCAGTAGAATCTGTTTGTGAATCGTCTCCTGCTTCTGAAGTAGAAGAGGAAGGAGCATTTAATGACGGCTCACCCTTTAAAGACATAGTGATCTTCTCATTTCTTTGCATGATTCTGTCAATCACTTGAACAATTTTTGCGACAGCTCTTTTAGACACTTGAACGCGATTAGCAAGCTTGTCATCAAGTTCTTCCTTGTCCCAAGTGGAAAGTTGTGTTAGAAAAGATGTTGTTACTTCATTTTCATTGCGGTTTTCTAATTCATCGGCCGTTTCCGCATCAAATCTTTGAAGCAAAACTCTAATATCTTCATTTAATTGGTTCCAATAGCGATTAACAACATTGAGCACAGCATCGTCTTGCGTTTGACGTTTTTCCAATTGCTCAATACGGTGCCTTAGTTCTGCTTCCGTACGCATTCTCTGCTCAATGCGTTGAGCTAATTTTTTGTTTTGAAATTCTAGTACTTTAATGTCCATTTCCTCCAAAGTGGACACTGGTCCAATAAGATGAGGCTCAAAGTGAACCTTTTTAATTGCAGGCTGACCAAGGTTCGTGTTGGCTGAGCAATTACTCGAACCACCACTGTTGTCATCAGCAGCACGTTTGGACATTTTTCTAAAACCAAAATTAAATACATAAATAATTAAAAAATTGTCTCTAATAAATCTTGTTACTGTGAAATATGCATATGCAGAACGCGTTATATTTTCAGAAATAAGCATTAAAACAGAAAACGTTAATTTAATAAAAATATATTGCCAAATAATACTAACAATCTCCTATAATTAATAAATACTTTTTCCTAAAATTTATGTAAAATGGAACCAACAAAAATAATCTCCACGAATGTAAGAAAAACGCTGTCCACAGGAATGAAAATTATGTATGTGTGCGTTGTATTGACAATTGCCAGTAGATGCCAGACTATTCAATTATTTTAACATTAATTTTCACGTTTAGTATAACGAGTTGCAAAATTTTTCGTTATTATTTTACTATGTGGCCACTATATTACATATAGAAAAAGAATAATATAATTTTTATTTCATCGTTGTACTTTTCAGCTACGGTAACAGCTGTGCTTGTTTACATTTAGTTTTGTTGCTATAATTGTTTTGTGGTGAGTTTTACTGTAGTATAAACAACATGTGTAGCAAGGACCATTGCCGCTGTATCAGATAAAGGACTATTCAGGCTATAATATTTTTATTAAGGATTGACAAAAACTAAAGTAATACCTGCAAGTGTGATAATGTGTGAATGCAAAATGTTAAGTATATGACAAATAATACCATAACAGATTTGACAACCAATTAGACTTTCCAATTTTTATGAATTTTTTAAGCAACAAACCATGATCGATTGTTGCATTTTTATGACGACGACGTATTCATGTGATTTTTTCTAAAGACATGTATTTTTAAAACCAAACTGATTAAACAAAATAAACATACATACATATATACATATGTATATATCAAACATAACGCATTCGTTATTGATTATGTACGAATGTACATATACATATGTATGTACATGCACACATCCATATGTACACATGTATGTAAATATGCTGATCATGTATATACATATGTATGTATGTATGTATATGTATATACATACATACATATGTAGATAAAATAACTTATCGCCACAGAATAATCTATTATGTATGCATTTACATACATACTTACATATATACATATGTATGTATACAGTTGTGTATATACACATACACATATGTATGTATGAAACCCATCCATATGTACATATGCATGTATGTATGTATGTATATACATATGTATGTATGTACTTACTACGCTAGTAAAAATCGTGTCAACACTAAATTTTGGAAACAATAAATTATAATTTTCCTCAACGAATTCAAAGAAGTATAAGAATACAAAAACCAAATATTTTATCGAAAAAGAAAATATAGTACGTAGCATGTACATACATACATATGTATGTACGTATGTATCTATGTATGTAAGTAAAACTTTCATGAATGCAAAATACACGACATATGTATGTATATATGTATATACATAAGTATTTACATATTAATATGTACACATGGAACCATAATTTGCATATTAATTGATTATATCAACAGTTTTTTAATGAATATTATTTTGAAGTATTTTTTGTGTTTTAGTAGTAGAACATTTGAATTGAAGTCCTTTTAGAAATCTTTACTTATACAAATGTATGTATGTGCATCCATACATACTTATATACATACATATGTACATGTGTATCAGAGCCTGTAGAAGAATAAAAGAGGTTGCAATACTCTTCGTCTTTCAGCGTTGTACGCATTTGATTGAATTTAAACACCAGCCAGTTGATTAAGTTTTGACCAAACGCTGTAGCAAATCGATGCAATTTCTGTTTCAAAATCTCATTTTATGCAGTTTCAAAAGAACATTAATTTATTTACTTATGTACATATGTAGATATGTATGTATTGTAGGTGCATATATTTTTTATCCTAATAAAACGCATTATTCATACTTCTATTTCAAGAATGTTTGCTGTTATAATTCAAAAATTTTTTGTTAAATATTTCTATTTGCATAATTTGTGAATATATTTTACATTATCATCCACAAAACTTTCGTTTCAAAAGGTGAAAATGCGCGTTGACTTCTTCAAATGTTACGTACGATGTGATTTTGCAGAACGTAGTTACAGATTTCCGACGAATACCAGTTAGAATAAGTCCATACCATATCTTATCCTCAGATACAAAGTCAAGAATGTTTCAAGAAAAACCACCTAAAACTGGCACACTTGGATATGAGACACAAATACTTTAAAGTGCTAAGTTTCCAACCGAAAAACTTCGCGGTTAAGGGAAAAACGTTGTTACAAATTGTTATTTATACTTGTTTATTTTTGTTAACAAAATTTATTGTGCGCTAATATGAATTTTCATAAAATTTGTTGTGAGAGTTCATCTGTTTTATATGTGTATGTACGTACAAACTTTGACTAAAATGTTGAATACTTTAAGGCCTGACGTAAAGTCATGCAGTCAACCTCGTCAATTTTGATAGAGTTTGATTTTATATTTATTTCCTCTTCTTGCATTACTTGAACGTGCAGCAAATAACGCAATGATGCTTTGTTTTCTAGAATCTTTTGATTAAGCTTGCACATGGAAGCTTTTAAAGCGTTATGTTCGTGATAGAGAGCATCTTGTACTTCATCGCAAGTTAGTTCAAGACCAGGACGAGTTGCTCGATTGCTTAAACGTGTTAAGCACAATTGCTGGGCGCGCTGCTTATCGGCTAAGCCTTTCTCAAGGGCATGAATATTACTCTGCACTTCACTGATGTGGCTCATTATGTCACTGTGCTTATTCTCCAAACATTTTTTAACATGCTGCAATTCAGACACTCGACTTTTAAAGGCTTCGTTTGTCCGATCAGTTTGATTTTCCATATCTTCGCATATTTGTTTTAGTACAATATCAATGTATGCTCTAAGTTGGGCAGCGGAATTCAACTCTTTCGCATTACACTCCAAGTTTTTATATGTTCTGTGCTGCCATTCTCCTAAGGTATATTGGCTAAAAAAGTATGAAGGTTTTAAGCATTAATGTTTTACAAACAACAACAACAACGTGTGGTTCAGGTTCTTCCTACAAAGAGTATGTGTAATTCTGGGACTGTTTCACCGGGAATCTGTGCTGCTAATAACTTAAATTTCATTACGTTCGAATAGTTTAAACATTATCTTAGTTATCCAATTTATTAATCAGTATATAAGGGCGCTGTAATGCAATCGAAAGTTAAATTCTGTAAATCAGGACCTTCGAACCATAGACGTTCATTTTATATCTTTTACACATGCACTCGTATCCATATTGGTTTAGCCAGTTTTATTTTTAAAAGCGGGCTATATTCGAAAACCTTGCGATATGAGTTTTTATGTTTTTGTTATGCATGTTATGGAAAGCAACATGTAATAGTCCCTCAAGGGCCCTAGATTGTAGGCCTCAACCTAGAAACTTTTATACGATTAACAAACGTGTACATATGTATGTAGGTAGGTATATAATACGACAGATAAACATTACCTACTATTTAATTAAATCGACATTGCCGGATTGGGTCTTTTAACAAAAAAAGTGTTACCTATAAAATCTGCGTATATATGTACATATTTACGTATATATGTACATATGTATGTATGTATATTCCCAGCTCTGTCATATCGATGTCAAGACCACAAAAAGAAAAAAAGACTCATGAGCTGCCATTGACTCTCCGATCTAAAAATTGTGTTTAGTAAAGTGTTCTTATTTATACGTATGTACGTATACTCGAACGTGTTTACCTTAATACAGAAACGCTCTAGCTCAAATTCCTAAACATAGAGATTTCTTAAATTATCAAAATATTCCCAAACTCGACTTTAACAAAATTAATAATCCTTTTGTATTTTTCTTTTGTAAAGATACCACTACATAGTTTTGAAAAGAACTCACCAATGTTGATGAGCCAATTCACCTCCTTTTAAATGCTGCGAATCTTTCAAATTCAGATTCCTTTCATCAATGGAAAGTGATCTATCTTTCTGTGCCAAGTCTTTGTCTAATAGATACATTGTTGCGCGTAGTGTGCGTAACTGTTCGTTGCTTTCTTTAAAAGCTTTTTCCATTAGACACTGGCATCCTTTGATTACCTTCAGTTCACGACGTAAGTTTCGATCGACCTCATCTTCACATAAATCGACGCTTAAGCGCCCTTCACGCATGACTAAACAGCGTTGGCAGATCAGCAGTGACTTCTCTTTTAGAAACGCAATAGCGTTGAGAATGCGACAGCGATATGTATTTAATGCCTCGTCTTCCAAGAGTGCAGTTTTCTTCTGCTTGTTCAATTCATCACATAGAAAACGTATTTCGCTTGCTCTTTCGCGTAAATGATGCTCAACTTCTCGTTGCCAATTACGAGTTGTGTCATTTACATCGTCAGCGACGCGACGAGATTCTCTTAAAATAAATTGTAAGACTGAGTCATCAATTAAAATACGGTACTTACTCCACGATGCGTTCTGCCATTCTTTCTTGATCGCACGTTATGCGAAACTTCATTTTGTTATTAAAATCCCAATCTGCATCCGAGTATTTTGGTGGCAATCTGGCCATTGGTCCCATATTTTTTCCACAAGCATGAATGCCAGTAACACATTTAGTTCGCATATTAGACAACATTTCGAATTTTAAATTAGATTATGCTTGTTTCGTGTTTATACGTACATATGAATGTATGTATGTATATATGTAGGTATTTTTATGATTGCTCCGTATTGACAGTAAATTTTAAATTGCCATTTGAAATAAAAAATCCCTTGTTGAACCCAAATTTCCACTACGCTTAAGGGAATAAAAAAATTGGGTTTTCTCAGTGACAGAAAACGGGAAGTAAAAATTTAAATTCCCAGGAATTTTACAGCAGCAAATTAAGGAAAACTTAGATGTATGCATGTATGTATGTAATAAACAAGACCACTTCATAAAAGCTGAATTTAAGAGCGCAGCTAATTAATGTTAGCTTCTGTACGACTGGCGAAATTACTTGCCATGAATTTAAGAAATATGAAAATAGTTTTATTTGATTGCAGTGCACTCCGAAAAATTATACAAAAATTTAAAGGTTGAAGTATTTGAAAAATGCGTCTTTCATTTTTCCCTGCGAAATACTCCAGGGAAATACTGTGTTGGTGGCAGTTTACTGAGAAAAACCCTTGTTATGGTATTGATCACACATTATTTTAGGCAGTTGCCTATAGTGAATAATATCCTTGTTTTATTCTTGGATACATACAAATAACAGAACTATAAATGCACATTTAGGTTATAGACCTTAAATATTGATTTTTAAAATTATTTCTAGAAAAAAAGCTGACAAAATACCGAAACATACATAGATAGATACATCTGTACGTATGTATGTATGTACATATGTATGTGTATTGCCGGCAAGTTTTTTATTCTTCGAAAGTGGAGTTTTTGTCCGTACAAATTACATAATTACTTACATATATGTATGTACATACATGCATACATATATAAGTATGTATGTATGTACATATATTCTTAAACAGCTCTTATCCGAAAGTAGAAATTGCTATAAAAAGTATATCCAATTAAAGTTACTCTTATCACAACTTCGGTTAAGAAACTAAGTACACATCAAATTTATAATGTTGAGTTATAGCTTAGCATGAAGTGAAGATTTTCCTCCAATTTGACATTGAAAATAAACGTAGAATATAGAAGTGGACGGCGGTCATGGGAAATAACTCAAGAAGATCTATGTATGTATATACAGTAACAAATTGTATTAATACTAAGTTCTTACCTTGTGTGGGGAGAACCTTATACAGACATTCCAAAAGTCACCAGATAAAGTCAACTTGCACAAAAGTTATCCATATGTAATTTTCAGAATTTAAAGGATCAAATAGAGATTGCTAATGGTAACGACTTTCGGAATAAAGGGAATCTCCTCCACGAAAAAGAGCCATCATTTTATCTATGTACAATGATTTAGCTTTATATCCTACCAGAGTCTTCCTCAAACTCAGACACTGATTTGAAAACGCTTAAGTGATTTCAACATAGTGTATATTAATGAATCTTGTAATTTTTAAATATCATTATTTTAAATTAAACTTACATGCATACAGCGAATGTACATATGTATGCATTTCTAAATTGTAACTCTTTTAAGATTTTGTTTATTTTACATGTGTAAGTACGATTCAGTTTTTAAATAAAGTCTTTAATACATACGAGTATTACCTACTTACATACATATATGATATTAAGCAGAAGTTTACTTTGTGTGGAGAAAACATGACAGATTAAAAGAATTGTGTAAATCCGTGAGGGATTGAGTTGTTGATGCAAAGTTTGCCAATGAAGATGTGGTTTGTTGCTCTATAATTAATGTCTTAAACACGAGTGAGTGTTTCTTTTTTGAAACTGGTTTTCTTACCATATGACTTATAATAAAAACTTAAAGTTTAGTTTAATTAATATCGTTCATTGATTTTTGTTTGTCAATCATTAACTTCACTTATAATAAACTTGTTTCTTTTAATGTGGAAGATATACATACATACATACGTATTTATTTTCTACTAAATTAAAATTTTTATTTTCTTAATTGTCGTAAATAAAAGTTTTTTATCTATTGATTTGCTATTTTAGGCTTGTCAATCATTAATTTTGTAAACTCTGTTTGTTTCATATACATACATACATGCATACGTACGTACATACATACATATTTTGGTGTTCTTCGAACACTCCTAATGTTTGTCTCTTTTAATTTTTTAGGCAGTGTAAATTATTTATTATTCTTTCTATTTCACTTGTATTATTTTTTTATTATTATCAGTTTAATGTTTCTTTATCAGTTCATTTTATGAGTAAGTTTAAAAAAATTCTGCAGATTCAAATTTTATTGAAATTCAAATTTTAGTTTGAACTTCAACAAAAAATACACATTAATATTTATGTAAATTATAATAAGAAAAAAAGGGTTTTTATTGTTTCTGTGTTTTACTTAATTCAGCTATAAATATTTTTATTTTGAGGTAATTTTAAATGTTTTTTTTAGTTATGGTTCTTCGTTCCTTTAAGGTTTTTGCAAGTCCCGGGCTTATAATTCATTTTGTGTTTTGTTTTTCAGTTAAAATATTTATAAAAATAAACTCAGTTTTCAGTCACTTATAAAAAATAAATACAAAATCTTCTTCGAAGTTTCGTGGTCTTTTTTCATTTAAACAGAGGTACCCAAATAATAATCCTTTAATGGATAGAAAGTCGTTGCGACTTAAACAAATAAAATGAGACACGTGTTGCGCCTATCGTTTTTGAAACTGCATTAGGAAGCATTTCGAAGAAAACACGTGAAGCAGATTGAAGCAAGACCCACTTTACAGGAAACACTTTATTATCTAATGGTAGAAAAATATTAGATGTGAGCAGCTCTGTCGATCATAAAGCACGATAAACTAAATTTACTCGAATTCTAAACAATAACGTAAGAAACCGGAAAACAAACACTACAACATTTGTGATCTACATAAATATGTATATCTCTTATTAAAAAAAGAAATGTTTGTGAATTATCTATAATGAAAAAATATACATATATCAGTGTCTATATGCCAACATTCTGTAGGTGCTGCCCTATTCGTCACTAGACGTCGAAACCTTTGAAAAATTTTCCGATAATATTTTTCAAAGAAGACAACAAACAGCTTTAAGGCGATTAAATAAACTCTGTTCTTTTCTAATATCTTAAAATCCATTAATTAATTGTTGAGGATTACGATTTCTTACAAATTTTTTGACAAATTGTTACCAAGACATTGGCGTTGTCCTAATAACGCCTTGTTAAGAAGTTTATATTCAAGAGGTCTTTAGCAGTAACAATTAATTCATAGAATAGGAGAAAGACTGTAAACGGGGATTGCCACCTAAACTTATATAAGCAAAGTGTACAATTATAAAATCCGAAACTAAAAGCTACGATTTAGAATGGCACAATCTCTCATTTCGATTTTATAAACGTCCGAAGAAAATTCGAAAATAGCTTTTAATATTGACTATCTGCAATAAGTTATTTAATGACGTGTATGCAGTCCAAGCTCGGTATAACAAATTTTAACGAATTCACTTTAACGAAGTCGCGATATAACGAATGGATATTTTTTTAATATTATAGCGAATGTCTTCATTCTTGACGCTCAATATAACGAACGGAAAAATAAATTTATATACTATTAAAAGTAAACGAAGAGAATGAATGCTCGCTCATGTTTCACATTGATGTGATCATGCGTATGAATTGAAGTTTGTTGAGCTTTAGCTCAGTTTAGAAGTGCAACTAAATATGGGCAATAGAAAGAAGTGAACAAAATCAAATTTGAGAGGAGTGTAAGTGGTATACCTTGGTCGGTAATTGCTAATAAAGAGGAACTTCCAAAATCTTCCAAAAGATGAAGTATTTTAAAGTTCGAAAAACCGACTATACCTTTGAAATGAGAAATATAACGATATGGAGGAAAAGTTGTATAAATGGTTGCTAAAGCAGTGCAGAAGATGTATTCCGGTAAATGGAGTAGGTTTAAAAGCAAAGGCCTTTAAACTACACGGCCAGCTGTGTACCGGAGGACTTAACGCAAGTAATGAATGGTTAGGCAGATTTAAGAAACGGTATGGAATACGACTTCTAAAAAAGTATGGTGAAAAGTTATCATCACGAGGTGACTTAGTAGAGCCAATTAAAAGCAAGCTGCGGAGAATTATTCTAGAAGATGACTTAACACCTGACTCAATTTTTAGTGCTGACGAAACAGGTTTGTGTTTGAAAGTATCAAAACAGGCAAGAAGCTGCTCAAAAAGGCATGCAAATCGCTCAAACACAAACATCCGTAAGTAGTTTTTTCACATCTTTCATTATACCGAAAAATTCTACTTCACCGAACTAAGAAATTTTTTCTCCTATTTTTTCCGCGTTCCAAGACGCACACGCAACATGCTGCAAGTACCACAATCGATTGTATGTATACTTGTGTTGCAAACCACATCAATCACAATTTAATAGCAGCAGTTTTTCAGAATTATAAAACTAAAAATATTCTTATAATTATGTTATAAGACTAAGAATATGCTTATATTTATTTATGTATTAAGAAGACAATAAATGCACAAGAAATCAAACGGCGGTAAAGTACATTATCAGAGGTTTTCAAATCTGGGCTCGAAGAAGTTTTGACTTTTTTGCTTTTATTATCTTAATTTTACTCTGAAAAAAGTGGTTGTGGACATAAAAATTGATAATGTTTTTATTCATAAAATAAATTAGTAAAATGTGCCGATTAAGAAATTAATCTAAAAATGTATTATTCCTTCGAACACCATTTACTTCGCGAAGGCCAGAGAAAAAATTACACTGAATTTCTTTTAACAAATTATTTCTTTTCAAAATATTTTCTTTCCACTCATCGAGTTCGTGTTTGACGAAATTATCAAAATAGCGCAGAATTTTAAAAATGCCTCCTACACTCTGCCAACATCCTATGCGGAAAGAATTACATATATTTTCTCGATTTCGAATGTGATGATTTAAAATTGAAAGAAGTTGAAAGTTTCTCATTTTTCCCATCTGTATATTTGCACACATGAGGTTCAGGGCAACACTCACAGCTGCCAGTGCGGCCAGGACGTTATAGATATCTACAATCTTTGGTTACGTCACTGAAATAAAAAGTCATTTATTTTCTTTTTTCTTTTTTAATAATAACAAACAATAATAGAAGAAATATAATTTCATAAAAAAACTAAAAGTAAACTAATAAATTTATATCGACCAATTTTTAATTTGTTAACATTTAGGAAAAATATTTCCTTTTTTTTTTTTTGTTTGTTTTTTAAACAACAATGTTGCTTTTTATGTTATCCTAAGTTTTTTATATTTTTTATGACTTAAGATTTAATTGAAATATAAAAAATAAACAAAAATATAAGAATTGTTCTGTTACTAATATTTACTTAAAATATGTATGTATTTTTGTAGTGATAAACTTACGGCTGTCCATTGTTTCATATAATTTTTAGAATCTTATTTATATTTTATATATTGTTGTTTTAATTTTAAGAAATTTTACTATGGATTTGCTTTTTATTTTATAAGGTATATGTATGTATGTAAATATTAATTATTATACATGTATGGTACTAATTGTTAAATTTGTGTTTCTGTTTTGTTTTATAATTTTTAAATAGCAGTTTAGGAGCTCTTAATATTCTTCTATAACATAAAGTGCCACACGCACGGTAAAAACCCCAACGTAAGAATGCTGATTTAAGGTCATTGTTAGTTGCTGGAACACTTGTTTTTTATACATCTAGGCTTGAGGGGCTGCTAAAAGCAAAAAATATTTCAAATTGTTTTCACGCAGAAAAGTGGGTTGTCTCGCAATCAAAACAATCAAAATGGACAACAGTTTTAAATTTGTTAATTGCTTTTTACGGCAGAGTCTAACAGAAGTTCAGTTCAAGTTTATCAAAAGAACTGAATGTGCATATTTTATTTGAAATAAATCATTGCAGGAATATGTCGAATATTTTGAGACGACTATCAAATGCGATGGTTCTGTGATACATTTCGCGCACACAGACAAATAGAAGGACAAATCTTCAGCTGTGCCATGTTTATTCTACATTGGGGATTTCTGTTACGTATGTTTTATGGAAAATTGTTCGTTTGAAAGGCGCAAACAACTCATTTTTCTATACTTGTTCTATTTTTTATTTTATTTTAAGGTCTTTTCACCGACATATCTTTTGTAAACTTAGATAAAAATAAGCATCTCGCTGCGGTTAAATGAAAACATGTTAAATATACACGTAAATATACATATATATGTATAAGATTTGGTCTTATTTGGGGTTGTGTGCCGAAATGGTTTTAAATTAATGAAATTCATTTGATTGTGTTAAAAAAGAAAAACAGAGCGTAGAGCAAATTTTAGATGCGTTTTAGTTTAGTCCTATGTTTGCCTTTACGAATGGCATTTACTTCAGTTTGCAATAAGAAACAGTGTTATTTCAATATTGATTTTTGTATCAACACATTGCCAAATATGTTTAATTTGTAAATTTCTACTTGATTTCAAACAAGAACAACATTAACAATTACTTTCGTCGTATCTAATTGAACCGACCGATCAACCTAAAACTATGCCAGTGATAACAAAAGCGGTCTAAGTGAAGAACTATGCACAAACGAAAATTTACAGTGCGCTGAATTTTCAATACTTTCCGTTTTTTTTCCACAAGAAGTTGAAAATGAAATATATGTATGTTGATAGCGTGTAGGAAGTGAAAGGAATATCGCAAAAGAAATCAAAATACGGCTTTGCCCGACGTCATTATCGCTGACATAATACATTTTAATTGCTTTCTTTAATATATGTATGTATATGCATATTTTTTGTTTTGTTTTAATCCTGTTTAAAGCATTCGATTATATGAATTTTGTTTAATAAGTTTTATATGTATAGTTAACATTATTTTTAGCAAATAGTCAGAACTTCAAACGCATCTCTGAACATTGCCTTTGATGAATTTATGATGGCTTTTGAAGGTGCAGTTGCAGCTGCTCTTACACACAAACTACGACATGGGTAGACCCTGAACATCCATCATTTCGTCCTGGGGAGAAGGACGTGGTGGAAAAGCTTGTAAATGTGGCGGTGTGGCTCTAGCATACATGCCTCTAGGAGCTAAAGGATATTGTAAACGATAGGAACCATCATGTGCTTGTCTTGGAGTACGTCTTGGAGAACGCGCCGGCATTCGGTTAGCTCTTTGCATTTCTTCTAAAATTGATGGCGCTACATACGTGAAACCCTGTGAAAAGGAAATTAAGTGATTTTGTGCTTTTATTACTCATATTTTGCTTTTTCAATGCCTGACGAAATAAATTACAAAATATCTCCGTTAACTTTGTCTACTTAAATTGGCTACATACATATATCGTGTTATCAGCGGTTGTTTCGCTTTTTGCTCGAAATGACTTCATAAAGGTACAAATGTACACATGTAACCAAATTAACCTAAAAAGCCTTAAGCCGCAGAATTGCTGTTGAGCTGTTATTTGTTGTTGTATATTTATGGTTGCGGCTATTCGATTTCTTTGCTTTTTTATACTCTAGATATTTTAATAAGCCAAATTAAAAAGAAGTTAATCATTTTGGTCTTTCAGTGACCTTGAATAGTTAGTTGTGCTTTTTATCCAGCTTTCTTTAAATTCAAAAAAATAATGTTGAAAATAACAGAAGCAAAATATAAACGACAGTTAATGGGAGGCAGAATATAAAAAAATTTCTCAAATAGAGCTACACGCACTACAAAAAAGGAAAATCTCTTTTACCATTTATTAACCATACAATACATACATACGTATGTACATATACAGAGATATGACAATGCGCCTGGCTTAGTTCACGGCTACTAAATGCTGATCCAAAAGTTAGTCAGGCGTACATACCCAAGGTGATCAGCACGCAAGCGCACGAAATCTTCAATCGGATACCAAACAACAAAAAAGATTTATTTACAACCTAAAGAAACAGCAAACAGCCACAAACAAGACTAACGAAGTGTCCATACTGCTCTGTCTGCAGCCAGAAAAGAAATTGAAGAGAAATAAACTAAAGAGAAAAATATACAAATGAAATGAATAGGTTTGGTTGTCACCCATACAATTTGTATGCTTGGCGATAGTCAACACTTTTGTGTGTATTCCATCCAAAAAAAAAAAAAAAAAAAACGCAATCATAAAAAAGAGGTCGCGCCAGCTTAAACGTGAATTACAGAACACGTTACCCGTATAAACAAATCAAGTACAAGCAAGCGCAAACGATATACTTTCGGCAAAATGGAACAAAGCATGAAAAAGAATTTTTCATTCTTACCCCATGAGGAAAGAGTAAAACTACAACAATATGAAGAAAAAAATCAAACGTGTTGGGATGAAAGTGCAATTTTTTTTTTGCTCAAATAAAAAAGATTTAAATAGCAAAAAAAAAAAATCGAAATACCAAAACTAACACAGTAAAAACAGACCTTCCAACTTTGCCGGACTTGTGCGACGCTTGATATCAAATTGAAATAAATCAGTGAAGCAAACGAACAATCGCTTTCGCAAATTAAAAGCTGCGCGACACAACAAATATTTCTTGGATAAAATCAACGTTTTTAAATTATGTACATTGCGAACGAGTGAATGACTTTAACAATCTTATGTAATGGAAGTAGTGCAAGTAAAAGCAATACAAACTTTCTTTCACTGTATGGCTATCGGCGCAAAATACTATACAGAAGGCTAAACAAACACTAAATGATTTAGCAGTCAAAACAAGCACAAGCGGCTTCTAATTGCTAAATCGTTTTTGTCTCTGTTTATTTTTTTATTTTCATTTTATCTGTTTAATCTACAGCCAAAAATAGCTAAATTGATTAAAATTTAATAAAATGTCAAATGACAAATATTACGGCAAGTTTCTGAAGCACAGCTTTCTATTACTTTTATATGAACAACGCAGACAATCTTCTGCTGTCAAATGTCGGTACAATCGCAAAAAATGTGGTAAAAGTAAATGCGATGGTGTTGGTGGTATTAGCTTGAGTTGGATCCTGTACTGCATACTTTTGAAATTGTTCTGTATCAATATAAAATTGGTTGAAACACAAAACACGGCTTTGCTACAAAACAACTCTGATGCTGCAACTGCGTCCGCAATAAATACCACCGTTGCAAAAACCTTTCTTACGGATGAGACAACCGCTGGCAAACAGGGTCGACATGCAACATTCTCGGAATTGGAAAAAGAAGTAGGTATGGCTGGGTATCCTATTAAAGCAATTATTTTCACATCTTTTGCCAGCATATTCTTTTCATTCATTTACTTTTTCTGTACGTTCGATATAAAATATAACTTATAAAAAAAAGTTGCTTCTTCAAATGGAGCCTGTAGCATTCATTGTAAGTGCGAAAGTGAAATTTTCTTCATTTTTTCCCGTCTTGTTTGCAAAGGCGCATACACCAAACTCTTTCTTGACGCGACATTTTTACACGGTTTGGAAAGAAACACGTTTCTCAACTATGAACTACATGCGAGTATGCAACGAATTTTGGATATATGTAAATATGTAAATTTAAAGATTAACAAAAGTACAAAGAGGCAAACAACTAAATTCGGTTTCTAAATCTAAATCTACTCGAACAAGCCAGTGTAATTAAACGATTATTTATTTCATTATAATCCAAGGTATAAGGGATTACGTTAACTTTTGTTAACAAACGAAACAACAAGTCCGGTTTTCCTTCAGACATTTAACCGAATATTTTCTTTTAAAACTACTTACACACACACACACACACACATACACACATACATACATACATGCATGTTATCATATTTAGTTGTTGCACGATACCTGTAATTTATGTATATTTTGCTTGTAGGAGTGTTTCAGCGATTTTCTTCATCGGTGGAGTTATAAGCTCGATTGTCCTTATGAAAACCCATACATACATACATACATACAGGGTGTCTGGTAGCAGATTTATATTTTCAAACTTAAATAAAAAACGTAATAACTCACACAAAGTTTTATTAAGAGCATTGCACGATAGAATGGAAATGCGGATTTTATTTTCCAAAGAGTACGTCATCCAGATGTCTTCCGTCGAGTTGAACGCACTGTGTTTTGTGTTCTGCGCCACACGCTGCAATAAACTTGGTTCAATTGAGCTGATTTATCGGCGAATATTTTCCTTTAAAGCCACAAGAGATTGCGGATTGTCATTATAAACCCTCTCTTTGAGGTAGCCCCATAAAAAAATCCATGGGAGTTAGATCGGACGACCTCGGTGGCCATGGGATGTCCCCAAAGCGACTGATCAGTTTGGGGAGGAAATTTTCCCGAAGCAAATTCATCGAAGCTCTGGCAGTGTGTGCAGTCGCCCCATCCTGTGGAAGCCACGTGTGTGAAGAGTACGATGGATGAGCTCGCAGGTTTGGCAAAAATAATTCCTTAATCATGCGTCGATAATTTTCACCGTTGACAATTTTCGAAACAAATGGTCCAATTATCTCATGCGTGGATAAGCCACACCAAACAGTTACCCTGGGGCAATGCAATGGTTTTTGATGTTTCAACCGATTCATAGCCGAAGCAGTTGTGCGGAATCTCTGCACACACGAACGAATTAAATTTACACTCGGTCCATCACGTATTCGCCGAATACCGAACTTTGAACAAAATTGTCGACGAGCAATTACTTAAGAATCATTACTCTTAAAAAATGTATTCACAGCGAACGCGCGATGCTCACTCGACCACTGCGACATCGTGACCCTCCCTCCGCGCCGTTTATTACTTTTTGAAATAATCGTATTTAAAAATATAAATTTGCCACCAGACACCCTGTACATATGTATGTACGTATGTATATATATTCACATATATACTACATATGTATGTGTACACATCGTAATTTTGAAAGTAATCAACGTACGAAATTTTTAACGAACTGTCTGCAAGTTCCAAAATATGACTACGGACTCTTATTGCATTGGAGACAGATTTCCTACCACATTAAAATAAGTATAAGGAGAAGAGCACAAAAACTGAGATTATTTTCAACAAAACATCAAATAAAATTTATTCCAAAGTTCGTTTTTATATTGGAAGAAAATTTTTCGACGGGGCAACATGTGCCTGTTTTAAGAAGTGGAGATAAATGAATCAAACAATTATTGAATTCAATCATTGAATGAGTATTAAAGACCCAGATATGAGAGTATATGATATACATATATTTTAAATCTCATTTGTTGCATGGAGGTACTGAAATCTTTCATACCATTCGCTCGGCGTACAACATGCGATTCAGGTGATTTGAAAGGAATAGAAAATATGTTTTTAAGTAAATAGCAATAGTTTTGATCGTGCATTTGTTGATTTTTTTTTTAAATAAGAACAAATGTATGGAAAATGATTTAACGATATACATACACGCATATTTATTGAAAATAAAGCATCAATGGACAAACCTAAGCCATTCGTATCTGATATTCTGACACATACATACGTAGTGTGTCCCTTCAGTTCACATATTAAAAAGTTAAGGTAATTGCTTAGGAAATTTTATATATACACACATACATATCTCTCAAATAGAATAACAAAAGCACTCAAAATTGCCTTTGTCTTCCATAAAGCAAAAGGGCTCAACGCCTGTTAGGATAGTGACTTAGTGCATTTGCGATTGATATCTACACATCTGGTCAATTAAAAAAGATGCTGCCCTATTAGGAGATTTCGCTCAGAAAGCTGGCTTCAAAAAATAGAACAATTACGATTTAACGGAAACTTTTGCAAAATAATCTAATTTATTTTAGAGGGAAAGCAATTCAGCGAAACCGCCAAATGTTATATACTTTGTTTTTGTTAAGTCACAAACAAAAATTTTAATCTTCAGATTGTAACAACCAATTTCGATTCCATTTTCAATTTCGCCTGTTGTGAATAAGTCTAGTTCTAAGTGAATGGGAGACGCAAAGGAGATTCTAGGAATCTAGTACAAAATAGTTTTAATTTGGAATAAATGAGAAATTCTTCTTTTATCGTGCTCGTATGTTGGTATCGCAGTCATCGAGATTTAGACGTAGAACAGCCTTTACATACATCAAATACTTAAAAGTGCAGAAACAAGCATGTCATCAAAAGCGATCAACCGAAAATTCTCTTGAAAATATAGTGAATTTGGAAATTAGTATAAAGTAAATTATGGAAAAATGCCTACCAACGACTTAAGCAAAGTGATGAAGCCGAATTTTGTAAGTTTTTACAAAACAGGTTTTCAAAACTGTAACAATAAATTCTTATATAGATGTGCGGATTTCAAAACCACCTTATTTGATTGTGGAATCCGTTCGTTTAAATTATAAATAAAATTATTGTAAATGTCTTTTAAACCATATTTGCAGTAATTCAAAAAAAACCTTTTTTAACCTGTTTTCCAGTTGAGCGTCTAATAAAAGATTGGGCGCCTGTTGTTTGGCTAGCACCGGAGGAGAAATTTATGCCACTTGGCGTAGAGGAATTTCTAGCACATGTGCATCCAGAGAATAAGGACAATTATTTTACACCTGGAATGTCTTTCGGAGATAATTCAGAAAAATCGTTTTTAGTCACTAACACTGAAATAGGTATTGTTTATGTTTTTATGTTTTACTGTGTGCTAATTAATTATGATGCAATTGCAGATCAATTGCTGGAAAATGACACATCATTTATATACGGACGTAATCCTAATATATCACCAGTACCTATTTATGCTGTGGTTACTTTATGTGCTCAATATCAAAATGAAGAAATAAAACAGCATTCAGAAGCAAATTTGCTAAAATTGAAGCCTGTTGAAGACGCTTATTCACCACAACTGCAGAAACCAATAACGCAACAAAATTTTCTTCATAGCTCTTTGGAGATCCCTAGTCCAACAAGAGGACCCTATATTCCCGTAACATTAGGGCCTCAGGCTCAAGTTGATTCTAATTTAAGACGTTCGTCTCGTTTATATCCCATGTTCCGAAGAATTAAGCGAAGTTTGGCAGTTTTGTCAAATACTTCATTAGCTGCTCGGTACGACTTAGTAACGGGGGAATCTGTTCACACTGTTGCTGTAGATCGCTTATTGAGTTCTGAGCCTGTGAAACCTGATGACGATGAAGAATCCGAAAAGGATAAAGTAAATAATTTTATAGCTAATTTAGTTGATAATGTAAAATTCAGTGTACCGTTTACTGAAAAAGAGGACGATTTCCAAAAACTGAATAAGCGTCGAATGTCTGGCTTTGAATTTAGTGAGGCCACAACAATGCCCTCGTTTCATGTCACTTACTGGATGTTTTATCCATATAGTCAAGGTAAAAATATGTGCACTTTAAGTTTAGGTCCCTTTGGTCGTATACCATTTCCGGCTGTATATGGCTATTGCCTGGGACGTAAAAAAGATATTGGTAGCCATATAGGAGATTGGGAACACATGACTTTGTATTTCACTGGCTTAGCTGAGCCCGAAGCTATGTATGTCTCTGCCCATGATGCTGGAGCATATTATGCGTACAATCGCTTGACCGGTTCTTTTGAGTTTAAAAGGCAAGAGACTCGGAAAGGTATTTTACAAAGGCCTAATTTTCCCAAAACTGTAACAACATTTAATGATCATCCGGTATTATTTGCCGCAAAAGTATACACAAACTAATATTAGTTTTTATCTGATGGGAACATAATATGATTTTTTGTTTAATTTTAGGGTTCACATGGTTTGTGGACTGCACCGGGAAAACATCGATTTGTAAAAGTTGCAAGACTTTATGATATCAATGGTTTTGGTACACCATGGAATACCTGGAAACAAGTGCAGATAACTTATGAAAATTTTAAATCTTATGGTATGACAGAAATTTACCATAAAATTACTTATAAAACGTGAAACTTATAACTTACTGCTTATTTTTTAAGGGCGTGCTTTTTCCCCCTCTTGGCTTTCGTTTAAGGGTAAGTGGGGAAATCCAAAAAGCAAATGTCATCCTTTAAGGCGAATAGGTTTAAATTTTTGTGAATTTAGTGACGGGCCTACTGGAATACCACTTAAAGAACCCCATTTTCAATGTGGTACTTCATATAGACGACGATAACTTTTCCTGCAACTATTGTACTTTTAATTATACCAGTATTTTGTATTCATAAACATTTTTTATTTGTTTTTGTTGAATTTTTATAAGAAATAAAAATCGGCTGCATAAAAAATTGTCGGAATGAAAATATTATGAAGTCGTTTATAGTACCACCGTTTTTGTAGTAACAGCGTTTAGTTGGGTGAAAAGGTTTCAAACTCAATTATGTGTAAAATTTTAGTGTCATTTGCTAAGATTGCACTTAGTTTTGGTCGTTCCTTCATTTTTTTTTTTATATGTTAACTTTATAGAACTTAAAAGAAGAGGAAAACGAAAATAATTCCTTTTTCCAAAGATTATTTTAAAAGAAAAATATCATTTTGATTCAATAGAAAAAAAACAAAATTGAGAAAAAATAAAAAAAGGACCAGAATATTCTACTACAATATATGTAGATGGCTTAGTGGTTAGGTCTAGTTAAAACTCAACCAGTTGGGTATATTACAGAAGCTTAGAAAAATGTATATCAAGTTGGATAATGAAAAAAACATGGCCAATAATGTGTTTCAATTCATTTTTTCATTTAACGAGAGAGCAGGAATCATTTAACAATATCTTGGAAAGAAAAACTGTGTTTGTCATCTTCAGAAATTAATTTTTTTAAATTTAAGCGGAATTTTAACTAAAACTATACTTTTACTCACTTGGAAAATTAAATTAACACTTTCACTAAGAGTTGTTTCATCTGGGGAATCTACGGGAATTTGTCTGGTAAATCTGGTATCAAACTGCGATACGTCATCTTCACTGCGCTGTAAATAAATTTAACTCTATTATCTAGTCTAAATTAATTTTTAATTTAAAACATATGTATTGTTTTTATTGAAAAGGTAATGATGAGTATTTTTAATAATAAAAATAAATTTATGTGACTATAGTAGTTTGTACCCAGATCCACATATATCCTCTGTACGCATGTTAAACATATTTCGAATTGATTCGTTTACACATCACAACTTCCATTAAATTTCAATAGCTACAATGTTTACTGGAAGAACAGCCTTATTTCTGTTTAAATAAATTATTTTAAGAATTGCCATTGCGAGGACTCTTACAGTACGTTTTAGAATTAATTACAGTTAGGTGAATAGTCATAAAATCACCAAACGTACGAAGCCGACTATCACCTAATAGGAGAGCACATGCGAATTGAGATACTCAATACATCGCAAGAATCTAGACTATAGATGTATGTAATGCAAAAATCAACTGTCGTGGATAGAATGTGTTTGTGATAGTATCTTTTTTAAATTCTTACCAAAAGAGGTTTTATAGGTGGATCCAAACGCCTGGCAAGTACATCATCCCAATTCACATGTTTGAAGAATGGGTGAGCCTGAACAGCAGCAGCATCTTCAGGTCCGCTTCCTAAACGTTGAGACTCTTGACGTTTCATTAAACGACGAACTAAATCTCTGGCTTCTGGTGTTAAATATGCAGGCAAATTTAGTTTTGCTTTTAAAATAGTTTCAATAGTCTTTTTACGATCTTCTGCTGTGAACGGTGGCTATAATTGGAAAACAAGTTTACTTTTACAACAAAGGTGAAACACTAAGTAACAAAAATTTAACTTACAACACCAGTTAACATGTCAAACATCAAGGCTCCCAATGACCACCAATCCACTGCTTTACCATGACCCCGGCGAGTAAGAATTTCGGGAGCCCTAAAAAACATTAAAAAACATTAATTTGCCATCACTGTTTTTTTTTTTTGCTCCCTTACATGTATTCGATGGTGCCGCAAAAAGTATGTGTTACAATGCCTTCCTGTATATGTTCCTTACACAAACCGAAATCCGTTAACTTTACATGGCCTTGCGCGTCTAGTAAAATATTCTCTGGTTTAAGGTCACGATATATGATACCCAATTTATGCAAATGCCCCAAGGCCATTATAATTTCACTTAAATAAAAGCTTAAAACAATAAATATTAATAAAGATGTCCTTTGCTGATAAGCATAAATTTCGTTAAAACTCACCAAGTTGTATCTTCTAAGAAAATACCTTCGCGTTCCAAATGCATAAACAACTCTCCGCCACTTAAATATTCTAAAATTAAATATAATTTGCCGTCCGTTTGAAAGGCGTACACTAATTCCACAATAAATGGATGTTTAACCGCTTCTAATATATTACGCTCCGCTCGAGTATGTGCTGTATCCTTTTGGTTTGTGACTATTGACGCCTTCTTCAGAACTTTCATGGCAAAATATTTATTAGCATCACGACCAGAAGTCTTACGCACCTTCAATATAAAACAATGATGGATGGCTTAATAATAATTTCAAAACATTTTTCTGTCTTTCAATACAAACCTGAAATACTTTACCGTAACCACCTTTTCCTAAGACTTTCTTTAATTCAAAATCTTTTGGGCCTAACTTTATTTTGCCGGGGTTAACATTTTCTTCCGATAATTGTATGGTTTCTTGCCCTTCAGCTCTATAAAAAAATATTTCAACCTCATGAGTAAAGAGAATTTTTGAATTAGTTAAGATAAGTATGTCTGTATTTAAATAAAAATTTCAATACTTTTATAATCGGTTTTATGCGACACCCTCCAATAAATTGAAATCCAGATTTCAAAATTATTTAAAGCTTTTCTTTTATTTAATCTTGTATTGCAGAACAGAAAATATTACGCAGTTATGAGCACTTGTCAAACATTTCTAGATATTCGTAAGAAATGTTATAACGCAAGAGTATAATAAAATTTATAACAAGTTGCTTTATCCTGTACCTTTATCGTGTACCTTTTTTATTGTAAGTGCTTTGTTTCAGATTTTCGAAATAAAATACATATTTTCTTAAAATTGTTTATAAACTGCTTATTTTTCTTTGCAATTTAGATTATATGAGAGAACAGGGATAACTTTATATTGCCGGGCTTCAGTTGAACTCTGGACTAATTTACATATTTTTATTTAATAAACGAGTAGTTAGTTACTGTTAAACTAATTTGTTTAGTGTAAAACGCAAAGTTCCGTCTCGACGATTCTTGCTTATTTTTCACATATGCCAACCAACAATTCCATATCTACATATTTTTATGAAAATTTTATTTCATTATTTATTGCATTATAAATATTTGAAAACAATTTTTATTTAATAATGCAGTACCCAAAAGCACGATACTCTGTTGAACTTATGAAAAATAACTTCATTGTACTATATATGTATGTATGTATGTATATCATTTAATATGAATGTATCTGGTGGAAAAAATTTAGTCCGCTTCCCAATAGTAAATAAAATCGGTTGCAGAACGCTTTAACATTGAGGGATGAGTTTTTTTTTTTTTTTTGGCAACTAATAGCAATAGCTTACCATAGCTTTGCGACTAACAACGATTTAAAAGAAGGGTAAGCGTGAGGCCCATTTCTGCCTTAACGGGTGTTAAACAAGCAGAATAGTCGCATTTTCAGAGAAACTACATTACATCTCGGAAAAATCATCTGCCAATGTGACTTTAAATCCGAAAGCATTGCCAACGTTGCCGTGAATGGTGGTGGGGTAATGGTTCTTGCAACAAACCATCACATTTTTAAGCCAAACGTTTGTTTGCCGAATTATCTCAAGAAATAGGTAGTCACTTCGCTCGCCATATTTGACATCCTTGAACTACATTTTGTACGAGTATGTAAAATTTCTCTATATATACTGATAAACCAGCAACCAAAGAAATATTAATAAAGCTCATGTTATTTATTATGAAGAGCGCAAACTCTATTGATTGGAAGATAAGATGTAACAAAGATTTCCAAAGGGGCAACTACACCTCTTTTCGCGTCAATGCATCATACACTTTCGTCTAACTTAACACTCACAATCTACTTTACCCAGACAGAATAATTGGCTTTATTTTTATTATCATATTAATTGGCTTACGTCCAGTTCACATACAACAAAAATGTTCGATAGTTGGGAATAATAAAAATACAGTTTCAAGTGTTGTTGTTTTCAATGCAAATTGTCAATCGAAAATTCTTCTCTTTAATAGATGAGCAGAGTGAGGACTTCTGAAACGTCATATGTACTTGTATAGCTCGAATTCTCTTTTATTTTCATTTTAAAATTTCGATTTTCACATTATTTTTAAATTGCATCGCTTTACTTACTCGTGCTGTAGATTTATGCTTAATTCCGGTTCCAAATCAACCTGAAAAGATAAGAAATAACATTTGCTTTATTATATTGCTTTAGACCTTTAAATTAATACATAATAAAAAAGGGTCTAGGTATTCTCATAATTAATTAATTGCCGCTTGAAAAACATAATATATTTAAAACCTGGCAAAATTTATTTCTTATGATTTCTTAACTTAAATATGTTTATATTTTTTAGTCTCAAGTTATTTATGTATATTCAAAGCGACAAAACGCATTACAAATTTACAAATTCCCAAGAAAACGAGAGCAGAAATGAAACACTTATCTTTATAACTTTATATTTTATTAGAAACAATTGGTTTTTAGGTTGTTTACCACAGCTAGGAAAATATTTACGAAACCAAGTCTTCAGTCTCTAAGCTCAATACTTTCGAAAAGAGTCCTTAAAGCTTTGGAGAAAACATCGACTAAATGCTTAAACGATTATAAAACACACATTTTTATTTTTCCACAAAAAACCCACTAAGCTCTTTCACCCATATGTAGTTGGCAGACATATAAATGTTATTAGTCTCCGATTTTACTTTAATAATTAGATGAATTTAGCAATCGTAATAATACTATATAATAAACACAAATTCATACAATATACATATGTACATACATATACATACATACATATGTATTCCCCTTTCCGAGACTTTCTTTGTTTCAAGCAATCTAACTTATTTTTCCCCGTTTACAAGAAAATTTCTTTAGAAGATATGTATGTAGTTAAAAGTTCTTAAGTAAACTTTGTAGCAGGTGCAGCAAGTATGTGAAAAACACACGTTGCGACGGCGACGTTGTCACTGATCTCTATACAAGCTCCATGGTGTATATCAGATTGCTCAAAGACTCAATAAATTAGTTGATGTAAGATGCTAAGTAGCATGTTCCGCACTTTAATAAACGAATTTTTATTTCAAGTAGGTAACTATTTATGTACGAGTACGTACATATGTATGTATGTATGTATGTACAAATAGCTACATACATCCACACATATGTATATGATTTAACACCTGTTGATTTGACATGAACTTGAAAATGTATAAGTTTCATGTGCTTTATTTTACATACGCACGAGGAAGTAAAAATTTTGCAATTCAATAAAACAATTTTCTAACATTGCGAAAAGTCCTGCTACTAAATGTACACAAATGTGTTCGTACGTCAACTGAATAATTTTGACAACTTACATACATATGTATGTACATATGTATGTATGTATATGATAAAGTGAAGGAACATACCTACATACATACATATGTATGTAGATATATTATTGAAAAATACGTACATATAATTAAAATTTTCACCAGTATATAATGAAAATGATTCTAAAATAATTGGTAATTAATAACTTTACGATTTTTTGTTTAATTGGATGTCCAATAACTATATACATACATTTTTTTCCCGACTAAAGTAGCAAATATTCTGAATCCAACAAAATCGAGTTTAATTCGTTTAAGAAAAGCGAAAGGCTAAAGTTTTTTGGAATATAGTGCATATCATACGTACATACATATGTATGTACATATATCATGTGTGTTTGCATGTACATGTACATGTACATATACATATGTATGTAGATGGGTGCTTCTGCAATACTCAATAGTTTTACCTTTGTTCTCCAAGGCGGTTGTGTACTGTAACACTATTATTATTGAAAAAACAATTTTAGAATTGAAAAAGGAATGAATGTTATATCACTAACTGCATTTATTACACAAATGTTTATATGAGTACATAGTTGATGAGAAGAGCATGGCATGCTCACAATGATCATGATTTGAATCTCCTTTTTAATTCTTTTATTTAAACTTTTTGCTAATGATATCATTTACGCCCATACCTATGTACATATGTAAGTATGTGTGTGCATATATGTATGTATGTATCTCCTTGCTTTTGTTTGGTTAAAAGCAATGGTTGGTTGTACGGCATGTTTTTACAAGATTGTTTTGATTACTATCTTGGTTTTGTTCTATAGATAATTGATAATGTATAAAAAAATTACTTACATCGTCGAGTTCAATTTTATCATCATCTGAATCACGAGGATTCTCATCCTCGTGTAATTCAAGAACAAAGAGTTCATTTGGATCACTCACGTCAGCCATTTGTGATAGCAGATAAAAATAATTGTCGTGGAAATTTCACGGCTAAGCAATTACCACAACAAAGGAGTTTATGCGACAAATATCAGTTTTTGTTTCGTTTGTTTTATTTATTGCCACAAAAGAACCAACAGCTGAAATCCTAAACAAATGTTAAAACTGTTTTTTTTTTCAAATGCGTGCGCAGCTAAAAATCTGCTGCAGTCTGCGTCTTCAAAGACCTTGAAATATTTTTTCCGAAAAATATTAATTTGTCAGTTATTTCGGTGTCTTAGGCGAAAAGTTAAGCAGTCTGACCACAAAAACGACAATGTAGACATTCGGTGAGGCAGTCAGTCAAACAGTCGACTTGGGAAGTCCAAAGCAATAGAGATGAAGAAAGCTCGTGGCAGAACGAACTACACAATACACACAAAAAGAATTTTAATTCAAAACGCACAACAGATTATTATTCGCGTACAGAAACTTTTACAATTATTTTTCGAATGCAATATAGTTTATGTTTCATGCAATAATAGTGTAACAAACTAAGATTTTCTTTGGATGTAACGCGTTTTCTTGTTAGCTTTTTTTTCTGTTGTTATAAATAAAATTTTACACCACACTGATGACGAACGAGCAAACGAAGCACGAGGAAATTATGTGTTGCCAAGATTGAATACTTTCTATTAAGTTGCCACTCTAAGCTTGCCAGACTGGAGGTATACCAAGTACAAGCAAGTGCTCAACTGAATGTCATTGTTTACATCGTATTATCCAAAATGTTTACAAATAAGTAGGCGCCATAGTGCAAAATGATATATCAATTGTGAATAAATTATTGTAGCCCCTCTGTTAATATGTACTCTATTTTCCGGAAATTCGAGTATTTATGAGTACTTCGTCATAAAATTGAAGATTATGTGTCAAACTGGCATATGGAACACTGAACCGATAGTTTTTACTGTAAGGCCCACAAATGTCATAGAAAATGTATAAACTTGGTACCACCTTTTTATTTTTAAAACGGGATATACAAGCAAACAGAAATATGATAAAAGTCAAATAAAGGCAGGAAAATAAAAATATCAATTATTCATAATTGTTTTGCGGAACTTCAAGATCCAACTAAAATATCGTTACATACACGCTATATAAGTATATATTTATATATGTATGTGCATATTTTTGCTTATTTAGTGCAATAACTTCAAGAAACAAATTATTGAACACATTCAATATACATATACAGAAACAAGCTATTCAATATGTTAGGGGAAGATGCCACAAACGTTAATTCAGATGATTTAAAAGATTTGAAGGAACGGATGAGACTTATTGTGGAGGCTGATCCCAAGCAATACCATAATGAATATTCATTAAAGCGATATTTGAGAGCATTCAAAACAACTGATAATGCGTTTCAGGTTAGATCTTGCAAGTTTTTTAGATTAATTGATCATGCTATTTCCGTTTCTGTTATAGGCTATTCTTAAAACAAACAAATGGCGCGAACAATACGATGTTGAAAATTTAAATAGTGTGCTGGAATTACAGAAATATACTAACAAAGCAAGAGTTTTGCGACATCGTGATTGTATAGGCCGACCTGTAATTTATATTCCTGCAAAAAATCATAATTCTAGCGACCGCGATATAGACGAATTGACAAAGTTTATTGTTAAATGCTTAGAAGATGGGTGCCAGAAATGCTTTGAAGAAGTCGTAGATAATCTTTGCATTGTTTTTGACCTGGCAGATTTCAATACATCTTGTTTGGATATGCAGTTAATAAAAAATTTGATATGGCTGTTAGGCAAGCATTACCCTGAACGTTTGGGAATTTGCCTCATTATTAACTCACCAGGTTTATTTTCTACAATATGGCCACTTATTCGTCAATTGATTGACGAGAATACAGCAAAAAAGGTAGTTTTTGTAAGTGACGAAACAGATTTATGCAAATATTTAATACCCGATATTTTGCCAACGGACATGTAAAAAATTATTTACGCGAAACAAAGCTTTTTTCTGCTAAAAACTAAAAGTTGAGAATTAATTTTATTTAAAAGAGAACATATAATAAATTAATTAATTAACATTCCATGAACCTTACGACTTCAAGTACAAAAACAGCAAAACAATTTTATTTGCGTTACTGCAGTGAACATACTTAGTACTAGTAGCTTAAGTATTCCCATAATTGAAAAATGGAAAAAGTAGAACGTCAAGCAAACCATCATATAAAAAATGTTCCGTCTAATAATTAAACCAATATAAACTGATCTATCTCAATAAACCGACTTCCGAAATATAATCACTTTCTCTCATCAATACATATTTGATATAAAATTTTACTTAACTGCATGCGTGCGTACGTATCTACAGAAATACTTGTTACATTATAAATATATAATTGAAAATGTTATCTATATAGAATGAACGAGACAAACACATGAACGAACCGTAATAAAGTAACATATTTAAATAGTAAATGTTTTTAATATCATTTAAACCTAACAAAGGATAATGTTTTGTAAGTACTACAGCAAAAATAAATCCCTAAATATTTCAGAAGTGCTCCTACGTATTTCAAGATCCCAAAGTTGTCAATATTAACTCATCCTTGTATTTAAAGAAGTAGCAAATCTGACATTTCAAAAATAGAAGTTTGTTTTATTCTTTCTTTCATACTTAGATACTAGAGATCTGTTTAAATCCTTTTAAAACCTCAAACAAAGCATTGAGCATTTTGCAAACACTGTTTCTTGCCGTGTATTTTTTAAAATTCCCTATGAAAAGAGACCATAATATTTGAAATGTGTCAGAACAGTCCAGCGTAGTATTTATTATTGTTGTAGGAAGGTAATATGCACGAAAAATTGAGGGTACAAATAAATTCTAATACATACACACCTCTTCAAATTTGTGTGTGTGGTTGCTACCCAGCAAGGTACTCGACGTCATTTTAGTATGAAGTTCTTATTTGTGTTAAAAATCACGAACATAAAAATTGTCGATTATTAAGTCACTGATATTTTGAACCTGTGGGACAACGCATTAGAGGACGCCCACGGAACCGATGGCGCACACAAGTGGAGAGGGACCTCAACCAACTTGGTGTGCAAAATTGGAGGACGCTGGCTTAAGACCGTGCCAGCTGGAAAAGTTTGTTGGTTGAGGCCCAGGTTCACCACGGACTGTAGCGCCAAAAGAAGAAGAACATATATTGAAGCGCAACAAATTTTATAAAGCAATTTCTTCTTTGTGAAACTTATTTTCATACATAATGACTGTTTTATTTTTGTATATCAATTATATTATTTCACGTAGTTAATGTAGTTAAGATAATATGTATATATCCACATACGTAACATTTTTCTTTTATTTTATAAAATTATTCATCTTTTTCAATCTCTAATAAAAACAGATAATTATTTTAAAGTTTCCATTATTAAAAACAAAATGTTATCAAAATTTTCTACTATAAAATTACGACGAAAAAAGTAGAAAAAACTTGCATTTATGTACATTCCTACGTAATATGTAAATAATGTGTGTATGTTTTGAAGTTGAGCTAAAAATGTTTTTGAAAAAGAACTAAGTAAATACATTATCATTAATACTTCATATTAAAACTTAATTATTTAGCCAAAGAAGCAAATTCTATTAAGGCTATTTCTAGTATTTTATTTGAACAGCTAATAATTTGATGATATACATTTACGCCTGTTACTTTGCATTTTTTCAATATTCTCTTTTATAGGCGTTCGGTTATAGAAGCCTTTAACAATAGTTGTAACAGCCAAAACAGTCGCTATAAATTGATTTATAGATATTTCCCAATCATCAAAGTCTATTGAACTGTTACTACTACTATTTTTGCATGATTTTTGGTTGTTCGATGTCAATTTTCGGTCTTCAGTGACATCGTCTCCACAGCTTGCGCCAGCTTGTCTCAGTTCCTCTTCTAAGTCCAAAAACAATTTTGTTGTTTTAGCTGGTTCATTTGGAGTTGTAGGATTTCCATTAGAATCGGGCTGTAAAATAAAAAAGTTATTTCACTAAAATAGCAAATACACAAACTGCTGGTGAATCGCACTATATTTTAGGTACATAGATGACGGCATTTATTGTCTAGCTTGCAACCATGGCACGCCATTCAGTTCTTCTGAAGCAAACGGTTTGCAGCTTGTCTCTAAGTAAAACTTGCCACATCTAACTTTCCTGACTCGAATTCAAATTGTATTCATAAATGCTACTAAAGATGTCCGTAAGCCTTTGAAAAATGTACTCGAAACGTACACAAACAGAAAAGCTTCATATCAAATGTTTTTTTCTTCATGTGTGCAGTTGAAAAAAAATTATTTGTTTTGTTAAATAACGCATGTTCGTCCACGTACAATACATATACATGTTTGCATATTTAATTCAAATTATATATGTGTCTACTTACGAATATTGTTGAAAAATTAACAGTGTGTAGATATGTATGTACATCAAATTCCTATATACATAAATTTGTATGTATGTGCGTAAATAAATGAATTCCATATTTATGATTACAGATTAAAACCTCATTAAATGAGTATTCGACATCAGATTCTGAACGGTATTGTTATGGTTTGCATATGTAACTACATACATACATATATGTATGTATATGTTTTAACCACATTTTAAATAAAGAAATGAGTTGATAATGTTTAAGTTCATTCTATTTATTGAATTTCGGTTAAACGATAAAATCAAAATTTTCATTACGAATGAAGATAATTCAGGGGTTTCCATTGAACGCTTTTTTCTATTCGAATACATTTTCACATACTAGAGGTATGTATTCTGTACTTTTGGCGAATTTCTCACTTTTCAGAATTTTTGATTTCATTTCAGTAGTGGAGAACAGAAATAAGAAATTTCCCCTTTAAACGAATTATTATCATATTCTTACATTTAAATAAGATTTTAATACATATGTATGTATGTATATGCATGTATGTATGTATGTACATACATACATACATAAAAGCATAGCCGTAGTAGTAATGACGTTGATTTATTACCACTTCTCATTAAATTAGCATGGTTGCATATCAAAATTATGTTTGTTTTAAATTTAAAATTTGCCTTGTAAATTTATAAGTTATAACTGCACATAATGGGCGGGTAACGAACACCATATGCATGTGATGGTTTTGGTACTTTTAAAAATGTCTCTGTATTCAATTTATACGGCCTTCACACAGGAAAAAGCCGCGTGGCTGACCTGAAATTCCTCAAATGAGCCGTTACACAATACCGTTATCTGAGACAAATCAGTCAGCCTCGATATTTATTTATTTCACCCCTTTTATCTCAATCAACTTAAAAAAGTACCAATAACAATACATACATACATATATACAAAGAAACACTGAAAAATTCATAAATACATACATATGTATGTAGGTATGTAAGTATGTACGTACGTATGTACATACATATAAAGCCTTTTTGTATCTCGTAATTTTGTTATATGGTCAGTTTTTAGAATGGAATACATATTTTCAGTGCCTATCTACAATTTCACTCAATACTTTTGCAATATTCTTGTAAAAATCTACTCACCTCTTCATTGCCACCTAAATTTAATTGCGTGAAGCTTTCCAAGCTGGAATCTTTTTTTATATTATCCTTTCCCAACTCTAAGAGATTTTCATCTTGAAATAGAAAGTTGTGTATTAAAAATATTAATTCTTATGTTTTTGCTTAAAAAATGACCCTGCTCATTGTACAGCAAGCATCTAGTTTTTTAATACATGATACATACATATGTACATTATAATACATACATACATACATAGTATGTAAATACTTACATGCTTGGTTCATGTCTGGGTCTGATTTGCCTAGAATTTCCACTAAACTTCGCCACAATATTTGAAAATTAATCTTCTTCATATTGGGAATATTTTTATTAGGCGAGCTTGCATCGTCTGGTTGATCAAGGAGATAACGTAAACTTCCCAAACTTTTTGTATCGGTATTTGAGTCAGTAAGTTCCCTTTTGTCGTTTGTATTCATGACTAAATCACTTATTTGGGAGAAGTTAGATATCGTTTCGACATTTAATTGCGGTGGTGTTACTTTGGCAGCACCCAAATCAGATATATCTGAAAATGTATCGATGGATTCGAACCGTCCTTGCTGCCTAAGCGGTGCAATACTCGATCCATTTTGAGAACGTGATATGCAACCCAATAACGCGGACTGTTGAGTTGCTCCATGTGTACTAATTTCATCTTCGGATAGATCTACATAAAAGGTAGAGGCTCTAGCATTGACTGCCATTGATGATGCGTTTGAAGCTGTTGATAGATTAGGCGTTCTTAAGATTTCCATGAAGGTATTGCCACTTATTCCCGCTAGTGAATGCAGCTTTTGCGTAGCCGTTATGAGAGCGTAGTCATTTTCGTCGAAGTTGTTGTCTGAAGGCGATGGTAAGGCTTCGATTGATTCAGAGGGATCATCTCCAAAGAAATCTTCTGCTTCAATAGCTTCTTCAGCATCATCTTTAGTTTGCGTTTTTGGATTTCGAACCTGTTCGATTTCAATTTTTGACAATAGCGGTGGCAAATGCAAAATATACAATAGTTTAAGTTTCTCTGTGTATTTACTGGAACAAACGAGACCTAAAGCATTCAAAATCTGAGAAAAGTCCAGCATGCCAGTGCTCTTTTTATCGGTAAGCTGCAATTTCAGTAGAATAAACGTTAAAAAAATTTCATTTGGTAAACAATTTTTCAATTACTAACACGAAATAGTTTTTCGGACAAATCAATCGTTACGCACTTGTTCCATGGGGTGAGCTCGTGAAATAAAACTCGGAATGTATCAAAATCGACACTGTATGCCTCGGCACGACTGCAGTTGTTGTCGGGAAATCCAAACCGGGGATGAGTTGGAGAAGGTAATGGCACTAATATTGGTGATTCGCCAACGTGTGACTGTATTTTCTGAAGGTGAGCTTTCCGAAAAGCCATTTTCTCTTCGCGTATTATACCTAATAACATTCGCAATTCTTCATTATTGAAATACATATTTTCAGAATGAAATTTAACTATTGTCTGCTCGTTGTCCAGATCAAATTTGCGCATGGTAAGTCGGCGATGTTTATTACGCAGTTCTTCTATTCTTTGCAACGTGATATCCCCAAACTTTGTATAGGCTTCATGAATTAACGTTTGTACAGATTGGGTACGTTTACGTTTGTTATTGGCAACTGGTAGATCATAGTCAGGGTTGTAGATTCCTTCTAAAAATTTAGAAAGAACCATCATGGCTTCACCGTCATCGTTGCAACGCAAAATTTTTTCTTTGTTCCATTCTAAGATTTGTAAAGCCACTACAAATATTATCTTAGCTCCATCGTAGAAAAAGCAGTCAATTATTTGCAGAGAACTTTCGTAGGATATAACACTAATGAATATGGTCAGAAACCATGATAAAGATATCATTTTAATCGTTCCCAATTCTTCTAAATGACTGTGTAGATCAGGCAAAAAATGTTTGACTAATTCATTTAAAACTCCTTGATCAATCTATATAAGGAAGCAAATTATTTTTTAATATATACATACACACACAGACGTTAAGGTTAGGATTGTTTATTTATTTTACCTGAGCCCCGACAACTTTATCTTTATAATAATCCGGTAAAAGGCTTTCGCACAAACTAGCCAGCAACCAAAATGCATTTTCCTCATCACAAAACAATAGAAATACTGACGTCACAATATTCATAGCTTGCGTATAACCTACTTGTGGATTTCTTAAAGCATAAGCCTGTAATACTCGTTTTAAAGCTCCCAACCCATCTTCACTTTGAAAAGCTGGATGTTCTGGCAAAGAGCGATGCAAATCTCTATCGATTTCATCATGAGTAGATGATTGTTTAATACAGGCAGCCTTTTCTACTAAGTCCTCATACAAACCAGGATTCATTTCTTTTTCATGTATAGCACCAGAGAATATCATCCATATTTCCTGCCGCAATCTTTCAGGTATACCTTCAACAATTAGATTTATAACTGCTGTGGTACGAAACATTGATACACCGCGTCCATAATCACGGAAATGAGATTCCCAACGAGATTGTTTTTCATCTTGAATCTTTTGCATTTCTGGTGTAAACTGTGTTTTAAATGTATTAATCAAAGCAGATTGTTTGCTCCAGGAAATATCATATTTTGGACGTTCACGGCTGATGGGTCTAAAAGGAAAAAATCAACAAACATTTTCTAAGCACAAATTTTGTAAAAATCTGAAGGAATTTTTGGAAACACATAAATTGAGATCAGTTTTGAACGACATTTACTAATGAATGAGTTTCTGCTAATCATTGTGATATGCATAGATAACCAACTCATGCATAGAAGTTTATCACAATCAATTGATAACATACATACATATGTATTTTCAAGTGCACATTTTTTTATTAGTCTTTCCCGAAAATGAATATTTGGGCAAAAAAATAAGATATACAAAAAGTTGATTATTGTTTATATGTACTTACACGTGAAATTTAGACAATAAAGTAGTAATTTTTGTTATTAAAACATCACGATCGACTATTTGGGCAAATACAAATGGTACATTCTCTGAAGTTATAATAACAATTTGGTTTTCATAACGGTGATTGCCGTCATCTTTCTTCTCCACACTTTTAATCACTTTAAGAGGAATGACCACACTGACAAAGTCTTTGATTTCACTTGTAAAACAAAAGAAATTTGTTGATAGATAAATATTTCCGTTAGTATAACGTTTTGAATATGGAGTCCACAAATTAGCTGAAAAGTTGCAGATAATAACAAGTTATTGTTTTCAAAGATTTGTTCAACTCTTACCCTTAATTGTGCCGTCAATTATTTCGGACTGTGGCAAACGGAAATAAACACGATATTCTTCTGATTTTTGAAGAGCCGTCAAATCACGACATAAAACTGGTTTCTTTGATGACTTTCGTCCAAAACGCAATATTAGAGATGAGTCGTGATCGATTATAGGACTATCGGGATCCTAAACATTTTTTATTACCATGAAATCTCTTTATATCACGAATGTCTCAACCTACCTGTATAATTTTTTGTATAGCCATTTTATTTAACTGTTCTATTAATTCATATGCTTCGACATAATCAAATAATATTGTAAAATTGTATTGCATTTTATTAATCGTTTTCAAATATATTGTGTTGGCATGCTTAGATATTTCTTCCAGTTCTGTGAAACGTATACTTCTTTTTGTCTCCTTGCCCAACATGTACGAATAAAAACTAATATGGTTGAGGGATATGAAAAGGTGCCCTTGTCGTGGTATTTTATTCTTAACATATCTGCGAAGTTATTAATAAAATTATTATGAACACACAGAGAATACATAAACTAAAAAAAAAAAAAAAAAAAAAACTTACGTGCATGAATAGTAATTTACTAATTGTTCTTCTTCGGGCATTTTAAAGTACTGTCGAAATTTCGATTGCATGACCTTGAAGTCGGCCGAATCTCCGGATTCGTCTTGATTATTCTGTGTATATAAAGATTTTATTTTGCATATCGTAAAGTTTGTTATTTCGTCTTCGCTTTCCATTTCGTTTAAAACTTTAAATAAATTTTGTGACAGCCATTCCCAATCTCTAAAAATCTCTTCCTCTGTTGTACCTATTGCAATCTCTGTAAAAAATTATTAAGCAATTGAAAACACATTTTAGTTGAATGTATTAACTTGTTTAAAGGACAATACTTTTCTGTAGCTTGAATCTTTTTTTATGTAAAACATTAAGAAATTAAAACATTTCCGAACAAAACCGCGCCGGAAACATTCAAATGAGTTTCAAAATTGTATTAAAAATCTTTCAACTCAGCAATACGATAATCTGCAAACAAATACAGCTATTTTTCGAGCATAAGAAGTAATACCAAGGCAATAGGCTTTAATTCAAGCATATGAAATGTGATAGAATTTACACGGAGTTTCAATTGCTTTACAGTTGGTGCAATTGCGTGTCGTCTCCAAAAAAAAAACCGTCTTGCCCAATCGGCGATAAAAATATCAATCAACTTTATCGATTTAAAACCTTCTTTTACTTGCAGTTATAACACGGGCCCCAAAACATCTATTGAATCCTTATATAATAAAAAAATTCATAGTCTAAGAAAACTCATTAATCATTTTCGTACAAGATGAGTCAGCCAGCTGCACAAATTAATTTTCATTATTTTGTTCGCCAGATTTACCGCTTTTGTTTTATTCTTATATTATATATGTACATACACAAATAAAATAAAAAATTAGTTACAGACATAAGAACATACATATATTATTATTTATTTATTTGTTAAAATAATGCACTTATAATAATAAATATTAAACAGAAAAAGAGTTCTAGCAGCAGAGGCTTTCGACTCGATCGCATACACATATACATATGCACTTACATATGTATGTATGTAGATAAATGTGTATGTATGTATTTCGTATATTGAATACAAAACTTTAATAAAGAAATCAAAAAATACTATACGCGATCCATGGAACAAACACAAAGGTCATGTGAAAGGCGGTCTACTCCTCCTGAAAAAATTACTAATTTATTTTTATTTGCATGAACTTTTCGGTAAAATTTTTTTTTTTCTGATATTATTATTATTATTATGCTTTATTAGATTTATAAGTAAAATTAGTAAACCTAATGTATGTTTTAAGGAGCACTAGCTACGTAGGCCATCGGCTCTAGGTAATAATATAAGGAATTTAGGAGTTATTATTATTATAATAATTTAATATTAAATCGTGGTTGTTAATGTTAAATGACAAAACCGGTCTGAGTTATAAAATCGCAAATTTTTTTTATGTTATCTTGAGTAGGAAATTCTAGGAAACTTCTAGGGCTATTAGTTTTAAAAATGGTATATCTAAGTTTCTTAAGTTGTAAGCACTCGGTCAGAAGATGATTGACAGTGAGCGGCATGTTACATTTAGGACAGGATGGAGCTGGTTGTTTATTTAGTATGTTTGTTTATTTTTTCCTGATAACAGAAGCCTTCAGGCACGATATACGGGTACAAAATCTTAAACAAACAATGGCTTTTAATTTTTAAAAATTATTCTTTGTTCAATCTTTATAACAGCGTTTTTTACAATACTAAATGATCAACAAAGGAAACGTTTTCTTATAGTTTTATGAAATTCAAACACAAAAAGTATTATCAAATTGGAACGTTTAGAAGGCATAACGGATATAAAATATACTTTTAGCAACAGGAGTACACCCAAAAATATGCAGTTTTGTAATTCAAAAAAATATTTAGAAAATGTTTTACCATGAAGATATACATACATATGTATGTATGTATGTACATACTCATGTCAATTTCTTATTACTAGTACATATAAAATTTAAATGAACGTCAATAAACTGACCATTCACTATCTTTTGCCAAATTCAAGTATTGATCACATGACCTTCTCCTAACATGACGTGGTTAGCTTCGTTGGTTCAAGATTCCCTTCTGATGTTAAAAATGTTTGCAAAAACTTTCTTAATACAAAATTATTATTTATTATTATTTGCTTATTTTTTAGCCAAATTTTGCAAACTACATATTTGATTATTTCGTACGAGCATGATGCACAGTTGCAGTATTTTGAAAAATGTTAACCCTTGTTTTTATTTCATTTTCATCAAAATGACCTTTCCGTGTCTTAAAATAACTTGCCTTATTTGGTGACATGCTATGACATGCCTGATCACTATTTTACTATTGGCATTAATGCGTCGGTATTGTGCTTTCTTCAGTGTCTTTGTTACTATTAATATTAATAAATAAAAAAGAATTCGTGTAGTGGTCTATTTCGATAATGCAACAGATAAAACATCACTCATAAGTTTAAAATTGTACTGTGCTTGTGAATTTTTTGTTTTTCCAAGAAGTTATTAATTTTTGCAAACCTTTAATTTGAGCGAGCTTTCGGATTTTACTCAATCAATAACAATAAATGTAAGTATTTAATTTTATTAATCATATCGTTATTCGTTTGCCCGTTTATAAATGGGAACAAAATGGTCACAATATTTTTGAAATATGTACATACATACATAGTTTCGTAACGATGTTTCAGCCACTAAAATACGCAGAATTTGCACTAAATATGAAAACTTACCGTATGATACTTCCGAATTTGGAGTTTGATGTAGAATGCGAAAAGGTGCTGGTTTCGTGTCAAAAACACTGTCGAACGTGCCAACCAACAATGAACCCAATCCTCGTGATTCGCCATGACCACGTCGTTTGTGCAAAACAAAATATTTCGATCTTTTTTCAACAACCCTAAAAAATATATACGAAAAAATATAATTAATTCAAACACCTTAAGTATGATAATACACATACATACATATGGTCATATATATACACGGTGTTTTTTTTAGAGGTATAGAACTTCGAATTGAAATAAAACACAAGAAAATCGTTTTAATGTCCATCAATTTGGCTTTATTGGAAGGATAATTTTATGCCATTAATGTTTAAATATGATTTCGGGCATGTGGCCGCCGCGGCTGGCTCGAATAAAGCCAATTCTACAGGTCCAATTTTCAACCACTTTTTCGAGCATATGGGGCCGTATGTTGGCCCAATGACTCCACCAGCCCATAGAGCACACCAAACAGTCAGTTTTTGTGGATGTAATGGCGTCTCAAGGGTCTCATGTGGATTCTCTTCACTCCAAATGCGGCAATTTTGCTTGTTGACGTAGCCATTCAACCAAAAATGAGCCTCATCACTGAACAAAATTTTGCGATGAAAATCAGCATCTAAGTATCTAGGTAAACTTCACGAACTGAACCATTATTTTCGAAATAAATTTGCACGATTTGCAAGCGTTGTTCTTTTGTCAACCTGTTCATGATGAAATGGCAAACCAAACTAAATAATAATCACTTGACAGCTGACAAAATGGCCGCCAGTTAAAAAAGTGATGCCAACTTAAAGTTCTATCTACCTCAATAAAAAACACCCTATATGTATGTAAATATGTAAGAATATTACAATACCATTGCAATTACTATATTATACTATATACTATTTCGGAGATTGTGAACAAGTTCAAACATTGCCAATAGTGAGTGCACTTGGACAATTATTCTGTTTACATTCAGAAAGTCCACTGGAGGTGATTCCTAACGAAATACATTAAATGCTCACCCACACCAAAAGTACATTTGTAGCTTCTGCCATTTTTAAAATACAAATAAAACAAGTTTAATTGAACAAGTTTAAAATTTATCGAATTTGATACCAATGAGTTCATGTATGTATGAAATAAATGTATGTACATACATGTGAATGTATGTATATACAAACAATTCTTCGAAATTTATCGGTATACATGCATATTTACATATATATATTGATTTATTTTTTCCACCACAAATTGTTTAAAATCAAACATTATACATACCTAAATACATGTGTAACAAACAAATTTTATTTATTTATGTTCTTTGGAAACGTTTAAAAACTGCAGAATTCTGTCTCGAGTATAGATCTATAGCGAAATTTTAGAAATGCGAAATCTAAATACTATGGTTCAAGGTAATGCACTATATAGTTTTTTCAATAAAATCTTTTGGATGGAATAAACCAAAGTATTTTAAAAATTATCATTGCTAAACTTCTCGCTCACATAACATTTGCTTTCAAAAGGATTTTTACAACTAAGCAGTATCCTATTCGTATAGCAAATTCAGATTTCAGACCAATAGCCATCTTGCCTTTTCTATCTAAAGTATTTGAAGTTTTCGTCCATAGCCAATTCACACATCATCTTGAAACTCATATGTTAATGGATCCGCAATCTGGCTTTCGTAAAAATGATATCTCTATAACGACCACCCTCGTAAATGTTGCTGAGGACATAACAAAATAGGTATACAACGGTAATATACTACTTTTGTTTCTCCTAGATCATTCTCAGGCGTTCGACAATGTTGACCACAATATGTTGTGTATTAAAACAAATGTTTAGATTTTCATTAACTGTAAGTAACCTAATATTAAATCATATATTCGAAAGATCTCAATATATTGATACACTCACGTCCCTCTCAACACCTTTGACATTAAGCCGAGGTGTTCCGGAAGACTGCATCTTAAGTACTTACTTTTTTTTTATACATACATGATATTCAGTGGAAAGTTGAATACTTTAACCTTAGATTGTATACACACGATGTTAAGTTAGGGCATCACCGCAATCGATGAAAGTGTAAAGGAATTGAGCCTAGAGTTAGGTCGTGTTTACAAGTGGGCGACTGGTAAGGGTTTAGAAATAAATCCTCATAAATTCAAGTGATTGCTGATTAAGAAGAAGATAAACTTTGCAAAAATTTTTAATTTTTTTAACAACACTCTAACTTGGACCAAACAGGTAAGTTTTGCATGTGGCCAAACGTTCCCAATGTTAAGAAATATCTGGCAAACACAGTATTGCACTCCAATTAAAAATAGAATACTTCCTGCGAAATTCTATTTAATAACATTGTTCCTTCTTAAAAACTTTAATTAATAATAAGAAATTTAAATCGAATAATGAACTCCATTGCTCAAGTTTCATTTTAAATAAAATTGAATCGAATGTTGACAGGTGACCATAGGTCCACTGGAATCGTAGGAGCCACAGTGTTAGCTTAACAAATTAGCTATTCAGTTTACAGCAAACTCATGCCCACTCGCATTTTTTATGCTGTAAGCTGACTGCGAGAAAGATAGTCTTTGGTTAACTGAAACATATGCCGAGTGAGCCTGTATCATTTGTAGGACTTTACACCTAAACCATGAAAAATTAGTTAGCTTTTGAGTCGTCAGCAGCTCTTCGCTAATACATAATTCAAATCCCACATTGTACTTGTATGGATGTGCCTATGTATCGATGATAAACTTACAAAATTCGTATACATACAAATGTATGTATGTATGTATGTACATACATTTGTATTTATTGGTACTTATGTATGTATGTAAATATTTATATGAATATTAGTGGATGCACTTAAATTATTATACATACATGCGTACATATGTATGTACATGAACATCTTTTGTACACATTATTGCGAAATTACTTGGATAATTGTAGTCAATCATAACTTTACCAAAAAGTATACATACATATAAACAAAAACTGTATGTATGTATGTCTGCACGTATATTGATCCATATGTATATACATATCTCACAATAAGTAACTTACCAAAATGCCGAAGGTATTAGAATTTCCTTTGGTTCAATCCACATTTTATATTAAATTGTACAAGATGGCTAAATCAACAATACAAAAAATATTCTCCTAAACAGTATTGAACTTTTATTCAATTATCTTCAATTAATTTTAATTAACTTCAATTTATTTCCAACTGCTTGCGAAGCTGTTTTGATTTTTACAAAACAGATTTTTAGATTCGGTTTAAGTTTTATAAAAACAAAGAAATAAATCAGCAGCCGACCAACTGCATCATACAAAATTTGTTTTCATTATAAATAATTGTTGGCAAAATATTGCGTACACAAAATGTTTTTTTCACTTCTTTTATGATTCTTTGATTTTACAATATTTTCTTCATCTTTAATTTCAACTTTTTATTGCGTATTGGCAAAATGAAAATACTTCTTTTCCTCCAACTCCACTGCTTTTAGGAAGAAATATTACAAAAATTATGTGTAAATTAAAAATTACGAAAAGAAAAGCCCACAAAACAAAATGAGAAAATTCTTCAGCTTTTTTACTTTAGTATTTGCTTTTATTTACTGTTTGTGTCTTATCTCCCTTTGTTTGTCTCTTAATAAAAAAGAGAATATGGGACGGAATGTATGAAAATAAACAGCTGATTAAAAGTGTCAACATGTGTGGACGTGTTTTGGATGACATTTGAAAAAAGTGCTGCCAGGCAACCACTATTTCGATTGTACTTAAACAATTTGGGTGCGTACTGAGTACTGAGAAATTATACGAAATACAATATTTACGCAAACAATACGATCTTGCAAGGGGGATAAAAGGGAAATTGTTCAGTTTTATATCTCTAGAACTGCTAAATCGATTTAAAACATATTACTATATTTTTGATAACTGAAATATATTAGAAAGTATTACCGTGAGGTGAGCACTATTTATCAAATAGAACATTCTTAATTAATGCAGAAAGTTTTTTTTAGAAAGTCCTACTTATTTTACTGTGCAACCATTTAATATAAATTAACTTTTATTTATTTGCAACAATTACAAATATTATATTATTCCAGTCGGCTAAATTTCCATCAAAATTATTGAATATTCCCCCTTTCAAAATACATATGTATATGTATGCACACATACATAAATACATACATAATTTACATTTAATTTTAAAATAACCAAAAAATTTTATATAAAAATAAACAATTTGGATCAACTAGAGCTTCTGAATATCCCGAAAGAAAGGGAAAAAACAGTACGAATTCAAATACATGCATATGTATGTAAGTACATACTATGTATGTATGGATCTATGTACACGTACATACACCAGATTGCGTGTTTTTAATTTTGTATTTATTTTGAAGGCTTGTCTCTTGCATGGAAAATTGTAACAACACCTACATACATAAGTAAATACGTATGTATGTATGCATGTGAATACATACATACATACATAAGTAGGTAGAAGTAGTTATATTTTTAACATGTACAATATGTACATACATATGTAGGTATGTATCTACTTGCCTCCTATGCATTTTTTTCTATGTTTACAAAGTTATACGCGCCATTTGACGTTTTTTTAACATCTTAAGATTACTACACGTTTTCAAAAGATAGTATCTCAATAAAAATGGAAATAAAATAATATTACAAAAAATATCTGAAAACAAAATTGTAGTATTTATTCAGGGTAATAAAATTAGACTCAAGTTTTGCAACTTTAAAGTTCTCCTAACATACATACATACATATGTACATACTATGTATAGTTACATACATATAGTATATATGTACATACTATGTATAGTTACATACATATAGTATATATGTATGTATGTATGTATGTACTATGTACATATATGTATATACACAAATCGACGTTTTAAAAACGCCTTGCCACAGTCCTGACTGCTTCAGTGAGATCAATTTATCTTTGACTTTAAATTATTGTTTTTTTTTTGTTTTGTCAATAAAATAAACATACATACTTTTTTTTTAAATATATTTCATTAAAAATTAAAAGTACATATCAAAAGACGATTGTAGATAACTGCAAAATTAAATTGTATTTAAAAAAAGAGTTTTTGTTAGAACTTAATAAACATGTATAAAAAATTTGTGCCTCTTAATTCCGACCAAAGTCCATCAAAGAATCCACATGCCATTTGTACATATGTTGGCGAATCCTTGAAAGAGTCCAAGACTGAGTGGCGTGGTAATCTTTGCAATTACCAACAAGAGTGCAATCAAAACTCGACGTTAGACAAAGTCTTAACACTGCAACATGAAATACGCAAGGTTCATCAGAGAACTAAGGAAAATATATTTTTAAAAGCATTCCCCAAAAAATGCAAAGTAGGAGATCATTTTACAACATGCGTAGTTCCACAGAGGACTTCCGAACAGTTACGAATGCATGCCACAACTTGGGAAAATATTTTAAAAGTAAAAAATAAGTCTAAGCAACAAATAGATGAAGTGGGAAATTTATATTCAAAACATGGAAGCATAATTAAATTAAAAGATCCAAATGAGAAAAATGTAAAACCAAATAACGAAGAAGGTATTATACCGGAGTTGGCAAGCCCTGAATGCAGCAGAGAGTTTATTTTTGTTCCGCCAAAAAGGCTGGTGAGATTTCTTATACTAAAAACTAAGTTTATTATTTTATTTATTTATTATTTTGTAATCTGCAAAGTTAATTTTATATTTAATAATTTTAACCGCACAGAATGGGCAGACTTTTACAAAAGTTTCTGTCGAACTTATACGATCCATGCCTTCACATTGAAAGTAGCAGCGTGGCCGACAAATAATTACAAAGACGCAAAGGCTGTCTTACAACTGACTAGGTTAATTACAAACTTCAAAACGTTGTCGGCCTCGAATTACCCATTAGCATTAGGCACTTCCCAACCCATTTTGTTTGCCCGATCTGCTAACGGCACACGCCAATATAAAAATTCGTTCCAACTTGTGCTTGGATTACTGCCCTTGAGAGTTCTCAACAAAACAATATAAATTTTGGACCCGTAAGTTCTTCTAAAAGTTCTGTTATGGAACTATGGTTTTTACTTCCCTTCCCAAAATAGACGAAATTCTTGTTGCCTTTTACAGGTATGTTATAACTGCATATAAGTAGACTACATACATATGTATATTCGGTCCACTAAAACAAAAATTAGTGTTCATACATTTATTTGATCACGAAACTTTCGATAGTTGATTTATTTTTGTTATATTAAAAAAGTATTAAAAAATTAACAATAGTAATTTTTTGTTTACAAAAAAACTTTTTTGTACTAATATTATTGTTCGGTGTAGAAATATATGTATATGTACGTCAAACTGAACTTCGTACCTATCATAAGCTGTGAATCTTCTTCAACCTTTTTCACAAATTTTTATTAAATAAACTTTCATGTCATCCACTCTCTTATTAAGTTTGTTGTTCTGAATGCACCTCCCACTTCTGCCTTTAACTACAGCAATAACTTTCTACTATTAGATCCTTACAATTCTTGTAAAACTGCGTTCAATTCTGTCGGAAGCACTTCAGGGTTGTTTTTAGCTTTACATTGTTTCCAGAAACGAGAACTTCCAATATGCCCGAAAATAATCATCGGAAAAGACTTCTTGCCTACAAGTTTAAATTAAAATTGATCTCAAGTTTCGGATGAAACGAGTTAGTTGCCGCTCTTAGTACATATTTATAGCAGCAATGGTATGCGGGTATATTTCGAAAATAACTTTAAATTTAAGTATTTTTAATGGCATTCAACTTAGAAATGAAATGAACGAAGAGCGAACAATGTTTAAGACCACAAAAAATATTTCGATCTAGTTAAGCAAATCCGACCTGAAACAATTTGTCTGCTCATGCAGTGTTTGTTAATAGTCTTTTTTGCTGCTAAAAACTTTGAAATTAAACAAAACAGGCTTATTCGTCGAACTCTACACATTTTGCTTTCTGCTGAAGCTATTAATGTTGCAAGCCACACTTCCTTCCTAAAGGAAATAAAGTCTAAACCTTTTTATTTTATTTTTTTAAAGGAGTTACTTCTTATGTATGTATGTACACATGTATGTATATTAAAATGAAATAATTCATTTAAACGAGATTTTTATAGAAACGTAACTTGAGAAAAACAGATCCTGAACTTTAAATAGTATGATAACAGTCTGCTTTTAGCTGCAACTATATTTTAAAACGGCCCGTTTTTATGTACATATGTATGTATGTATAGATGGATGTGAGTGAAATGAAAAATTTTGTATATGCATAGCATTTCTCATAGTCAACTTTTTACGAGTAAATGCAGAACAGTACGTTTTTGCTCTGCCACGTCATGTTTGTTGAAATCTTCAGGTTGTCGATTTATAAATATACATACATATGTATATATGTATGTACGTATATGTATTGAAACTAACTTATGTATATACATACATACACATGTATGTAGTTGTGTATGTAAAAAACTTATATACTTAAACAAAAGTCTTATTCTATTAATACGATATCATCCATATCGGGATACATGTTGTCACCGTTTGTATCCAAATCTTCAATATCGCCCTCATTGGTAAGTGATGTCGCCAGCGACAACTGTTTGTAGGCACCTTCATCGGCTTGTGTTTTCATGTGAACCCCCAGTTGGGAAATTAATTCTAAAGCTTTTACATCGGAATTGAGTAAGGCAAACTGGTGTATAATAGCTAAATGTGGGAAAATGCTGTGCATTAAGGCAGCAGAACCGGCGTTCATATGATAATCATTGTTAACTGGTTGGTTTTTCGAGTCTCTTAACAACAACGAGTTTTTAACTGTAAGAGGATTTATTGCTTCCATCGCTTTTATTTCGATCATTTTAATATCGTCGTCCCTATTCTCTTTGCTATCATTAGCGTCGCATTCGTCATCATCATCATCATCATCAGATATCTCAAAGTCATCATTGCTGTTGTCATCGTTTATAGCAACCGATATTTCCGTTCTTTTTAATTCGTTTTCAACAGCAATAGTGGTTACTTCATCAACCTTGGCCGATGATGTTATGGCTGATATTTCTTTTTGCATAAAACTTGGCAAAGAGTCTTTAAATTCTATTATGATATCTTCTACGGCCAATTCGCCTTTGACTGTGTTTGGTCCCTTGCCAGAGCCTAAATCTTCATCATTATATTTATATTTTCCGCGAAAACGATTTAACCAACGGTATGATGGACGAAAGGCTGGCAGATTTAGTATAGCAGCCATTTTTACAGCGGTATCTTTAAGAGTTTCATTTGAAATAGTTTTTTGCAATCGCATTTGGCGACACCTCTCCACCCACTGATGTAAAATGAAACTAATGGCGCTCATTTCAAACTTGCGTCTTTTTCTTGTCATCTCCTCAATGATTATCGAGGCGTCAGCTTCACTTAAGGTGGCCAGCTGCTGTAAAAGTTCTTGTTTTCGTTCCAATATGCGCCGTATTTGAGTGGCACAGCAATGAAACATTTTGGCCAAACTATTGCGTGATATATTAGTCTCCTCATAATAACGTATTACGGCTATTTTCTCATAGAATGTTAGAATATTACGTTCGTTGCGTCTTTTTGGCTGCAATTAAAGGAAAAAGAGATTATATTTTAATTTTGTTCTATTAATTACATGTATGTAATATATGTATGTATTCGCTTTACAAAAAGCTTTTAAAGATGTACTGATTTTAAAACCAAGTTCCACTTTTTCAATAAATAAAACAACCTTCTGCTTTTATTTTAATTATCTCAGCATACACTAAAGACTTTTTCTACAGATCTGGCGTCAGAAGCGTCGTTATATTTTTATTTTTAAAAACAGTCTTCTTCTTGTGGACATCGACATTGTGGACTTCACCAGAATTTGGGGTTCTTGTACAGCTTTGTGGAATTATGTTTTGCGGTGGAGATATGAATTGCCATTCGATTTTTTCAAGCCGATATTAAGGGTCACAACCCTTTTGCGTAATTTAAAGGCCTTTCCATCCATTTTTGACGTTGACTTGCTTCCCTCTCTTTATAAATCCACTGCTTTTTTAGATCTTATTTATGCATGTGTATGTAACCTTTTTATTAGGACACCTTTTATCACTTTCGAAGTACTTAAAACCAGTTTTTTTATTTTGATATATGTATGTATGTAAATCGTTCTCGCGTATTTCTATAAATTGGTTATTTTCCTCAAAAATAAAATGCTCGAAAAGTTGTTGTGGTTGGCAACGTTGCTTGAGATTAAAAACGATTTAAGTACATACTATGTATGTACATATGTATGTAAGTATGTATGTATGTATGCATATAAATACATATGAATGTATGTATATGCATATTCACGTTTTACGGTGCATGTTTAAAGCCATCAGCATTTGGTTGATTGTATTGGAGGTAACACCGGTTATGCTACAGTGGCTGTTTTGTACGTACACCTGCTATTGATTTGTGTTGTAAGGGTTAAGACAGAACATCGTATATATACACATGATATGTACTTATGTATGTACATTTTTATGCTTGTAAATATTTAACTGCATCTAACAAATCTCTCCTATTTTATTTTTTATAGTGACATGGTTCAAAAGCTCAGACAGAAAATCTCTTTTAAAATATGTAAATGTTTTCCAACAGGGCAAAATACTAACAAATATTCATACATTCGTGCACCCAGTGCTGTGTAAAACAAAAACAATACATTGAATTATAATTAAAAATAATTTTAATTGGCACTAAAATTAAAATTTGAACTTTCTCCATATTTCTTTAAGCGTAGAGCCCAATATTTATGTACATATGTACATATGTGTGTATATTAGTAAAAAGAATATTCAGTTGAAAGAGCTTACAAACAGAACTCTAGTCCGAATGTATTTGTTCGAAATTGAGGCCTCTCGGGCTCTTAAATCGTCTGATAATTATTCCAGTTTTTTCAAAAACTTAGTTTATTGCTCAAACGTCTAAAATGGTTTTCTGTTATAAACAGACATACATATGTATGTACATAAACATACATATGTATATTGCCGTCAATTCATCTCCAATAAATGGCGTTTAGGAAAATTCAAGTAGTTATTAGACATATTTGATTTCAATGTGAGGATATAGTTTAATGTTAAAGTTTATTATTATCATATATGCGTGTGTATACGTAAATATTCTTCAACTTCATCAAACCATTGGAACTACTTACATATGTGCATATGTATGTATATATCTGTGTTTATACGAATGTATGTACACATACATACATATATATTTTATTTAAAGGGTGGGAAAGTACATACAAGCTCTGCGATGTATTTGCATGATTAAAAGAGAGGAGTACGAGGTTTGCCGCTGGTATCCTTGTTGTTAACAAGAATTGAATGATATTGACTGGCTCTATTTATTGTCTTAGCTTTAGATTATGCCATCTGTTAAATTGTTATTAAATCTAGATCGTTTTTGTTAACGATGAGCGTAAAAGAGGGAATATTTTGATGTCGACAATGAAGACTGCTGGCGTTAGAGGGATTGAGATTAGATAAAAACCTCATTACAGATTTGTGAAGGGTTGTGAAATAACTGCGAATAAAGTTTGTATAATCCTAAAAATATATCAAAATATTTTCTGCAATTTTCTCAATTAAAATAGGAGGACAAATACAATAAAATTTTCGACTTGAACTTAAGTTTTTAAATATAGCGAAACAACTGAAAAAGTACAATCAATTTACGTTCTTATGTATATACAAATGTATGTATGACACTTGCCAGAATAGAAAGAAAACAAGAGTGATTGAAGACATTTTTTCTTTTTTAATTCATTTCTAAGCAGGGCTTTAATTCGAATGCACAAATTGTTGGTTGCACTTACAGGATTGTTTGAGGCAATTGTGTAGAAATACTCGTATGTATGTACATATGTATATAAATATGTATATTTTTAGTGATTTGTTTGTTGGCTTTTCCACTTTCATTAACAATAATAAATTTGTAAAGTGAATAATGAATAATCTTTTTAATAACAAGCTATCTTGAATTTTACAAATACTTTTTCTGTATTTAGTTAAATTTTAAGGACTGGCAGTCGGAGAACGTCATGACTTTCCCAAGGCTGAAGTGGTTCCATTTCTTTTATTAACAATATATCCACCTAAGTTAGTTAGCTGTGTTCAACAGATCTAATCTATTACTAGTTTTTCGTTTAACTCTTTTAGTAGTTTTCTCCAGTTTTGGCAATAAATTTTTTTGCGAAATGTGTACGAATCCAAACAGCTGCTTCGAACATCGCTTTTGCCTATTTTCGAATCAATGTCCAACACGGTTTCATGACCCCAATTTTAATTAGTCGCGGTTTTAAGTTTTCATAAATAGCCATTCCGCAGAAACAAAAATTCTAAGTATTAAAAAATTTAGCGCAAAAACAATAGAGTAATTGAAGTGAAGTCTGTAAACTGATCTGAACAGGTTGTGAGCAGATTTTTGTCGGCAAGAAACAGCAATTCGAAATTTCAAGCAAAACAAATGCAAAATATTAAAACCATTTTCCAATATACATTTGAATGTATATAAGTATGTACATATACATATGTGTCTTTTAAATTGTTCAGCAATGCAAGTGATGTTCACCATCGGCTTTCCGACTCAGCTATTGCTACAACCATCCGAAGAATTTAAGTTTGTTGGTGAGTGATTAAATTATTTGAAATCAGTTATGTCACGTCAATCCTGTATGTAGTGATGGACTTGCTTTGGATATAGTAGAGTGTGAGAGTAAAGAACTTGATCAATCGGTTTAACGTCGTGCGCAATATGAGGGATACTCATAATACAGCTTTAGCATGAGAATACTATGTCACAGACCTATTGCTTTATCGCAGATTAATTATGGTATATGTATACATATGTAAGTAGATAGTTTCACGATATTAATATGCTCTGAATTTGTTTTTCTTTTTATTTCGAACTCGAGAAATATCAGTCCATCTTGAATGGAATATGTAAATAATAGTCGCGGCTTTAGATGAAAGGAGTTTTGAAAACTAGTTATCGGAAAATGTTTCCAATAGTAATCCCATTCGAAGTATTTTTTTTATTAAAAGTTGAAATCATTGCAAATTTATCCGAACCTGAACGTAGTTTTAGTGTTAATGGAGGATAATTTTTAAGGAATTAGGAAAATTTAATACAAGAACAAAAAAATACCAAAATATGGATGCACTTTCTTCACTAACCTTTTAATGTCTTGAGTTAATACATACGGACCCGGCCGCCATTGACACACCAATAGGCAAGGCAGAATACCAGAATTATGTACGTACATATACATATGTATGTATATGTAAATATTTTGATGTATGTATTAATTTTTTCTTAATGTTAATGTCGGTATAAATTACATACATATGTATGTATGTATGTACATACTATGTGTGTATAATGGTAAATTGTGTAATTTTTGTTGTTTTGTAGAAACCCTGAGGTTGATCAACGACGTTGATCGAAATATTGGTGGTAAATAAAGAAAATGTAAGGAAAAAATCATTGCATTTTTTTAATTATTTAACGTAAAGATGGACTGAAAAGTATAAAAAGAATATTAAGAAACATAAACGGTCAACAAATGAACAAATTTCTCTATGTATTCATCAATATACAAAAAGTGTGTTTGTTATAGAGGTATACATACACTACGTCCATTTTACGGCCATCAGAGCAATTAATTCGATTAGCTATGAAACGTTTTCGCCATGTTTACTCTAAATGATAATACGCATTCACAGAGAATATTATGGAAGATTTTGCGGAAAGATATTCTTTTGCGTGCTTGCAAAATCCAACTCGTGCAACAATTGAAGCCACACGATTAGCTAGTAAGGCGTAGATTCGCTGAATGGGCCCAAAACAAGATTGCCGGCAATCCCGATGGAGCTCACTTTTGTTTGAACGGATACGTCAATACCAACTAAACAAAACTGTCGTATGTAGAGTGGTGATAATCCTCAGAACGTCAATGGCGACCGCTGACGTTTTCGTTCATCAATTGAACAAGTATAATATGGAGGAGCTGTGGTTTCAACAAGACGGCGCAACATATCATACAGCTCGTGCCACAATTGATTTGACGCCGCTAGACTATTTTCTGTGGGGATGTGTGAAGTCGCTAGCCTACGCCGATAAACCAGAAACGATTGACAATATTCGCCGCAGTATTGCCGATATACGGCCACAAATCTTGGAAAAAGTAATCGAAAATTGGACCTCCAGATTAGACTACGTCCGAGCCAGTCGTGGCGGTTATACGGCAAAGTCATATTTAAATTATACATACATATGTAATGCCAGAAAATTATCTTTCGACTAAAGTAAATTTCATGCCAATTTAAAATATTCCTCTTTGTTTTATTCCAAAAATTCCTACTTTGTTTTATTCCATTTGAAATTATTCTTCTATAAAAAACACACCTGTATTTTTTCTTTTTCTTTATTCAAGCCAAAAAGTTTTCTTTGATTATACATATGTATGTATGTACTTATGTATGTATTTTTATAGTATATACTACATTTACATATGTATGTATGTCTGTAAGTATGCTCATATAAGTATGTACATACATATGTAAGTAGCTATTGGACATCCTAATACCCTATCTTTATATACACACACATACATAAGTACATACATACATATATATATATATATATATATATGTATGTATGTATGTATGTATGTAATACATGTTCCATACTTTAAGAAAGAAGAGGTAGTGCCATTGCACTAACATACATACATGCTTATGTATGTATGTGTACATTCATACATTCATACATATGTATGTATGTATGTACATATGTATATAGTACATAGTATATGCTATGTAATTCCAAACTTATAGGATTTTACCTTTTTCATGGGTGATGTTGCTGCTTCAGCCGGTGTATTTGAATTCGCGCCAGAGGAACGTCTTGAAAATGTAGCCATTTTGTCAAATTCACAAGGCTTTCAGATGACGACTTCGTAAAATAATTTTATTAATAACTATGTATGTACATGTATACATATGTACAATTGTATTGCACACGCACACATTTACTATCAAACGCTTACAAGATTATACCTTTTTTATATCAAGTATTGGTACACACTTAAACGCACTTTTATTAAACGTAATCTTTGACGTATGGTAGTGTTGGTGCATTAACAGTATATGAATATAAAAAATTTTAGGTTATGTTTAGTTAGGAAATATATTGAAGCAAAACGCCAGCAGAATCGTTTTAAATGCGTTGTTTCTTTTTACATACACACATATATAATATTAATTCTATAGATATTATAGGTAACAACACATGGTATAGTGCATTACATACATGCACACATACGTACACATATGTATGTAAATATGTAGGTATGCGAAAAAGTAACAATATGTATGAATGTGTTTATTTATTTACAAATTCATTCTTTGCAATAAAAGTAAAGCGTTGACAATTGTTTTTGTTGAGTAAATTTTTCTCACAATCTTTCTGTTTATTATTTTTTATATTTTCATTCTCTTCTGTTTTGCTCGTGTTTTACTTCTCGTATACGGTGTTTATATGCTGAGTAGCACTTTAATACTAATGCTTTGCTGGTACACGTACGTTTGCCGTATGAAATAAAAACGGTATTCAACGAGCATTTGTATAAATGTGTTGTTGCTGTGGTAGCAATAGTTGTTGTTTTCTGCTTTTATTTCATTTTGTCTTGTTGTTAAAGTCTAACAGCTTTATTTGCGTGTAAGTAAATGCATGTACATATGTACATATGTACGAAAGTACATGTGTGTATGAGAGACTGCCTGTTGTTGTTCTTAATATAATAACAACAGGCATTCTCATTGACAAACATACATACATACATACTTACATACATACATATATTGTCATGAGTTTGGCTGTAGACCATATAGACTTCACACGACATGCATAAACGGCTTTGTACATGTTCTCTCACGTACACGATATGAATACAGCACAAGGCATTGGTTCTATTTTACCGAAAAGTGTCGTAGTGTGAGTGTGTATTTCTTATAAATATTTTATTTTTCTGTTTGCTTTTTGGTTTTATTCGGATGACTTGGTTGTTCAGACTATTGTACGGAACAACTAGTCAGCAGTCAATCTATTCAACTATCCATGTAGACGGCATTTACTGCTATACCTACTAACTAATACTCGGGCAAACAAAAGCTATTATTTGAATAGCTTGTGCATAACTTGCTATGGCTTAAATGTATGTATACACATGCACATAAATACATACAAAATAGAATGCTTACTTCATTCGGGCTTATGGCATGCACTAATAGCTAGTACACTAATACATACGCACTTACGAAAGCAAGATCGACACCGACTACATGCAGATATACATACATACATTTGTATGTATGTATGTATGTACATATGTATATATGTATGTAGGTATGTAAACACATTATTTAAGATATGTACATACATTCCAACGGGCACACGTAAAGTTATTATTAAAAGTTCTAGTACATTACAAAACACACATGCATATGTAAGTACATACATACATATGTACGTACATATGTACATACATATGTACTATGTGTATACACACGAGGGAAGGTAAAAAAGATCTTTGAAGTTAAAATAACTTCAAAACTTAAAATTTACATACATTCCTACATGTATAACATACATATGTACATACGTAGCATTTATATGTATGTATATGTAATATGTATAAATATGTACATATGTACATACATACATATGTACACAAAAGACTATTCTTGTTATTAAAAGCCTTAAGGAAAAATATACATACATACTACATATGTATGTATGTATATACAAATGTATGTGGAACCTATAGTCCCTTAGTAAATCATGTATGATGTTTAGTTCTTATTGAAACGCGTTTAGACGCGTCTGCATTTTATTTTTGAAAAAATCATTCTTAAAAAGGAGAGAAATCCATAAATATATTCTCTATATCATACATATGTATGTAGTTTTGCAAAGTTATTTAGAACTATTTTTAGGTTCAAATTACCTCGGGAATTAAATGAAGAAGTAAATAAACAACACCCTGCTGATGTTGACTATCCTGCGCAAACGTAGCCAATAGAAGAAAACTGACTAATATTATGTATAATATTTACATACATACATACATACATACATATGTATGTGTGTATGTATAAGGAAAAGAGTACATACACTCGTCCAGGTCGCACATGAGGTTGATAATGCTTTTAAAATTGTATTTTTAAAAATGTACTGTCAATGTGTCCTTGGCACCAACGTTTCAGACCGAACAGCCGAGCAAAATAAATCTATATACATACATATGTATGTATGTATATTTCTTAACACACATACATACATACATATACATATGTATATGTACATATTTGCAATTCTAACACTCAATATTGGTAAATACCAATTTGCTAGACTAGAGTACTATTTCACAAGTTTTCCAGCCAAAATTGAAAGTAATTTTAGGACTGAATAGTAGAGTACTTTTCCTTACTTACATATGTATGTACATACATAAGGTTTTCTACTGCTGTGGCTTCTGAAATTTGCTTTGTCTTTTATAAAAACTTGTTGTTTTTTGCTTATCGTCCGTTTGAACCTGCTTAAGTATCTCGATCTATCTTGCTCGATGAAATAATGTATGTAAGTCCATGCAAACATACATATGTATGTTCATACATACATACATATACATACATGCTTATGCATATAATAATTTAATTTTTAATATTTTTATTTATCATCCTTCATGGTATTAGTCGCAATTTGCTTTTACATGCATACATACATACATACATACGTTTGTAAAATGTGTGTATGTTTATATTTACATATGTATGTAAATGTGCATGCATGCACCCAGGCATGCACCCATATGTACATACATACATACATATTGTATATGTACATACATACATACATACATATTGTACATACATACATACATACATACATATTGTACATACATACATACATACATACATACATACATACATATTGTATGTATGTACTATGTACATATGTACATAAATTTTTTGATTTTTATATCAATAATAGCTTCAAATTCATAACTGAGGAAGAATCACACAGACCGAATTATGTACATATGTACATACATACATACATACATATATGTATGTATATACATACATGTGCAGATATATACATACATATGTACATATGTATGTATGTAGGAAGAATCTTTGGTTTTGGACTTTGGTATTGATTTCAATTCTCTATACATGTATGTATGTATGTATATATACACATACATACATACATACACACTATGTACATATGTATGTACTATATGGAAGAAAAGTTAGATTTAAGAAATTTACTTATTTTTTAAAACCACTAGGTACGGCTTTTGCTTATGGCTAGGTTTGAAAATGTTTGGTCTTAATTTGGACACACCTGACAATCTCTTGTTTGAAAAAGTGCATAAGAAATTTTAAAAATTTCGTCTGCCGATCAAATCAAACTACATATGTAAGTATGTATGTATGTACATATGTATGTAAATATGTGCATACATGCATATGTACATACATACATACATACATATTTACTTATGTACATACATATGTAAATACATACATACATACATATTTACTTATGTACATACATATGTATGTATGTATATCAAATACAATTCGGTTATTATATTTTTTTCTTATAAAGTTTTTGACTTAACTACATACATATGTACATACATACATATATATGTATGCATATGTACATATATATACATATGTAGATACTTAAATATGTATGTATATAATGTGTACGTATGTACATATGTATGTATGTATGTTTCCATACACAAAACTAACATGCGTCAGTGTGTACTAACAAACTATTTTTAAATGCATGTCAATTTTTAAGTTATTATTTCAACTTTGTCTTACTACTCGTAGTACTTTTGTACTCTATTTTTAATAATTTACTCTCTCGAATAGCAGGGGTGGTGAGTGCAGTGCAGTTATACTTTTCCCAAATATTACCAGTAGATAACAGAAGTGCAATGTCACTGAAGTTAAAAAATGGTTTAAAAATTATAATATGTGTGCACCTAAGTATGTATGTACATATGTATGTATGTAAGTGTATTATTTATGTACAATATATGGAATGATACGATTTAAAAATAGGGAATTTTTTTCGTAATGCTTAAATATATCGTTAAGGCGATGGGAGCGTTTAATGTTTTAAGCGATATACATATGTACCTAGTTTATCAAATCACGGGTAAAAAGATCACTTGTCGCACTGGGCATGATAATCAGCATAGAACGAAGGTTTTGCTCTAAGAATAAGGCTGATGACAACTTTGAAGTCAGCGAAGAGCGACAAGGAGTCGTTGTTACTGGTTACAGATTTGAGTGCTAATTAAGTAAGTTGTTTGAAAGAACAACATTACACTCCCTGTATAAATAAAGATTCAAAGTTAGTATAATGGTAACAATTATTTAAATTGCGTTTTTAAAAATATATACGTATGTACATATACATATATACATATATTTTTCATCCCTGTCGAATAGCATTAGGTGGAATTTTTTAACTCATTTCCTTGCTCGTTGTTATTGCATAAAATTTACTTCAACAATAAACTGAGTAAATATATGTACATACATACATAGATAGATACATACCTACATATGTACATATACATATATGAGTACACACTTATGCAAAAATGTATGCAAGTTTTGAAGCACATTACGAGTGCAATGAAAAACACGAATTGCTGAGAGTAGATTTCGGCTTAAAACTATTTCGCTTAGTTTCTCAGGCATGTTCTGAAAATCACTTCTTGCAAAATTAAATATTTTTCACAAGTTTCGCTGTGTTTCCACCTGCTTTTAATCCCGCAAAGAAGTTTGCAAAGAAACAAAAAGCCAACATATATTATATTTTATTCTCTTTTTCCAAGTTAATTCCATTTTTACTTTTGTATTTAAATGCCGAATCATATAAATCCTAAATATCTGAGGAAAACTCTAAAACATACATTCATACATACATATGTATGTACATATGTATATATATGTATGTATATGCATGTACATATATTTATTTATGCACATGCTTAAGAATTTATTTTTTAAACCTTGCAAAATTTTTTATTTATTGACCATCAGTGCTTTCAATTAAGGAAAGAGCCCGTTAAATAGAAACAACTGGTTCCAACAACTCTAAGACTTGTTGCAGAACAACTTAAAATAGCCTCAGCGATTTAAAACGCTTCATATATGTATTCCCGATTTCTCAACAGAACTTCCTTAATTATTTGCGGAAATAGTTGCTTAAACAATTATAGCGCTTATAAAGTCACATTTTACGTAATGAGCCGTAAAAAGGCGTGCCCATTTTATAGTCTCTTCAGTAGGTGGTGTCTGGAAGTGTTTCAATACAGTGACAAATGCCATTCCACTGGAAGGTAGACTCTACTTAACTGGAAATCCTCCTAAACTAATAAAGGTTCACATATTCGCTCTTTTTGAAACAATATTACAATATGTATAATAATAATAATAATAATAATGTGTATATAATATGTGTTAAAAACAGATAAAGCCGCAACTGCAACGGCTAAAAAGGAGGAAAATTATCTTTTAATTGACATGTTTTCGGCTTCAACTTGAAACGAAGCTATTTCTGAACATGTGCATGAGACAAATAAATTTAGATTTCTTAAGTTTTTACACATACATACATACATATGTACGTATACGTATGTACATACATATAAACATTATATCGGCCATTATCTTAGTTTTAAAGTAGATTTGCACGAAAAGGATGGCGCGAGTCGGGACAAAAGTTAAAAAGGATTTACATACATACATATGTATATTTAAAAAGGCTAATAGCTATTAACTGATCAAGACTTTCTTAAGCTTTGGGGAACATTTTCGAATGGTGAACTGTTGATCTATCGCAAGTTCCATCTGCTTTTGTGCAGATGGCCAAACAATAACTGCTGAGGCCTTTTTAATGCAGGAAATCAAGCATCAGTTGTTCCAGAGCACATCTCTCAAATCAAAATGAAATCTTTGGGGTATTTGCTATACTTGCACATTTTCTGCGGCTATTTTTTCCAGGAATTGCCTTCGCGTTTGCAATTGGGGTTTCATTTCGTTGTGTCTCTAATTTTACGCGCTTACATTCATACATATTTAATTCTCAAAAAAGAATACAAATATTAGAATTGCTGAAGCGCAACGAGCTAATGCAGATTTTAAGCACGCGATTAGAAGATTTTGAAAAATTCATCTGCCAGCCCAGGGCAGTCATCTCAGCTCATTTGCAAACTTTGTATGTATGCATGTATTTATGTACTTGTGTATTTATGTACATATACATACATATATGTATGGATATGAACATTTGCACATATGCAAATATGTATGTATGTAAATATATGTAAATTTGTACAAACGCTGGCACACAAGTTGAGATGTGCTGTTATACATACATTTATACATACATACATACATACATACATATGTATGTATGTATGTACATTTGTAATGTACATATGACTACAAAAGACCACTCAAACCCCAATATATTATACTTCAAAGCGAGTATCTACATAAACGTTTGTGATTTGTAAGAGTTCTTCAAGTTTCTTTGCTTGGGTTTCATGTTTTCAACAAGTATTAGTAGAAGGAAAAAGTGAAGAAAAACATGGCTACGGTCTATGCCACACACACAAAAATAGAAAAATAGAAAAACGTTTCCATCTACCGCCTTTCCACAATTTCAATGTTGAAATGGAAGTATTATATCATAGTTGTTTCATTAGATGACAATTATGATACTCGTATTCTAAAAGCCAAAACGGAAGTCAAAATTTGTCTTCACGGGAAAGCGTCGCAAGCAAAACAATAACATTATCATGAACAATTGTCGTGAGCAAAGCGAAGAATTAACCTGCCGAAGAGTTTTGACTAGGCAGAGCATTCTGGGTCAGCAATTGGCTTCGCGCCGGCTTTCGATGCGGTGCAACACATAAACCTAAATAGTATACCAAATCTATTTATGTATGTTTAAAGAATTACAGCCACTGAAATTCAGGTTCTGTGAAGTGTTTAACGTGGACTTCACGCTTAACGATTTTCCGTACAGCCAACAAGAATCGAAAGTCCAGAATTTACACCTAAAGGTGATTAAATTGTTTAAAATTTTCTGCAGTTGGGATCGTATTTAAATTTTGGTACAGTTGTAAGTTTTAAGAAACGACACATTAGGATAGGCATACATATGTATGTATCCGTACTAACTAACAGCAATTACAGAAGTTTAGTTCTAACTAAATGGGAATTTTTTTCTTTCCATTCAATTTTGCGCAAGTTTTTGAACTTCAATTCCTTTATATTGTGTGCAATGCTTTACCAAAGTGTTTGATTCGCCTTTGGTGCAGACTGCTAAGAGGGTGAGTTTCCTTTATTCAGCGAAATTTCTTGAAACCCTCAAATCATTATCGAAATTTTAGTATCAAAAAAATTTATAGTATCAAATGTAATAGCGCAATTATCTCCTGGACCGGTCTCGAATTGATTCACTTTGAAATTAATATTCCTATAAATATAATGAAACAAATTGCGCTTTATTTGTAAGTTTTGGTTAAATGAATTCATGAATCTTTTTGAATTGAGTTGAAAACTGAAAATTGCAAATTATTTGTGCCCGGTTTGGATGGCGGATAATGTAGATATTTATTTATTTTCATTAAGTTTGTTTTCGCTTCCTATCAGACATCTAGTTGCAATGAAGTGAAAACATTTCCAATGAGATGCAAGTCCACAGCGGTCATAATTATTTTACTTGGGCAGTTCTTTTCCGCCGCCATAAATGTGTTTTACTTTAACTTTTAAAAACGTTTCAATACTCTCGCTCATTGTGTTTATAGTATAATATCCAAATGCTATGGGCTTCAATGGTATAAAACTTTACAAGTTTAAAGTGCTTTCAGTTGGGAAGATTCGCCTGAGTTGTTATTCATATATAAAAAAAGGTTGTGTAATTTGAAAGCTGGTTATCAGTAGCAGTGCTTTCCAGAATTCCGAGACTAAGAGATAATCATCGGGAGTTACGACAGCCCTTTTAAGGAGCGGACTCTCGAAGATCTCAGGTGGGCAGGTTACGATGAGTAAAAAATATAATTAAACTAAATTAACACGGTGTGCTTTGCAAATAAAGTCGTCATTTTAAAAAGTAGTTTGCCAAAAAGGGAACTTAAAATTTTAAACTCTTTTAAAACAAAATTTATCGGAAATACATGAATTAGAAGTTTTTGTTGGAAATTCAGTTTCCGCGAGTCGAAAACCGAGTTATTTATTCATAACAACGAATGACCTTCAGGCCGTGTACTTTTTTTTTGCCAGTCAGTGTTAAGAACAATTTCGTATGTTACTTTACATTTTAAATATTAGTGATGCAATCAATGGCTTTCCACAAAGTACTGGCGCAAACAACCAACAGAGCTGATTATTTACATAAGTTGGTTTCCAGAAACCCGTGCAAACAAATGTACGTACATACATACATATATGTACATACATACATAATTTTTATTTCATGCTGAAACTCACACATAAGCATTTGCGTTCACTGACACATTCGTATAACTTTTAAAAGCTTAAGTACCATCCGAAGCACGACTAAAACACTGTTAACACAAAAAATACTGCCTGCACAACCTGTTCTCAAAAGAAGGTGCGAGAAAACAAAATTTCTTCCAAACATACATACATACATACATATATAAACAAATTAGCTGCACTCAATCAATTTTATTCTACTTTTATTTATACTACAATAGTTGAAGCTGTGCAGTCTTCAAGCCAACGATGAGACATGTATTTGGGAAAACTGTAGTGAAGTGAAGTTGTTGGTTAAAAGCATTTTGATCAGAAACGACAATATGTACATATGTATGTATCAAATGGGAAAAACGATATGTATGTATGAGATATAAAACATGTGTATGTGATGTTTCTACACGCAAACACATCTGAAATGTCGATGGCTTGTAATCGGGAAACAGCTGCGAGCTCATGATTTTTTGAAATTACTTTTTCATCCATCTAAGCCATTGCCCTAATTAGCTTTCGCCAGCAGTTTAACACTTCTACACATATATGTATGTATGTATGTACGTATGTATGTGTACGCCTATAAGATGTGCATACGAGAAAACGAAAACCAAAATAACATTCAAACAAACAAAACGTACTCGTATGTACACACACACATACATTCATATGTGCTGCAGTAGCATTGAACGTGTGTGCGATAACAGAACGTACTCAAACGTATTCCAGATCCGAGATAGATAGATAGATGAGAAGATAGGGAGTACTGAGTACTTTTGCTGAACACATTCGATTGATAAGGTTATAATTAAAATATTAGAGTCACAATCCCGTGGAAAACCTCTTCAATGTAAATACATACTTATGTAGTCGCCATAAACTCAAATTAATATCAAAAATATCAAATTCTAATGCTAAAGATGATCTAATTTTCCAGGAAAAGTACTGCTTTGCCCCCAAATGCTTCGAACTGCATTATCAAAGCCCTAATTTGCGTACTTTTGCTTTGAAAAACATAACGACGATATGGTTTACAGCTTTCCGAAATAGCCAATTTCAGCGAAATTTCAAACATCAGATATTAACACAGCAACTTTCCGCACAAATTTACTTCAGGTTAAATAAAATGTACATACATACATACATATACATGTGTATGTATGTATGTATGTATTGTATGTACTCGTACGTATTAATTAAAGTCACAAAAGTCTTCCTACTTTTATTTTATATTAGTATCTTTTCTGATTAATTGATTAGTTTTTATTATTCTAAAATTGGTTCAATGAGTCGAAACTGTAAGTCTGTAAACTGTGTTGCAGCTTGCCTTAAAACGTCCTAAAAGTGGTGTTTATGTTAATGAGACTGAGCGACCAACATTTACCGGACACGATGGGTTTCCCTATAGTACGTACAACCCACGAGAACTTCAAGATCGATTCGATGCCCAGCATCTTAGTAACATTGATGTTATTTCTTGCAAGGACACCGGGGAGATGTGGACTTGGAATGTAGGCATACAGAAAACGGAAAGTGAATTGGATCACATGTTTATTGAAGCAGCCACACCAAAATTCGGTAAGTGAACAGTAAACCCTAATAATTATAGAGTCTGAGTGTGCGATGATTTGTGTGTCTTCTTCCTCAGATTGCAATAATTTGGAGTTGGTGGCTTACAACATACCGAAGGATTTAGTCAAAACTTTTTGGGCTAAAATTACATTGGGGACAAAAGCGGTACAACCTCAGCCGCAGCCACGAAAGAAGCCGTAAGTCCAAATATAAAACTGTTACTTTTCCAAATTTTAAGCTTTTCCGTGACGGTCTTAGCGTAAACAGTTTGAGCCGCACAGCATGAAAGGGCTCAACTAACCATTTATTTACATATGTATGTATATTTATTTATATGTCAATTCAGCCTTTCTAGAAACCAGTCTCTGGGCAGGTTACTTTATTTTTGAGGGAAATTAGTCAGTACAAACAAAAACTGCCTCCTTCGCCGAGCCAATCAAATGCAAGTCCTTTTTGTTTTTTTTTTACCCCGCAACTAGATTTGGCTTAACGAATCCATTTTTCGGGTTGGGAGCATAAACACTTAGATGTAAATATTTCTAAAATCCGAATACACTCAAGATCGAGGCGAGTTCGTAACAGGTGAAACTGATGTCAACAGTTCAATATTTTGTGATAACAAAATTTAAGAAATTAATGCTTCAAATCACTACATATATCGCACCCTAAATACAAAAGGGTCACAACTCAAAATTCTAAAATTTTCAGGAGAGACAAAAAACTGTTTATGTTTAGTTCATCGTGCAGAAGAAACACATTTAACATAACGGTATTTTTCCAGTTAAAGAAGATAGTGACGTGAAAGAAATTGCTGCAGTAGTTAGAGATGTGTACTCTGAATTAATTTATGGAAAAAAGTCACTTTTGGAAAATTTTGGTTTTGTGACCCTTTTGTATTTAGCGTGCGATATGTATGTATGTATGTAGATATCTAAATAAAACTGTGGGAAAGTTTCTTTCTTACTGCTTACAAGTATTTTATGGGGTTTGGCAAATAATGATTTTCATTTTTGTAATTCCAGGCCCTTCTGCAGGCCTACTGAAATGGCCTGCATCTACGTTGCCTTTGTTGAAGGGTTTCGTTTGAATGTGGACTTTTGGACCTTCAATACTTTGGATAATATCATCAAAATGGCAGAAAAACTAATTCAAACATGTGTTCAACTGAATTATAAATCCGAGAGCAATGAATTTGATATAATCCCACAAATAAATGCCAGACAGGCAACACTTGACATAAAACTGCATTTTGCGGGCCCACTTAAAGAGGAACCAAACATCTACAAGGCTTTGAGCGTTTATTTTTCGAAGTATAACACGTGCGTTTTGTGCTGCAGAAATCTTTACTTATTGATATGGAAAAGATGTAAAAACTTGTTTTATATTTATGATCCAAATGGAAGATCCGAAAACTGCACTCGTGACTTTCAAAATGGCAAAAGTGCTACAATGTCTACACATTTTGTGGAGCACTTAGTTCATTTTATAGTGAATATAAGCCGCATGAGTCTGGACGACGAATTCAAATTGTACGAGATTTTTCTTACGAGTTACGGGAAAATGTTCAATCCTTTTCCTGATACACCTTTTCCGAAAACGCTGTATAAAAGATGGGCCGTGGTAAATGAGTCGTTAGCAGTAATACCAGGCTGTAATAATGGGATATTTCAGCCCACTACCCCCCATCTTGATAATCCTTCCATGCTAATATCAGTCATGGCCATATTGTATGCTCACATTGAACGTGGTAATACGTGGAAACCAGATCAAGTGGACGAACTAATAAGACTTGGTACCGCCTATTATAAAAGTCTTAGGAGAATGCTTAAGTTGAAGGAGACGGATCATGTTACTATAACTGATTTACCAGACAAATATGTTCTGGGATCTTTCAAGGCTTCAATTAGAAGAACTCCATTCATGTATACTGGAACTGTGACAGATTTTTGTAAGAAGTATACGGATTCCCTGCTGACTTGTGGCATGCAGGAATTTTTCGACAATAACGGTGAAGCTGCCTTACTGCAAGTGGACAATTCCGTTTTGGGTGTTTGGAGAGACAGTAATTTGTATTATGCGTATGATCCATTTAGAAGAGGTAAGGCGGGACAGGTCCTAGATCCTGAAGACTATAGAGTCCAGGGCGCTGCCATCTTGAAAATACATGCCAATATTGATTCACTGCTAAAAAATTTATATGAATCGTCTGTAAAAATACGCAGAGGTGCCAAATTCTTCATACACGGTATTAGTGTGGGTTGCATTAAACCGATCCTGGATGGGATGCCTCGGAAACTGAGATATCCCAAGTTAAAATTAACCCCAGAGACGTATGAGCAACCAGTTGATCTCGAGGTTCAAGGCGATATTTCGCGAAATGCTGTCGAAGAGAAAACACAAAAGAAGGCGAAGAGAAGTAAAAAGTCAAAGAAAGCAAAAGAAAATTTAGTCAAAATTTGCAGCATTCAAACACTCAATGAAAATGATCGCTTAGTGGTTATTAAAAGTGAAGAAGTTGTGGAACCATTGGCGGAAGATGTAGTGTGTGAAATCATCGCCAAGTTTCCCGACTCTGTCATTAATCGTCCAAAGTTATACAAATCAGCAGAGCGCGTTCTCCTTCGATCAGATAAGAAGTATTTGGAATATCTGAAATATATACTGCAACATGGTGATGATTTTGACAATATGGAAATGATTGCGAAAACTGAAAAGGACAACGAACCACCAATTATTTCAGTGGAGGAGGAACTACAAGTACCAAGCAATTTCAATTCTCTTCCCGACGGCACTTGGATCATTTTTGGTTCCGAAGCAAAGTATAGCGAGGACGAAGCTCAACTCAAGCTTACGGGTCTTTTATCAGGCATTGTTACAGCTGCTCTTACCACTAAATATAAAATTTCAACTTGGACTTCCCAATTAGTGGACTATGCCAGGGAGTCAGTTAGCAACTTTGGCGATTCGTTTTCTACTTATCAGTATGCGTTAGGAACTTTCTTGCACAAAAGACTTCCCAAACTTCAGCTGGGTGACAAAACCTATCAAGTAAATGTCAAGCAAATAATTAGATCTGATGGCGAGAAGTCATTAAAGGAGGTGTTGATTGAGACGTTGATAAACTTCAATCGTTTACTGGTGATTTGTCAAAGATTTTGTTGTTTGATAGTCAAAAGATTCAACTTCTTTTACATGTTTTGTGGGTTTCCCGTCAACGAAGTTGGTTATAGAAGGCTTTCCGCAGGCCCTGGCTGTATGATGCGTTTCCTAAGTCTGGATCCGTTAATAAGGCGCATTGAGTTCGGTTGCAATCCTCTTGGCTGTAACACTTTGAATTACGTAGTTGTACCCGTAAAGGTGTGGGATACTACTTCAGAACCGAAGAGTCGTTACAGATTTTGGCCGAAAAATACAGAAGAGCATATGTACAATGAAGCATTGGCGGTAAAGGCTAAAGCCGAAGACAGCAACAAGTCCAAGACTCAATTCTTGAACAAAGAGTTGGCAAAAGAAACACTTCGCATAAGCAGTTTTGAGGCAGCACGCTCAACGAGCCCCTACATAATGCACAGCGGCAGTTCAGCTGGAATTATGCAAATGGGAACTGAGCAGGAGGAGGAGGAGGATGAGGGCCCGGCGGAAGAATATCTTGATGAGGAATGTACTGCCGGAACCAAACACTCGTTTGATTCTGATGCAGATACAATCAAAGGCGAAGCCATCCCTAAGCCGCACGCTGTAGTCTACGGTTACAGATTGCGCGAAAAGGACTTGTTATTAAAAATTCAGGGCAGCCAAGCCCTTGATGGTAGAACAAACTGTGTTGAGGGGAAAATCAAGCCATGTTTGTTTGCTAGTGCATTGGCCATTTTGTATGCTATCCTTAAACCTCTTAATGAATGGACTTCGCATCGCATTGACCAAGTAATCTATTCGACTTTATTGCTAAGTGAGAAAATTGAAAATATGACTAATATGCCGGAAAGAATTCTGAAAAATGTTTCCGTGGATGACTATAATTTTAACATTTTGATAAAAGACTATAACCTTCCGGGTATAAATGGAAAAACCTTTGCAAAACAGTTAGAACATTTTTTTTTGCTAAAAAAGTATTTATTACTGCTGACGGCAAACTGTTCATACGCCATAATTAAAGACGAATGGTATCATGTGTTTGATCCCTACCCCAGCATGGCTGTGGTGGAAAATCAGGGTGAATCAGCTAAGGAAGGAGATGTCGAAGCTTTGAAATGGAAACGTCCCACTTTAAAGTCTATAAAGCGTTTTGGTGAAAGAAACACCGCATCTTGGATTGGCTTTCGCGATACCGAGACTATGATCGAATACCTGAACAAAAGATCCTGCAACGCAGCTTGGAAGGAAAACCACCAATACAAGTTCTTAGTTTTGGAAATTATATCGTTCAAAAAGGCGTCACAAAGTGCACGCATACTTAAAATGCTAACAGATATGCAGTCTTGCGATAGAGCCAGTGACCATAAATCAACCATTTGTGCTGAAAATGAAACAATAGCCTGGTTGGAGCACCACTTACCGGTTTGGAGCAGGCTGAATAGAAAAAATGCTGTCGGTCGGTATCGTGGTATGGCTGTAACGAAACTGAACGAGTATGACATTGAAATTGACCAACGCCTTTGGTCACTCTGGGGAAGCTTGCATCCACAAGCCCCTGTGTTTGAGATTTCAACAAGAGGCAAACAATATCTGGCTTGCTGTGTCACTTGCTTATGTGCTGCCAGCATATACAGGCTCGTCGATTGGAGCCCACATATCTTGGACTCAATAATTGTTAACGGCGACAGTTACCTAAAGCAGAGCTTGCACACTATTGAATGCAATGATTATCACCTTTCCTTAGAGGATCTAGATGCACTATGTGTGCTGAACACTCTGAAGTTTCAAGTCCACAATGAAATGGTGGCATATGGAAAACTGTATTCTCGTCCAAATTACAATGACATGAACCTGGCGGAAGCCTTGATGTATTTCTTCGATTCCTTTCAATTTGGAATTCTACAATGCTTTAAAAAGTGCTTAGCTATTGGTTTCATTCCAGGCGATGAAGGTGGCTACTTCATGTTTGATTGCCAGAGCCGCGACAAGCCACTCTTCCCCAATGGCCAAGGTTGCGCCTACATTCTGCGAACTAAATTTCTTCAAATTTTATTATACTGCGTTGTGGTTACTCTTAACATCCCGTATCATAACGTTGATTTTACCTTGCACAAAGTGGTTCCTCAGGTCACGAACTAAAAATTAAATCAGAGGAACTCTCGGACAAACAATCCGAAAAAGCTTCAAATTTAAGTCAAACAAAAATTACTTCAATAAATTCATATTGTAACTAAAATATTCTTAGACTAAGATTTTTCAATACCGTAACTAATAAAATTCAAGTACAAGGAATGAACACAACCAACAGCCATGAAGAGCGCCAAAAATGAGTCATTCATTCTGAATATTTAGTGGACTTGAGAACTTTGTCCCAACTGAAATGCGGAAGATTTTGGTGTGGTTCGAGAATTATGTTAAGAAGGGCTTTCCTTATGTTTGAATTATGAGTAGAAGTTATATCGCAAGATTGCACTTTTTGTACTTCCTCTTTATTATGAAGAATATAAAATTGGCAATTAAAGTTACAACATTTAAATACCTTTGACAGGGGATTTCTTTTAGCGATGTGAACACGGCTTAATAGTCGTAATTATTTAACTTAATAATAGATCGCACGAACTTCAAGAAGCAGGAATATATGCATACAATTATTTTTCTAAATAAATTAACAACAAAAAAAGGTTAAGAAAAACATATTTAAGATGAAAAAAGTTTATTTTAGCAAATAATTTTTTCAAGACGTTATTTTTTGGGCCCCCAACTCTTTATTTTAGACTTGATCACTTACGAGTGTTCTTTGAGAAGAGCAATGCAATATGCTGAGATGGTAGCACAGTCGGAGGTAATATGTCAAACTGGGTTCCTATGCGAAGTGTGAGGCTAGCGTAAAAGTGGATGTTATGGGTGAACTTTTTCGAAACTAGTAAACTTGCCCTCGTTATTCTATTATTGTACAAAACTGTTGTCAGCAGTCACTTAGTTTTAACTTTTTAAAAAACTTGCCACACCCAGCTGACTTTGCTGACATTATAAAATTGGGCAAATGTTTTAAATGTTATAGATCATTTAACAGCAGAAATCAAGTGGACATTTAAAACGTTCAGAAATGTCTCCGAAACTGCATAAGAAAAACAGATTCCAAAGCAAATAATTCTTAAGTGAAGAGGGTTGGATGGCTGAAGTCGACCTTGCACTGGCAGATGTACAGTGCGAATATGGAACTTGTGAGCAATCCGAAGTTTCAATTTTGTGGTGTACCACGCATTGAAGGCACATTAAGAATTTCAACAGAAGAACGAGCAATGAACAAATTATAAGGAACTTCAGTGGTAGTACATTTGGGGAAAGGTTTTTGCAAAGTTTATGAAGTAGACGAAAATTAAATAGTGGCGAGCCAAAAAAGTCTTGAATGTTCGTCAGATTTGGTATTCGATGCATGTCTGTTCGGCTCATACAAATAGTTGCTTTCAACAAATTTTTTTTTATGTGTAAAAGTTGAAACTTAAAAAAATGTGTCAAAACCTTAACGAAACTTTTTTCCATTATTTAAACATTTTACAAAATACTTCACTCAGTCGAATTCAGAATTTTTTTCAATTTATTTCGGCCACACCAAAATTTGAAGTGAAATAAATTTTTGCCGCAATTATTTTTTATGCATTTTTTTAACGCGTAAAACTTTAATTTATCTATACAACAGAACAATAGCTTTTTCATCTTGAACAAATTTTCAATAAGTTAAAGAAAAATGAATTGTACAGTTTGCAGCGCGAACAAAATTGGTCCCGAAACAGAACCATTTGGTGGCTTTCTTTGCAGCAACAATCATCTGCAGTGTTACGAGTGCACCGATAAAGGGGTGGCATTCCTTTGTAAATGCGGTGCTTCAACGAAATTCGTGAAAATGAAATTTGGCTCAGCCAAAAGCCCAAGGCCACCCTTTACTGCATTTTCAAGGCAAATGTCGGACGAAATCGAAACCAAATCCAGACTTTCGAACGAACATTTAAGTATGAATTCTTCCGCAGAATCAATTAACCAAATTGCCCAGCAAATGCACGACGCAGAGGCCCAAAATTTAGGACCTGAGGAAAATCCAACGTCCTTCATTGGCTGCCTAGATGATCATAATATCCGAAAGTGCCTGAATACCGAACAAGACTTTGGACCAACGATGCCATCTAGCTGCGGAAGAGAAGAAATAAAATGTCTATCAGCCAAAGTTTTGGAAGACTTTGACTCCCAAAATCTTGGCTTTAAAAATCAAGTAGTCAATAACTATTTGAAAGCATGCAGCTCAGCTTCGTTTCACCCGTCCGGCATGGAGCCAACAAAACAAAAATTGGAACTAGAAATAAAACCAATAAGTATTTCCACTGAGTCGGATCCTAGTCTCACGTCAACGTGTTTGCGGCCGTCGGAGAATAGCATTGTGGGAAAACTTAATCCTCAGGACTACTGTGTCATGCAGGCCGCCGATGTTACCCCTGACCATCAATTTGTTAACTTGGTTTCAGATAAAAGTAAAAATGTGCCCATTATAGACGTTTGCATGCAAAAAATCTTTGAAGCCTTAAAAGAGGATATCCGAGTAAATGGATTGGCCGAACAATCATACTTAACAAGAATGCCAATGCCATTTATTGGCAAAGAACAGGAGGAGAAATGGACTGTAAGAACTGACAGCAGCACAGAAGATAAGAACTCCGACTTAATGGCTCAGCTCTCAAATACGTATAGAGCGCATTATAATCTGCCGCTTCCTTACGAACCAGCCGAACTTTTGCGGGCTAAGGAACCACCTTCACCACAATTCAAAAGAGTGCCTTGTTCTAATGCAATGGCTCAAGAGCTTCTTCTTAGGCAAACAGACTTGTCAAATGCCAAAACGGTTCCGGCTAACTTGTTGCATATTCCCCGCTCACCCATTCTTTGTCCCGAGTCAACATGCCAGCGCATGATTTTTGTATCAGATTTCAATAAACATTTGGTTGTGGATCACAGCCATCTGCCAATGGAACGAATCACTCCGTTCCAGTGCAAAAACTTCTTTCTAGATGCGCGTTTGTTCAAGAACGGTGAAAGTAAATGTCATTTACTGTATCTATTGTGCGATAAAATTATTGGCTTGGGAAGCACTGAATATAAAGATTTGCTGCCAGTCCTGGTGATGACCTCTTGTATTTCGGCCCATGAAATATGCGATCTCGGAAGTCAGGCGTCGTCAGCACTAGACTACTTTCTTATATGGGTAACGGGAATCGCACCTGAGGAGCTTCCAATATCGGTTTCATTAACCGTGTGGTCACGAGCTGCCACAGCTCCATCTTGCCATATCGTCTACTCGGGACAAATTTACTCAATACGAAATTCTCAATGTGCGTCCGATGTTTGGCAAAGTGGTAGAACGCTTCTGTTGTCCTCTCAACAAATTGCCGCTCTGACAAGCAACGGCACAGAAATGCTGAATTTCCAACTCAGTGTTCATTGAGGGAAGAAGGCAACATCTGCTCTATAACTTAAGAACAAATTTAAATCCTTGTAAACTTCTAATTTGTTATTATTTTGACTGAAACAGACACATACTTGTACATTCATTCATATGCACATATAGATATACATATATTTAATAAACGGTTCGTACAAATGCTTCATAATTACGGCGCGGATGACGAGGTCGGTTTGTGTCTAACCCGGCTTGGGCTGAGTAACACCCCAACTTACGGAATCAAATTGCGTTTCCTACTAAATTCATTTCACATTTTGGAAAACAGTCGTTACAGTGTTTTAGGTTTTGAAACACACAAAGTTGCGAAAGCACAAGTTGGCAGTCAGACCAAATGTATTTAGAGCTGAAAGCAAACCGCCTTAAAATATGCAAATAAAACAGGAACTATTTTCTGTTGTTTGACCAGAGTTTGTTGATCAAGCGCGGAGCCGTCGCTCGCCAAACAACAGTTTGTATTAGTGGTTTCTCGTTAGTAGTTTAATGTTTTAGGGAAACTGGAAATGTATGCTGCAAATGTCATTTATTTGAATGATAAAAGGCGACTTTTGAACAGGGGGATTTTACTGCCCAATAGAATAATTTTTTTTATACTTTCCAAATATGTACATATTGTTTTTTTTGTTTGTTAAATTTGATATCCAGGGAGACTAAAACATTAAAAAAAGAAATTGTTGCATTTTGTCCATAAAAATTAAAAAATTAGAGCTTTCATTGGAATGAGCCTTAATATTTGGTCCCTATAAGTGCTACGCACCTTTCGGCTGCACTTGTGATTACAAATTTCCCCTGCCTGGCATAACTTATTGTACAATTTTAAAAATCGAAGTTGACTTGGTTCGACAGGAAATATTTTCGGAAATACATACATACATACACACTTACATATGTATGTATTCATGTTCATGTGTACATATTTTCAAAATACACACATATGTATGTATCTACATACATACTTTATATGAAGATAAGTACGAGCATATATGTACATATGTATGTATGTATGTATGTATGTATGTACATGTGTAGTTTGGTATTGCTATAACAATGTCGAATGCAGCTTTTCCGAAGCAGAAGTCATCCTGGCCTTCTTCAAGCAACGATTTGAACACAAAACGCTCAAGCAGTGAAATGTTTGAACTCAAACCGAAACCAAAATTATTTTGTATTCCCGACAATGATTTGAGGTAAATATACAAAAACGCTTGGCTTGTTTGATATGAAAATTAGATTGTTTTTTAGAAGGACGAAATCATTTGACATACACCAGAAGTTCGAACAGCCGGAGAAATCTTTATCTGTTTTGTTTATTGGCTCGAAAAATTATAGTGCAAAGAAATAATCTCGATTTGAAGAGTCATAGATTTGGATTCATGTATAGATTTTTTTTCAATGAAATAATTTTTTCAAGAATAAAACAAGCTTGAGGCGGATCAAATTCAATCTGCATCTGTGGATGTTACTTGGGAAACCACGCCAGTGCTCACATAAAGTAGAAAAAGCTTTAGTAAAGTCCGTTTGAAAAAACTTGGACGAAAAGCTATATTAGAGTCGTTTCGGAAGCGCTGGTGGCAATTCATCCTGGATGCTCTAAAATATTGAAAACTCGAAATTATAAAGTTTTTCATGAAAAGTAGAGACAGCCCATAAACCTCCATTTTCTAAATACATCAAACTGCATATTCACGATTGTCGTTGTCAACATTTTTCTGCCAAAAAGTGGATCCGAAAATTTAAAATTTTTAGGGTTTTAGAACTAAAACTTTGCGCGATTCACTTTCGATTATTCAATATAAAATATAAAAAAAGGATTTTCATATGCGGTTTTACGCGATAACTTTTAGCAATTTTATAAATATGCGCGATCACATATTCAACAAATTAATTTTTTTTTGTACTCTTTCAATAGTTGCGATTTCAGTCTTTTGAATAGTTTTGCAATTCCCCGGTTTTAAAAGCTTCAATAGTGCTCTTTCTTTCAAAAAATTATCAAAACCAATTTTGAGTTTCTTTTCTGAAATTTGATTTGAGCGCTGTGATGCTGTCAGTAAAAACACCGATTTCTAGACAGGATTATAGTGATTTATGATGAAGTTAAATGTGTCTCTTTCAATTAAAGGTTTTTCTTTAGTTTGCTATTAAAATTATGAAATATATGTATGTATGTATATGTATGAGTTATTACGTCGCCGCTTCCGTTGTTTGAAAATGATATTGACAAACTGATTAAATGCGTGTTGGAAAAAAACTTTCAAGAAATTCTGCCCCTAATAAATCGACAGAAAAGAAACAGTTGCAAACGAGGCGTATAAGTAATTAAGCACATAAACGATGCCGTCGTGCGCACACATCTACACATATATTTGCAATGTTCTTTTCGAATGTGCAACTGTCAAATTCTATGTAAAATATATTTGTACATATGTATTGATATGCACACATATGTGTGTATGTATGTGTGTATAGAGAACATTGGCAGTGCTTGCATATACGAGTACAGTGGAACCTGGCGTCTTTTACAACCAGTATCCGTAGGCGGACATTAAATTTAAAAAAAGGATCAAGCTTAAAATGTGTCTACTAAACGGAAAGTTGCGTTGCAACACAGCAACAAGAGTTGTATTTAAATAGTAGTGGCACTCTTTCCAACGCCGATTCACATGTGAACTAATAATGCCAATGATAATGATGGGTGATTCCCCTGCTAACGCAAAAGTACGGCAGAGAAATTCCTGTTTATGCTACACAGCATGTTCTCTCATTATCATAATGTCTGCCTGGAACATTGTTCTCATATACCTACATACATAAATATGTATGTATATGTACTATATGTATGTATGTAAGTTTGTTCTGCCTTCCTGCGTGTACCCAAAATCATCCTGGACAAACTGTATGTACTTATGTATGTCCACTCTATACTCATTGCTCAGGTTTTAACTTCGATTCGGACGATTGCGAAATTTTTTTGATAAAGTCTTTGGACTTTTATTTGTGGTATTAAAGGCTTCGTTGGTGTGAAAAGTTTTCCCAAATTTTTGTGAATTTGTATGCTGTTCTTGAAACACTTTCCAGAAAAGTTACTGATTTCTAATTGCAAATATGTACATATGTATGTAAGTATGTAGTTCTTTCATTGCCATTTATGAATCATTTTTGGCCCTTACGGAATTGCTGAAGGGATTTTTGTATGAATTCTCTGGAAAGTAAATATTTGAATAAGAATGAATGGGTGTATTTTTGTTTCTGGAAAATGAATCAGTTATCAGAAAGTCGTCACCGGAATGCGCAGTAAACTTTTAGAATTCTTCTAACGTATTCGAGTCACACTCACTCGTAGTTCTCATTAAACCATTTCAATTTTAACTGTTACTGCTGTTTCTCTTAAATTTTTATTGTATGCAGGCATGTGAGAGAAGCACATTTAATCATATGTAAATACGAAATTTTATCCAATCTGAATATGAATACAGAAAAAATTAGCTTATTGTAATTTAATTAACAATATTAATTTAAATTTACGACATGTGTTCCGAGAAATGTTTCAGGAGACAAAAATCCAATGGATAAATGGAAGAGAAAACTTTCTCATATGTTTGTGTGTGTTGTTTTGATTAACACGAGATCAAGAGGCGAATAACAGGGTTGTTGCAATAGCATGAACGCACAAACACACATTCATACACACACATGTATGTAAATTGCACTGAATGTGAGGTATTACTGTCGGGTGAGAAGGTTGGTTGCCGTTGCCATTCGGTACATTAATATTAAAAAACACAACAAAAAAGTCCTCTAATCATCTGCATGTTAAATAAAAATTGTATGTGTGTATGTGTGTATGGGCCATAAACTATCTCTAAATGCTAAATGCTAGTTTGTGGTTAGCTGACATTTAGGCAGAGCGACTGAGTGCTGACTCATTCGTAGGGCATTGCATGTAAAAGCTGAATAGCATTTATCACAGAACTCCCATCAAGCGTTAAGAACTAAATCATTTAATTAGCTCAGATCCCGACAGGTTTATTTGTTTCTAGAATTTTGCCAGTATTTTTCGAAATGCGCTATTGAGAAAACCCATTTTCAAATAAACGGCTTTCGTTGTGGTTTCGGTGTCTGTTGTTTCTTCCCAGCCGCCTGATTTGACTTGATCTCCAAATGGTTGTCAATAACTCTACTAGATGTCGATGGAGACGTCGTTCTCGCCTATTGCATTTTGACGAAATTAACAGATACATAATTGTTCCACCAGCTGGAGAGGCCATTTTGAAGGGGTTTTCCTGAGTGCATTTTATTTATACAGTTTTTAACTCGGGGGAGTGCCATAATAATGAAAACCTTGCACTAAATTAAAAATTGTTACATTTTATTGGCCTTATTCATATGAAATTTTACGTCTTTTACGGAAGTTTGACTTAAGTTTTAACCTTTTTCTTAGGACAAACCTATAATTATTATGGACACAACTCAATTTTTTTTGGTATATTTAACTTTTGGACTTCAAATCCTAAGCTAATTAAAAAGAGTGGGAATGAATTGTTTGATTATTTTTATCGCTTTTTAAAACTAGCCAACAATTTGCGATAAATTATAAAATACAATACTAAAGCAAATGCATAATGACGTACACCGAGAAAAGAAATTCATTACGAAAACTTTTCGAAGTTTTGCAGTTACACCCACTTCGATTGCAACTTTTGCTGTAATAGTTTATCGGCTGAAAGTGGTGATATTGCTTCAGAAACATGTACATCTAAAATGGTTTCATTTTGACTGCAATTCCTTTCACTTCAGTTCTTCTTTATTATGACCGCAAGCCAACTAATAACAAAAACTAAGCAAAAAAATATTGACAATAGATGTAGTTACGTGTAAATATTATTAAAAACTACCACAAAAAGTTGGATATGAAAGGAACGAATTTTCAAAACCCCGTCAAAATTTGCTCACACTAAAAACATAATGGCCTTGCAAATGCCCAGCAGTATGGAAATAGCTTTCGAAAATATGTTTATTCTGAACTTTCGTTTGTTGTTTTCTAACTGTGGATTTGGTTGCAGTAATTGGAGCTGAATTCGTTGGCTCTGATACTGGATATGAAAATTTTGTATCTTAATTTTCGCCAACTCAACCTGCAAAATCCTTCTACTGTTTTAAGTATAATGCGACAAAATGATTAGTGGCAATGGGTGCCTCTGCTCCATATTTACGACCAGAATTGTACTCTCACTTTGCCGATGTCGGCATTTAAAATCGATTCTGAAACACGGAGCAGAAGCACCGACATCCCATCAAACTTTTCTCTGTGTGCAATTACGGCGTTTTTATAAAACAATATTATTAAAATTTAATGAATCAATGCTGGCTGGCTGGCTGGCTGGTTGGTTTGCTGGGTGGTTGATGGGCGGTTGGATGTGCGGTCAAAAGGTAATTGAAGTGCAAGCAATTTGCGGCCGGCAGTAACAAATTAAAGAAAATATTTTAACAACAAAATGCAATTAAATTGCCATCAAAAAATTCATTTGTTTATTATTTATTTGCAATTTGCAATAAGTTCAGCCAAAACTGCAGCAATAAGTGCGTAAAAACCATTTACACATATTCATACATACGTGCTTATATATACATACATATATGTGCATGTATGTATGTATGTATGAATATATGCATACATATATGTATGTATGTATGTAATTGTTTTATTGAGTTTTTTAAGTTCTATTGGAATTGAAAATTTGATCAGATTTCATTGTTTTTAAGTTCGATTATTTGAAGTTTACACAACTGTTAAATAATTTACTATATTATTTTTTAATTGAAAGATAAGAAATCTGCGCAATTATGTAAATAAAGAAACAAACAAACAAACAAACACACAAAGTAATCGTTTCTTTTCCACACAAATGTTTCTAAAAGGAGTTTCGACGTATCAAATCTTTACAAATCTGGCAAAGAAGCAACATTTGAAATCGATTTCCATAAAGGAATGAACATGAGTTTTGCTTAATGTAATTTCCGTTACTAATAACGTTTTATTGCAAGTGCAGCTTTTGGTGTTGTTGGGAATTCAGGCAGACATGGAAAATAGTTGAATCTTTAGTTAGTCTGTTCTCCACTTAGAAAGCAGTTAGATACTATTGCTTGTGAGCTTTGAACTAACAGTTAAGAACAGTTAGTGTGAAACGAAACTTCTTACCACTTATTCCAGCCTTGCCAATGTCAGCTTCATTTGTTTGTCGTTTTAGAATTAGAGGACAGTATCCAGAACGAATAGGCGTGAGTTCGCTTTAAGTGTATATTTGTGTCATTTGTTGTTGTTTTATTGAGCTCTGAATCCAGTTTGTGTGTATCTTCCCCTAGATATTGCCGAATTCAATCAATTCAATCAATTAAATATTCGTTTTAAAACAAACTTATGCACCAAAACTATGCGTTATATACGAAGGATTCAACTTTTACTAAATGCACTAAATGGTTACACGGAGTAATTTCGGTTCCGAAATAGCGCTGTGGAACTGCAAATAGTATGTATATATGTATGTATGTATTTGGTCTTAACCATATACACACGTATTTTTCTCTACGCGCAAATGCATATTGGCAGGAACCTTAAGACTGTTCTTGTTACCAACTTGCCAACAACTTATGAATTCACTCTTTTAAGGCTCCGCAAAAATTATATTTGAACAACACTTCTACGGCGATAAACACGCTGAAACAAGCAAACAAACACAGCAACAACAACACAAACAAAAAGGTTTCGACGCATTATTATTTTCGTTACAACAGACCATAAGCAACGAGCACCAAAACAAATTTAGTTCGTGAAATCGCAGTACGTCTTTAAAGCAATTGCTGATTTTGTTGTGTCCTGTTGGTTTTTTGTGCTGCTACAAAAAAATTAATAATTTTATTAATCATCGTCTTCGAAATACATATGTACATACATATACACTCCGATGGAAAGAAGGTCAGGTCAGGTGATCGTGGCAATTTTTGGCGCCATTTTTGGCAGGCATTTCGGAAGGCAATTTAAAATTTTGCGATATGTATTTGCATATGTTTTTTAAGTGAAACACTCATGCAGCAAAAATACAAAATTTTGGATAGCAGTTTTGCCATGTCCACCGTTTGCCACACCTTTCGATGGCACCGAACGGCAACATCTAAGACGACGATTCTCCTGTGCACGTAATTGCATTGATTGCAGTTCGGTTCTTTAAAATTTTTTTTCAAAGGTTTTGCTATCAGCTTGATCCTCATTTAATCTTATTTTCCTGTACGCTGTTTGATCCCACTATTAAAAATTGTTCTTCTACCCGCAATATCAATTTTCATTTATGGATTAATTTTCACACAGAATTTTTGTTTGTTTTAAAACCGAAATATTTTTCATTCTATTCCACATTCTCTTCAAAGGAAGAGATGACGTTGCTTGTCAGTTCAGCGAACTAAATCTGTTCGCTGGTCACTTATTTGTTGCAAATCACACTTCAGTTGTTGAATGGATTATTTATTGGCTGCGTTTTGAGGTCTCGGGCGTTGGTTTTCTATCCGTGCACAACAACAACTAAGTTTTGGTGGTCTGCTTATAGTACATGTCATATTAATGCCCTCTATCGTCAGTGTTCACAATGATTGAGTTAATTTTAAGCTTAAGGCCCCACTAATAGAGCAATATAGTGGGGTTCAGATTGGTCTATTTACACCAACGTATTCTTAATGCCTTCCTGTAAGTTGCTTATTCTATTATGTGTGACCTCTTTCTCAGTCTCAGTCCCAGTCTTTTTCACTCCTTCATTTTTCATAATTGAAATTAAATAAATTTTTAAAATAATTCTTACTGCCAATGATTAAAAACTTTATGAAAACTGAACAATTTTTGTGGGTGCTCTTTAAGTTGTAATTATAGTTATTTTTTAGCCTTAAGGAAAATCGAAAAATATTTTTCTATACATATAAATTATTATTCAAACACACATACATACATTGATACTATGGCAGATTCAACCATATTATTTTCCTGACCTCTTCTGAGTTGTTTAATCAGGTTACGCAGAAACCAAATATATAGTTTTTAAGCATTTGAATTTTTAAATGTGAAAAGTTATTGTATATGTCTGTACGTATGTGGCTACTTATGCACGAAAGTGTTTAATTCGAGTCTTTCCTGAACTTGTAATAAGACATATAAACAAAAGTAGTTGGAAGGTTGTGTCCAATTTCGACCAAACTTTAAGCAAAATCGAATATCGTGCAGCGTCTTAAGATTTATTTGCTAATGTGCTGCATATTTCTCGTGCGTGAAGAAATCCTTTTAGCCAGTCAGAAAAACTCAACGACAGATTTCTTTGAAAACTCTGAAGAGTGTTAGAATCATATTTTGTTGATTTAAGTTTTTTTTTTTCAATCCAAGTATATACACATACATACATACATACATACATACATATACATACATATATATACATACATACGAATAACAGCATTTTTTGCTTTTTCATCGCATTCTGGGTTCCGGGGGGGACACACAAGCTTTTTTATTGCATAATAAAATTTGTTTATTTTACTCGATTTGTTGACTATTTAGCATTTATGGAGACGTGTTTATTTTCATTGCCGTACATGTATACATACAAACATGCGTATATGTACATACATATGCATGTATACATGAATGTACTGCATACATACATACATCCATATGTACATACATACATATTTATACATACATTTTTTGATAAAAATTACAATAATTTTAAATGTTTGCTTTTCTAAATTTGGATTGAACGTCAGCCTCATCAATTCAGTTCGAAATAATTCTATGAATCATTGCAACGAAACAGCAATGATAGTTTTCTAACAACTTAATTGTTTAAATAATAGATTTGAATAATCAAATTTGCTAACCACAGCCATAATTCATATTTTTGCGAGTTGAGGCAACATGTTGAGCAACAATGTTGTTGGGTTTGTTGGTCGCGAAGAAATTATAGCAGCTTTTAGATTTTCGAATCTTTTGTTTTATTTTTTCAATTGTCGTATTTTTAATTGAAATGATGTTCATGTACATACATGTACATTCAAATTAAACTTGAACTTTGTGCTATAAACTTGAGTATTTGGAGAAGTTCTTTGTAAAAACCATAACCCTGAACTTTTTATGTTCTTGAAGCAATGAAAATTTATGCCTGTCAAACAATTTTGTGGTTGACATCTGTTCAGATAAAATCAAATTAGCTTCACAATTACGATGTATGATGTTCATACATATTATGTATTTTTTTCTTTTTCAAATAAATAAAACAATCAAATGATCATAAATAATTAAAAAAAAAAAATTGTATAAAGAATAAAGTTGTACTGTCTTCCAATTTAATAATTGGCGCAATGACGTTTGACAGAGGCAACAAGCAGAATAGGAGTAAATGGAATAATTGCTATTGATTGAATTATTTGCTAAATCTGTTTAAGAACAAGTATTTTCCATGCCTCTTGGCAATATTTCATTCTCTTCTGTGAATGGTTGCTTTAGCATGTGAAGCCGTTTAAAGAACACATCGTTGAAATGCTCGAAGTAGTCATTACGAACATTCTATATTTAATTTTTAAAAACTAGGCGACCCATGAATGCAATTTTAAAATTCTATGGAGTCCTTACTTTTAATTCTATTCGTGGACTTTGCACGTTCAGCTAAATTGATGCCTTTATCTACTATCTTTTGGATCGTATGTTGTGACTCAAAAGCATTAGAGAAACAAAATGTATACGACGAGCTTTATATAAATATGTACATGCGCACAGAGCACCACGGACTCGGACGTAAATGTGGTAGCACTGAAGCTAAACCGGTCTCAGTTCTCCGTCACTCTTAAGCCAGCTATAAAACCTGAGCATTGTAGTTCTGGCTTTGCATGCGTGCATGCCGTCCACGACCACATGGACAACGGGGACGGCGACGCGTGTGGCGTTCATAATCTGTTTTTGTTTCACTGAAAAGTAAATTAGTGCGTTTGATCTAAGAATTTCTCAAAACACTTATTTTTTATACACCAAAATCATAAGATGCGAACAAATTGTAGGAATTTTTTATTATTTTCTAACAATTATTGAAAATAAACAGGATGATGAATACTGAAATGAGATCATTGTTTAAATTAATTTGCTTTAAACAAAAACTGCATGCGCGCATACGATCGACAATCGACATTCAATATTCAATTCATTCATTTTTCTGTCATTCATTAAGATAATTTTAATCATTTCATTTTCTCTGCAAATATTAAGGAAGAAAAGTCAGAGCAATTCACCCATCAATAACAATTAAGATTTCTAACCCGACGAAGTTGAATGGGTCATTTTGGTCTGGTTGTGATCAAATTCTGTTACCGAGGAAACTTTTCGATAGTGCGCCAGCCAAAGATGAATTACAGAGGGAATAGTTTTATTAATGAATTTATTTATTCTTTATTTTTATTTTTCATTTATTTTTGCTTGTTGACATCATGTCTAATTACTACTAAATAACCGACAATTCTGAATTTTTTTCGATCTGTTTGATGAATGAAAATAAAACCATTAAAAACCACACACTTCTGGCACATTACAAATTAAAAAAAATAATAATATAGTAGAATTAAACGTTGCGAGATACCAATTATTGTAGGAATAAAGTTTCTCTACTTTCGCTAAGACCTTCAAAATCAACCGACCCGTTTATACAAATTATGGAAAATGCTCGGGAACAGAAGGGAGCAAGATGGCACTCTGAAGCCGTTCATTGCGCTTGCGTTATCATTCATTCTTTTGGTTTTCTCATCGCCTTAACCTCACATCTCGCCACGTCTCACCAGCCCCACCGTCAGTTTTTTTTTTGCGCGTTTTGTTTACTTAATGACAAATTTGTTTCGTTCTCCGATAGCTTCGTTTACGATACAAATCTTATTGTGGGTGCACAACACAGACGAGCCGTTCGTCCGTCCGTCCGTCCACCCGCTTTTGGTTTTTTATTGCTTTGCAAATTGGCAGTATTTTGCTTTTTTAATAATAGTATGTGCACGAGCTCGTTTGTACGTACGACATTCCGTTTCGAATAAATTTTCATTTTAACGGTTTCAAATTATGTTTATTTTAGTCATCGCTTTTAAATACCATATGTATGTATGTATGTATCAATGTATGTGCACATGTATGTGTACATTTGTTTTGCTGTTTGGAATAGATCGCGTCATTTGCAAATTTAGTTTTACACGACTTGCCGGCATTTTCAAAATTCGTCGATAGACATGAGAAGAGTGTAAAAGTGCTTTAACTGGACATACATACACATGTATGTATGTATGTATGTACACATGTATGTATGTACTTTACTTTAGAAACGACAACTCTCTGCATACACGGAAAGAAATTAAGCGAAATTTGTTTTATTAAGCTTTCCCTGATTGATTTCGTTTGGTGTTGGCTTGCAAATGCATGAGATATCAAAATGTTGTTTAAACGATTTTTGGTTACGGCTAATGAATATACGTATGTGCTCGTACATACATATGTAGACTCTTTTGGAATTTGGATAGTCTCTGTCCGTTAAAGCTTCTCCTATTGTATCTTCCTAAGTACATATTTCTCTCATTACAAAAAACATGTATTTCCTTTGAGGCTCGTGACTTAAACTTCTTGTTTATTAACAATTTAAGTTCATTTTAATGGCGCTCACTATTTTGGAAATTCCCCAGCTTTTTCATGACCCTGAACACAGCAGTTTTACTTCACTGCGTTTGTTTAACAACCGTTTTGTCAACGGAAGGTTTAACACATTGACATTGCAGAACAGGTGTTTTCATTTTCAGCACGTTATTTGTCAATTATTTCATTGTTTCTCATAAAAACAAATAATAAACAAATACATTTATGAAGTTTAAAACAAACAAGTTCGTTTTAATTATTTTTCACATTAATTTAGATACAAATATATAGAATTTGTTGGATTTGCACCGAACAGCAACACAGAAAGGGTTTTTAGGCAACAAGCAGAACAAACAGATTAAAAAAATTGTTTGCTTTACTAATATTTATATTTTATACAAAGAGATAAGCCATTAAAAAGCTCCAACACTTAGAAACTGACTTCTTTTCCAAACATCGCCCCATTTTTGGGCACCAAACATCTTAAACTCATCAATTTGCCTTTCGTTCATCGTTATTTGCAGCACATTCCTGTACAAAACCCATCACTATTGATTGATTAATATTTATGTATGTAAATGCGTTCAGTAAATAAAAGTTCTGTGAAAAAATTCTACAATAGAATAACATTTCGTAAAAGCTTCACAAGCAGGACGAAATGGGCCTTTATTAGCAGCATTCGAGCTGAGGCAACTTTATCTTATCAGTGAATAATTAATTATCTGCCTTGTTGAGACCAAATGACCCCTTCAGCAAAATAACAGAAACTGCTTGTGTAACTGATTCGATAGTATTTACATATATAGGAGGCCAAATAAATGATCCATAATTCATAATCCCTACTGCAAGTAATTCCTTGGACAGAGCCCGAGGCACTTCAGACTGACTAAATAATAAAGGCCCATTTTAAATAGAATTAACACGTTAATTAAGTGCAGAACAAGACGATTGATCTTCAAATATTTGCGTATGTATGAAGTTTATGAAATTAAATTCTCTATTCAACTTATGTCCCGATATCCTCAACGTGTATCCGGAATCGTTCGGATCTCATTTCGCACTATTGTAATTTATTTTCGTTCTATTAAGATGTGGCTGTTAATTTTATAAGTCAAATAAACTGATACATCAATTTGGAATTCTGTGCCGAAATGTAAATACACACATATGATTTTGCGTGCTTTTTTAATATTTTAATATTTCTGCAAAAAACAAAACAGAACAGAACAGAACAAATTTTTAGGTCAAGCTTCAATGAAAGCATAAATATAGTCGGTCGGTTGGTAGCGAACAAACGTTGATTGAATAAAAAAGTCTGAACAAATAAGAAAACGAGCACATTTTCTTGATTCTTGAAAGCGCTTTTTGGAAAAGAAAAAACTCTATACACAAATAGGAATCGAATAAAATAATTTCGTTTTGTGAAATTGGCTTCCAGTATCCAAAAGGTGAAGTTCTGGTTAATGAATCAATTTAGGACGCCTCAGTCATAAAAACATCAGTTTTGCAAAAAGTGTTATAAAATTGTTGAATTCATTTCCTTAATGAACGCACGCTTAGAAACACATTCAGTAAAGTTTTCTTTGGCTGTGGCAAAGATGTTGTTGTTCCTAAGGAAAACCGACTGCTTCTAACAAAACGTTTTGCAACTGAGGTCCTCAACTGCGCCGCGGAGGAGGGATCTCGTAATTAATTTTTAAACTATTTCAAATTGTATATCGTTATTGAATCAAGTCACACGTCATTAAAAGATAAAAATGAATGTAAATGCTTTTGGCCCCTGAAAAACACAAACGAAGTAGTAATAATAATTATGTATGTACATACATAAATACATAAATTCATAAATACATACTACATATGTACACATGTATGTACACATGTATTCGTTTTGAACAGAAATAATTTGTTTTCTCTTCAAAAATGAGCGATGGTTTGTCAATTTTTGTCTACGCTTTGCAGAAGTCGCAAACGTTTTCTCGCACGTGCCCTCGGCGAAATCGTATTAAAGTCAATGTAGGCCATGTTGCTTCTACATTGTTTGTTATTAATGGTGTTGCTTTTCCCGTTTCGCATGTGGAAATAACACGCTTCCATAGGCTTTCAAGTATCAAATATCGTCTGCCAATATTCGGAGAACTTGATCCCAAATTAAGTTGACATTGCCTCGTATTTTAAACAACTCGAGGGCAAATTTAAACAATATGAAATTTGTAGTAGAAAAAATTCACATAAAAATACTTTTATGTTGTTGTTTTTTGCTTTTAGTCCATTAATGAGCCTGTATGTATGTATGTATGTGTCACGGACTAAGAAAATTTGTGATATTTCTTACGCATTAAAGATTGTCCATTCCATATTTCAAATATTTCGTCAGCTGTATTATTCGAAAACCGGAAAATTTGCTTAAGAATTTAGTTTTACGTCGCCTACGCAGTACAGATTAAATTGTCGGCTACTTTATTTGCCACTTTTTACGCACTTGTTTTAGCCATGAAACTAAGTGACAACAAGTAATTTTTTCTTTCAGATAGTATTACTATGTGGTCGGGGGTCTTGGGAAATCATTTATGTTGTCCACTGTTGACTTTGAACATGCTACGGGGGACAGGAAACTGAATAAACTTTCGAATAACCTCTTGACGCTCTCGTGATTCTGTTTGTGGCGATAAGCACAACTTATTTTTATCTGTTTTAAGTTTAAGAGAATAGACATACATACATACATATGAGTGTATCTGCAAAGCAACGGTGCCTGCGAAACCCGGAAGACGAAATCTGCTGCTGTCTATTTTGGACAACGACCGGCAATCAGTTCAGTGTTTGATACAGCTCCTTTAAATCTTCTTCTTATTTCTATTTACCCTTCTGTTTGCTGCTTTATTTACAGACACACTGTGAGCAAACAATGCGTTTTCTCTGCATCTCATTGAACGCCGTGGACTCTGTTGTTGTAGTCAAGTCAAGTGGCCCACAATAACTTCAAACTGCCATCGAGACATTAGGTGTTGGATTAGCGGTCGGAAAGAAACGTTAAAGAGAGGAAAATATAATAACGAAAACAAAAAACAGCACAACACATTCAGAAAGGAGTCAATACACCCAGAAGCATTTAGTGTGTCAAAATGTAAAAATAGGTTTCGGTTTTCTTTCGACTACTTGGTGGCAGCTAGTTTTTGTTGCATTTCGCGTTAAGGAATTTGGCATAATTACTGATCATCATACTTGAATACATACATAACTCCTTTCCTATGTATGTATGTATGTATGTATGTATCTAAGTGATGTAAGAAAACATGTCGAGCTTGCGCGGGTGCTGCTGCATTTACACGTTCGAATGATGGACTATAGACATACATATCCAAATTTACGCAAATGCAGAACTTTTCATGCTTCGAACATAAACAAATTCAAATCCTTGTTAATGTCAAAAAAAGTTAAACAACCCGTTCAAAACAAGTCATGTCGTTTAAACAAAGTGTCTCATTGATACAAGTACTTCAATTACAAGTCAAGTCGAATGGCTTTTAAAGGAGTCAATTCAATAACGATTAAGGATTACATTAAAAAAAAATAAAACGTATTTCAAATCTACGAGTGTTTTGAGAACACTTCGTATGAGCAACGATGTGTCAGTCAATTGCATAAATTACATAAATGCGAATATTTTAAGTAAATTCTTTTATCTCAACGAACACTTCAAAGGTTGATCCCTGCTTTCTTGCTTTTTATTGGCCGATGTTTGTATTAAAAAGTTATGAACATCAGCTGTTTCTTGTTATTTAGATTTCTCCATTCCCATAACGATAAATAATTTTTATATTTTTTATTCCTATTGTTGTGTGTAGCGCCTAAGAAATAGCATGGATGTGTGTATGTTTTTGGACAATCAATTTGCAAATCGTCCAAGGAAGGCATTTATTTAAATGCCTGTTTCTTATTTCCCACAAGTACTCTTGTTGCGACATGCAACATACATACATACATACATACATACAAACATATTTGTTATGACATCATTTTATAATAAAAATGAAACTGAATTCTATAATTAAAATTTACAACAGCCACAAGTTACAAACACAAATTATATATAAATTTATTAGAATTGGCATTGATAGAATTTTATTGCAGTAAAATGTCTGAATTGTTACGTTTGGACATGATGCACTACATACACATGTATGTATGTATGCACGTATGTATGTATGTATGTTTGTGTATGTAAGTAAATGAATGAATCGTTGACTCAGTAACTGAAGCCTGCGTTGCGGCAGTAATTTGATGCCAAATCATTTAATCAATTCAACACTTTTCCTACCAGCCACCACCGCAACAACCTCTGATTTTGCAAAAACTTAAAGATTCATACAAATTAATTTAATTATGTCTGTTATGGAAATCGATCCCAAATTGCCGCGTGCATACACACAAACACCAACTTCATTCCTCAGTGATTTGTTAACGTTTGTATTACAGCTCATGTTTGGATGTTGATGCCATTCAGCAGCCAATTCATGACGTTATGCCGCGCCGTGTTCTGCTCTTGCTTTTTGAATTAGAAAAGTTTAGGAATTTACATACAGGTGAATACACATATAAATACATACATACATACATATGTATGTAAATACGCTTTAATCTCATGCCTCTGGCTTTCAGACTTGTGCCTTTTCACGCAGCGTGTAAAAATTGGGGGCAAAACAAACCATTCGCCCACATCTGACGGCTCCGTTGGCATTCGTTGGGCTTCTGTTGTTTGCGACACCTCACCTGCTGCTTAACGATGAACTTTTCTAAATTGAATTATTTGCAGCATGATGTCTCAATCGGGCAAACGGCAAGAGCTGACAAGCACTAACAAAATGATATCATTTGTTGTTTTTCTCCTGAAATGCATTAATTGCAGTTTAAATAAAATTATTACCGAAGCACCAGAATCGCTTATTCGCTGCGAACTGTTTTCTCGAGCAATTGGAGTAGATAAATTATACATCTCGGCCAAGGGATGTCGTCAGTTTGAGGGTGAGAAAACGTAATTAATGATTAATTGCAAATGGGACAACAGTTGCTTCAAAAATGCAACAAAAAATTGCAAAAGAATTAATAAAGTAGAATTAAATTCTTGTTTTTTACCAATTATTTGAGTCTTCCGACTCTGGCAATTCATGCTAAACAGTGTCATTAGTTTGCAAGTTTTTTATCGATAGACGAACCTAAAGATTGAACACATTGTTTTTCTGTTTAATTAATTCCCTGTTTACGTCTAAGAGCGAGACCACATAATAATAATACAAGAAAAAGTGCTCACACTGAGCGAAATTGTTTCTTCATTTTTTTTCGACATCAATTCATCTTTAATGAAATACATCTCTGCAATCAAGTACCACAGGTTATACCCGTATTACAAGCCGCAAGTCTACTATTTGGGTTTTTGCTGCTTAATTAAAAACAAACAAAAAAATTAATTTCGAATAGAATTTTTGAGTTCTGAGCTTTTTAAATTAAAATTTATGTTTTCAATATTTAGTATTGATCTGTTTTTTTGTTCAAATTTGTACATATGTATGTATGTAAACATTTTGAGTTATTTTTTGTTAATTGCGAGCCCATTAAGTCGCGTCTGTGCTACAACTAAAATCCTTGATCTTGAGCTCTGGGACGAAAAATATCGCAATTATCATTAAAGAATGTTGATTCAGTTTTTAATTTTATTATGAAATCGTGTTCAATTAATATGAAGTGCTGGCGTTGAAAATTCATACTTAAAGTTTTGAATAAAATCGTCATTGCCATTTTGTAACAATTTATATATTCCAATACTCTAGAAAGGGAAATAATCCGCATGTATCTAGTGTAGTAGTGGCAAATAACCACGACGAAAATCATAGGGAAAATCTGCAGATATTAAAATTTATTTCAGTAGCCCGACGATTTCGCAATTTCTTTTCAAAGCTCTACCGATCACTTATCGGTCTAAGGTCAAAGAATGAACAACGAATACAGTGAATAAAGAGTGTGCAGGAATGTTTAATTCGACATTGCTTCCAAAATGTTGTCGACATTAATTGGTGTTATAGCATTTTTAGACATATCTTCTTCTTCTTTTGGCGCTACAGTCCGTGGTGAACCTGGGCCTCAACCAACAAAGTTTTCCAGCTGGCACGGTCTTTAGCCAGCGTTCTCCAATTGTACACACCAAGTTGGTTGAGGTCCCTCTCCACTTGTGTGCGCCATCGGTTCCGTGGGCGTCCTCTAATGCCTTGTCCCACAGGTTCGGAATCGAAGATTCTACGGGTCGGAGCAGTATTCTCCATGCGCTCTACATGGCCCAACTATCTTAGCCGTTGGATCCGTAGGCGCCTGGTTAGGCTCATGTCGCTGTACAACCGTACAGTTCATGATTGAATCTTCTTCTCCAGAAACCATCAACGCAAACAGGGCCGAAGATTGAACGCAGAACTTTTCTCTCGAAAATACCAAGGACTTCCTCATCCGCCTTCGACACCGTCCATGCTTCTGCGCCATAGAGAAGTACAGGGATTATCAAAGTGGTATATAGTGTCAGCTTGGTTTTTCGAGAAAGGGCCTTACCTCAATTGCCTCTTGAGCCCAAAGAAACAGCGATTGGCAAGAGTTATTCTGCGTTTGATCTCGGTACTGATGTTATTTATACTGTTGACTTGGGAGCCAAGGTAGACGAAGTCCTTCACTACCTCGAAGTTATAGCTGCCTATGGTGATGTTCTGGCCCAGTCGTCGGTGTTGCGCGTCCTTTTTTGATGACAGCATATACTTCGTTTTGCCCTCGTTCACCGCTAGACCCATTTTGGCCGCCTCCGTTGAAATACCAGCAAACGCTTCATTGACGGCTCGCTGTGGTCGACCAATCACAGACATATACTCGTATGTAATATTTAATTATTTTAAAGCCGCTAATGTTAAAAACTTTAAGTTTTGTTGAAATTTAATTAATCAGTTACACAAAAACCATTTAAATTGCTTTACGAAAGTCTAGTGATTATAGTTGAAGTTTTTTCTCTATGTGTATAGATGCAGCTTTTTGACGCCACGTCGCCATTGTGTTTGTAATTGAAACCTTCCCAGATTTTCTCGAAACTCTAGTAGAGCATGAGAGTAGAGAATGTTGAGCTGCGTGAACTGAATGTGGATCCTTGTCTTGCTTCGTAGATCTTGATTGCGATCACACACACAAGCAGTGCTTTTCTATAGATTTACCGTGTTTTGATTGCAACTTGGCTCGGCTCATGTTGCTGTTAATTTTCTTAATATCTTCATAAAAATACCATTATCCCCTTTTACCGCTAAAATCATGAAATCAGCGAAGCAAATGTGCAAACATTATTTGGGAAACGGAACAATTCCAGTGCAAAATGCGCCTTTTCTGAACATAGTTGGAAGACTGGCATTAAGCATGAAATTAGCATAATAAAAAGACAAATGAACAAGAGAAGTAGTGGGACAATGACTGTCGTGAGACGCGTGAATGCCACGCGATTCGGAGTAGATTGGAAGGCTTCAGGGATGGAAGAGTCAGTTTTCAATCAGAATGGTAAAAATGTTAGGTTATTTTTTTTGTTACTTTTCTTTCAACTCTACAACAGCAATGAGCAAACTTTCATTTGAATGCCAACAGAGTTCGGAAAATATTTGACTTTTTCTATATTTAAGTAGCTGCCCGATATATGTATCTCACTCTGAAAAAGTAATCAGTCTGTTCCAGTCCAATAGAAAATCCCTTCCATTTCACTCCTCACGTTGCGTTTGGAATTCTTCAACCCAAATAGTTGAATATGCGTCTGAGCGTGCGTGAATGTTGGCAAAAAACAACCACGGCTACATCTCTTACTCAGGCAGTCATAGCACAAGTACTAGGAGTTGTTAATTTGCCATGCGAACAATGAACATCTTATGCATAAAAACTCAATCGCACAAGCCGGTTTCATTTAAATGTAAATCCATTATTTGTTCATATTCAGATGATTGTTCACTTGAAATGTGCCAAAAGTGGAAACAAAACAGGCACTTTATAACTTAATCGATTCTCTATGCGAAATGAAATGCTTATTTTCGATTCTGTACACTTACGAGGTTTTGAAAGTAAAACTTGAGAGCAATGGATTGGAGTACATCAATTTTAAAAGCAAATGAGTGCAAACGAGTTAAAAAGTGTGAACATTTTGAGAAAATGTGTGGGAGAGTGTTAGTTTTCTCAAACTCCTAAGAACAAAACTTGTAACTCCGTGTAGGCTTTTAAACTTTGCTTTTAGCGTCCAGTTTTCATCCAACTGTAGTCGCACTCGTTGTCCGTATCGTTGAAGGTCCTTTCAGAAGGAAAGACAGTATTTAACAGTGGATGGTCTAACAACTCCAATTTTCGCTTTTGACTGTCTGGGAATATAAAATATTGAAGTTGGCCTGGCTTACAACAATTTCGGCCATGATTCGGTCGGTACTTCCATGAATTCCTTTCTTTTTTTATTTTGTGACAAAAATATGTATAATTTATGAAAATTATAAATGAAACAAAACTTTTTTAAGTTTAAACTCTTAATACACTCTCCTACGTCATGTGGTATAACTAGAATTATTCGGTTATTCGTGCAATCTATAAATTGAAAGTATTTCTTCAATAGCCGAGAGTCGAAAGCTCAAAAAATAATCGAGAGTGGCCGCATAGAAAACCTCAGATTCGATTCTGCATCAGTTTAAAACAGAGCTGCCATAATTTCAATTAATTTTCTACAGTTAATTGCCCAAAATTACAATATTTTACCGAACAAGGCAAGTGACATATACAAATTTTAAAAATATATATTGTTTTCCAGTTGAGCGACAGCAGGTATGCAAGGTTTTGAAGAGCTTTTTGTTGTTGTCGTTGCTCAAGGCCTATAAAAAGTAAACGGTTCACAAAAATTTTGGCAGCACTCAAACAACAACAGCCAAAACAACTCTCTGTTTACAAAGTGAATCAAATGAGACTCAAAAGTAACCGGTCTGTCTCTTTGTTGCACACGGCTGAGTATTTGCGTGCGCTTTGAACGGACTCACCACCTTGGATGCTCATGTCAAGCGGTGCCAACATAAAGCGCCAAATTCTGCATACATTCAAGCCAAGCACATTTTTAATCCAACTGGCTGTATGTAATTCATTTATAATTTACAAAGGCCAGAATAGTTTAAAACTTTTTTATATACAAAAAAGACATGTATACGAGCAAGTGCATATAAACATGTTTGTGTTTCAAGCCGCCTAAAAGCTTTTGTAGACAATGAGTGCGCACAAAGTACTAGTATCTACTGAACTGCAGAAGAAAAGTAAAAAAGAATATTTTGCTAAACTGACTAATAAGCATTTAAATATTTACAATAAACTTTTGCGTTATTATACTCAAATGCTTGTTTTGCGAACTTCGCGGAAAAAGCACTTTTAAGTGGATTTGGACCGCACATACTACATATGCATGTACTCACGTACGAATATGTAGTAAAAGCAAATTAAAGACAACTGGTACAAAATGGGAAAGATTTTGTTACAGAAGCAGCGCGTCTACTGTTTTCATTTCTAAACAAAGTAATGAAAGACTGGTGAATACATTCACATACTTCAGTACCTGTATATGTAAGAATGTACTTATGTATGTATGTATATATGTATGTATGTATGTATGTATGTATGTATTTATGTATTGTTTTTGTACATACACGCTTACTGCAGGCACATCTCATTCATTGTATTTCGGACTAGTTTGTACTTGAGTTTGCACTAAGCAAATATTATTGAAGTTGCCCTTTCCAGAGTTGCGTTGACATGTTGAACCTTTTTTTCCGAAAGTTGTTAAGAAATTAAGAACTTGACAAGGCACAACTTTGTAATGGGACTAGAGATTCGAACTCTCTTGGAAAGTAATTAAGTCGAAACAGTAACGAAGACAAGAGGGTTTCTTTACAGTTTAAATTCAAGAAAAAGCAAAATCCGTAAAATGTAAAGTAATGCGTGGAACAAACCAAACGACGTAACTCAATATAATCTCTGTTAATAAAATAGTTAATGTTAATGTGAGTGTCATTGGAGAAATTACTGAGTATCTCAAACACAGACATCTTGTTTTAAGCCATAAATTAGTTCAGGCACTCGGCGATCGATGCAATTTATTTCACTTTAATAAAAACATTTTTTTAATTAAATTAAAAGCTTTAGCATTAGCAACTCATAAGGTGAAGTGAGATCTATTATATTTAATAATGAAATCATAATTTAAAAAACTGCAACAGTGTATGTGTACAAGTGAGTTTCTAATTAAAATCATACTGGAGACCTGCACAACATTTCCTTACCCTTGTGCTCCATGCAGGTGCAACAACAATCTGCTATTTTCAACCAGTTTTTGTTAATTAACTGTGACTGTTTGCATATTTTTTACATTTACTTTTTACCAAAGGTTCAAGAAGTTGGTGGCCACATGTGAAATATTCATTTGCAATAATCTTGAAGCTTGCAGTCTTTTTGTTTATAAGCTGCGAGTATTATAAATAAATATTTAAAAAAATTTAAAAGATTTCCGACAACCGGATCCTTTAAAGTGTTTAAATATCTAGTAGTTAAAAAATCGACCGACAAAAGTTGTTTATATTTTGAGGTCACCTGGGATATTTTTCATGTCCCATACAGGTCGATGTGCATAAGAGATACGTATGTATGTATGTGTGTGATGGCAAGGAATGGAAATTTCTTTTTTAGTTATAAAAAATTAGAAACAAATATTCAAGCTGACAATATTTTTAATTCTTCCATAGAATACTTCAGAAAGCTGTTTGTTTTGACACTTATCAGGCCAATTCTTCAAACATGTCAATGTATCATATAAATGCAGAATACATTTTAGCGCAATAACCAACAATTCGAAACCCTATCGGAATGAATTTCCAGCTTTTTTAAACTATTGCAAAAAACTTAGCGTGCGTTTATTTGACTGCAACATTTAAGAGAATTTCTTTAACGGTCAACATGTTTGTGTCTCATTCAGGATAAATACAAAGTTTCAGCAACATCAACAGTGAGCAGAGTGAGACTTGTAAACATAATTGTTGCTCTGTTGTTCTCTTAAACATTTTCACATGTTTAGTTCTTTTCGTCGTGCCTGTATATGTGGGTTTTTGCTTAAATTTATGCTTATAGCAAGTAAATAAGTGTGAGTTTCTGTTTGTGGTGAGTGCGAGAAGTTGGGATGAAGAATATTTTTGTTGTGTCGTAATTTTGCCTAAAAGGTTTTGCGGCGTTTACGATGGCGAACAAATTTTCGGATTTTTATTCAGTTGCGATTAAACATTCGATTTGATTAAACGTGTACGTTGTTGTGCTACGAGTATAACTATTTTTATAGTTATGGATATTTTAAAAAAATATAGAAAATTTGTTGACCGAAAATAAAAAGAACCCGGTGTGCGCGATTCTAACACAAATTCTGTCAACTAAAATTGGAAAGTTAAGCCAGAGGTTTTAACAAAAACTGCAAAATAGTTTTTGCCCTAAAACAAATTGTTCGTAAGCAGAAACATCCAATTGTTTGGTTCGCAAAACTAATACGAACTGTGGCGTAAAAGTTATTTGTGAATAAAATTGTTGTGCCCTCTGATAAGTGAATATATGTAAAAGTGCGATCTGGTTTGCAGAGGAAAGCAAATATTTCGCTGTTATTGTGTTTTAAATCCCAAGGTAAGTGTTTTGATTAAAAAAAAGCAAATTAATGCTGGAAGACCAAATAAGTCATTTTTTGTTTCTCATGGCGACACCGAATGCAGATAAAACCTGCAAGAACAGACATTTTCTTTAAAATTTTTATGAATTGGTTAATTTTGAAATTGCAATTAAATTTGTTCCTTTACTACACATGTACGCGCGTATCTATACATTTATTAAAATCAAATTACATAAATACATACATACATAAGTATATAATACTATTCGCAAAACAATGTTGCTCTGATAAAAAAAGAGCGACTTTTGCGCCAAGTTTCATGAAACTTCTGCAAGAGGAATGCACAAAGCCGTTGTCAGAATAATAGAACGACATCCTTCGCCTTTCGCTTCGAAACGTAGGAAATAGTTTTTATCCTAATGGAACTCAAAATTATAAAATGTTTTCGCCCACTTTTCCTAAAACAACGATCCCCCCTTAGTCTTTCATTTCAAAAGCTTTAGTCAGAGATTAATTGCAATTTAATACGGCGTCAAGTCGTTTGGGTTTTTTTTACCCTTAGTTTTTGTATTGAAGTCCACTTTAAGGCTTCAAAGTCCTTAATCCAAAACTTTTTGAAACAACGAATCCGAAAAATTTGTACACATGTCTAAAGTTGAAGAAATATTGAAGGAGAAACTTCGGTTTTATAAATGATTTGACAAAATATATAGATACAGTAAAAACTTGATAATCTGGACGTCGTTCTTCATTAAATTGTGTGCTCTATATCCGGATTGATTGCAACTTTATAATCCGGATTGTATACAAACTGTTGTGTAGTGCTAATCTCTTTTAAATGGTATAGTTTTTTCTTTTTTTGCTGCAAAAATAAACTATTTTGCTACGCAATGCCATGTTTTTTTTCTAAAACATAGAAAGTACCGTTGTATTTATGTGCAAATACTTTTTTTTTTCTAAAAAGTATTGTTTTAAAATTTTTATTCTGTAATCCGGATTATGGTTTGCAATCAATTATCCGGATTATCAAGTTTTCACTGTACCACAAAAATTGCTCTTGAACATTTTTTTATAAAATTATATAAGACTAAATAAGAAGACAATGATAAATTCAAATAAAAATAATTTGCTTCAATTTCAAAGTTTTTTTTTAAATAATTAATTTACTTTTTATTATGTCTTGAACTTCTTCTGAAGAAGCAAAATTTGGAACAGTTTTTATATGCCAGACTCTTAGAAGTACCAGAAATTTTAGATGCTTTTACAACTTTTATATAAGTAATAAATTATAAAAAAAATACATTAAGATTCAAGCGAAGCATAAATAAAAGCACGAAACTGCTCAAGAAGCTTTTAAAGATATTGGCCACATATTTAATAATTTTAGACATTGATTTTGAGTGGAACCCTCGCACTGACACTGGCCTGCGTCGCAGACAGTAGCTTCTTCTGGCGCACTTTCAGTATTAAAATTTTTATTATTGATATGAGGTTCCAATAACTGGCACCTGCTTTAAATAAAAACTCTGGCTACACTGCATGCCGCCAGTGTTACTCTCGGATTTAGATTTGCTTATTTGGAACGTGGTCATGTCCTCAAAGTGCGCTACAACATCTTTTTATATTTGCATGTGCATTTGTTTTGTTGTTATTTATTGTTGTATGTGCCCGAATACCTTTTTGGTTATAAATTAAACTAGAACTATTTATTTTGTTGAGTTTTTATTATCAAAAAATTAAAGCGCCAGTGAAAATTTTGCAGCAGATTACGCGGCAATAGTTTGTTTTTAGTCTTGTTCTCGTGTGATTGTCGATGTCATTCACATTTTATTTTAAAAATAATTAGAAATTTATTGTCGCTTATCAATTTTGTTTCCTTTTTTAAGCAAATTCAAGAATGGTATTCGTGACCTTGTCAGCGGGCAAATTGTAAATGTGCAGAAATTAATTATTAAACGAAAGGTAGAAAATTTAAAAAATGGGAATGAGAATTCCTCCTGTCTTGGGCATCTGCAGATAAAAGTCAACTTTTTGTTTTTATTTTTGAATTTTTGATTTTAGTGAGAGGAGCAGCTAGAAATTTTGTCGTAGTTCAGAAAGTCGAAGGTTGGAAAAATTTTTGGCTATTCGAGGAACAACAATTATAAACAAAGAAATTGGAATGTTGTTAGAAATTCTAGGGAAGACTTTCCCAAACTTAATGAAAAAATTATTTCAACTATAAAATGTAACTTATTTTGAGTCCACAATAGTCCATATTATAAGACACAATAGTCCACGTTTTGTTGGTTTGAAGCGCCAACATTGTGTTCATCAGAATGAGCGCTGTTTTCAGGTCTGGTCAGTTCAATCGCTGTTTTGCTCAGCTTATTACCTCATAACTATATTTTCGTAATAGAATAAACTGGCTCGACTCATACATATGTATGTAAATACTTACGAGTATATATTTATAAGTCTTGGTTGGTAGTGGGCACTTTACGGGCAAAAGTTCCTCATGAGTTGGATTTACGGTGATATCAATCGATATCATTTTACGCCACTTTATTTAAAGTTTAAAATTCAACAGTGAAAACAAGAAACAACAACAAATGTAACAAGCTTAAGAAAGCAGAGCAAACGTCATGCCAAGTAGAACTACAGCTGGCACTCATTGAGATGTGAAGCCGAATTCTTTTACACAAACAAAAAACATAATTTTATTAATACCAAATAGTTAATAATAGTTATGCCTGCTAATGAAAAGGAAATGTTGGAAGGAACGTTTTCATTAACAATTTAAAAAGAGGAAAATCTGTGTGTCCTAAATTGAGTTTCAGCAATTGCAATGTGTTTTAGAGGCTATAACTTCTTATTTCAAAAAAATTTAATCTCAATGTAATTAAATTTTTTCTGTCTAGGGCAAATGCTCTGTCTGCTACGACAGAACTCAGTGCTCTCAAAAATGTTTCTGTTCGCTCTTCTTAAGCAGAAAATCAATCTCGCAGCCGTTTTAATATTTTTCACTTTACGAACAACAAACGTAGACTCATTTTATTTTTAGTATTTGTTAACATAAAAAATAGTTTTTGCAAAACGGAAGATAATTATAATAGATTGATGGTCGAAAGCGATTTTGTACATGTAACTGGCAGCTGATAAGAGTTCAGTATTTGCACAAAAACAATTCAATTGTAGAGAAAACACCCGTATTTTGTTGTCACTAATATGGGTCAGGCATGTTTAATGATCGGGGGAGTTTAAACAGGTTATAATTTAAAATTAAGACATCGAAACATACAGATGTGAAATTGACTTATGCAATTTCCAATTGAAGTCTAGAATAGCCGGTGAACACGCCAACGTTCCTGTGTTTCCTACCAGGCACACGCACATGGGGCAAAAAATCAATCTTGTAAACATATTTCATACCTCCAGCTAGTAATTCTCAAGACAGTTGCGGAAGTCAGCCATCAGAGGTACTAGCCCAAAATCCAGCCTCAACCAGACTCACCCAACCATCCAGTTATTTGCTGGAGCAGTATATTAGCCTCCTAAGACATTTTATCCACCTGACCTTGATTGTCTTGCCAACCGCGGTACCACTGTACCGCCCCACTCCATTGTTGCATAGGAACACAATTTGAAATACCCCAAGACAAAACCTGCTCTCGAGGGTTGCAAGCATACGGAGTGGAATGGAGTACTTCGTCGTTTGCTGCGTTTGCGAACGTGGACATCTATTCTAATGAAACAAAACCGACAGGAGTATTTGGCGGGAATGCCGTAGGTGAAGAAGTCAGGGGGGGTTGGATATATGTAGCCATAACTGCAAGTATTGGCAATATCTTTTGATTTTGATTTGGTTTATTTGTGAAGCAATTAAGCAGAACAAGCCCCACAACATCAAAATTATGTCTCAGAGAAAACGACAATAAGTGAAAAGTTTTTTAAGTTTCTAATATAAAAAGTAATTTGACATTCCTAGAGAAGTGTTTTCTTATAAGTTTGGGTTCGTTTTAATGTTGTTTATTTGTTGTTGTTTTCCGAACTCTTTATATAGTGAGAAGAATGATGACGCTTGTAATCATGAGAACGATGATGATGAACACGATGTATCAACATTGTAAAAATATACACAAAAAATGATTACAACTGCAAAAAGGCGGCGCACAAATTCATTTTTTGATAAAAAAAGAAAAATATTTATAAACACTAAATACAAATGGCCAAAACTACCAGCACACATTCTCCTTATACATATACAATTTTTTTTAGCAAAAAATAAATGAAGCAACAAGAAAGTTAAGAAAAAAAGCAAACAAAACATAAAAATAAAAAACAGAACGAAATTATAAAAATAAAAGCAACCATAAAGCAAAATGCATGCCAAGGATATTTTCAATAGACACAAATAAACCAGCACGAAAAAGATACGAAAAACGTATTCGACCACATTTTATGTTCTATATACATCCATACATACATCCATACATCCATACATAAGTCATGAAACGAAATGGCAAGCAGAAATACGAAAATGCTAAACGCGAAACAAAGAATGAGGGATTTAATTTACTGCCACTCCACTCCACAAAATCATCATCATCGCCATCGCCATCGTCATCGCCATCGTGATGGGGATCGTAAACAGCAACACCACAAAACTCATTGTTCGCCACGAACAAAAAGTTCACCCATTTATATAAAATATTAACCTAAAGAGTTTGAAAGGCGAAAAGTCTAAAAATGGAAACGGCTTCAATATGTAGCATGAAGTGGCCGTTTAAATACAATATAAACGAAAGGGGATTGGACATGTTTGTCCACGAAGTCCCGTTCCCTGTTCGCAGACATCGGCGAAATTTTTCTCTAGTCTCCATCGCACCCTAAATTCTATATATTAATTTATAAGTAAAGTCCGCGTTTGATTCGTTGCATCGTTTAAGCAACTCAAGCCCGACTACCACAATCGATATCTGTCTGCTGAAAATCTGCGCAAATTTCCTTCAGTTGGATGTGCGCCAACTGAAGCGATGCGATTGCTGTAAAGTGGCATAGCCACAGGTCCAACTGACTCTTCAAACTAGGCTTCTTCTGATTGTGTTAGTACGAAAATGCTCATGCGTACTGTTTGATGCGGGTGTGACACCGACAACGTCGTTCTTTTGGGTGACTTTGATATGTATATCAAATGAAACCTTTTCCGACAAAAGTCAGGCGTTCTTGGATGCAACTGAGTTTGATGTGTGATAGTGCCACATTTCAGACAAACTAAAATTTTTCTCTGTGTCTACGCACTTTTGCTTGTACGTATGTGTGTATTTTTTTTATTGGACGTAGCCATAGCGCGCTATCACCAACGCCCTCCGCCCTTTCCTCGCTTTCTCTAAACAAAAGATTCGGAACTAGTGTGCACGTATGTACTATATATCTGACAAATTGAACGATTGCAGCGTTTTGATTGCCGAATTTCGTACGACTCAAACGAGACACCCAGTATTTTCTTAGTCCCGTTTTTTTACTTAAGCAACACCGTTCAGTCGTTGTTACGCGGCTGTTATTTATTTGTTTTGTGAATAATTTGCATTTTTCCTGCAAATTTGTATCATTTTAGTGTTTTCGTTTTTCTCTTCTAGTCTTGTTTTGATAAAAAAATTCCCCAATTCCGTGATAAACATTCAAATTTTGTTAGAACTTTATCTTATCGCTGGTAAAATAATAATAATTAATGCAGCCGACATTCTCTCTTTACAAAAAAAAAAAATCGAGATTACAAACAGACACTGCAGAATCGGTTAAGGGAATTGGAGTGGTGCATGACCCAAATAATTTTTTTAATCGTTGTGTTCTTATTCATTTAGATAAAAAAGAATATGTGAAATGCAAATTATTTTTTGTGGCGTTTTCTTTTCTGTTGGGTTTTATTATATTTATTTTTGTAAAAGTTTAATTTTTGCGGAATCACACACATGACGTGACTCTAAATGGAAAACTTTAAAGCTGAATGCTTTGCCAAGGCGAACTCATCGCAGGTGTATTTGACGACGTTGTCTCGACGGGATGTCAAGGTTTTAAGAGTGAAATTTTTACTTTTGACATTTCATATTGACACATGTCAAAGCAACCGCTATGTTTTCTCTTAAAATTTTAATGTTTTTCAATGATTTCTAATCTGTGGCAAAACACTGTGTCAACTTGCGACTAGAGCATATGAAAATAGAACGTGTGAGTGTGTGTGACAGTGGATTATTTTACGGTTAAAACTTTAAAAAGTACGTTAATGCACATTGGGGCAAAACCACATCAAAACGGACGGGCTTTAACCAGCCTTGGTTGCTACAACTGATATAATATTTGTGAGTGAGAATAGCCGCAGCCAACATTAAAACTGAAATCTCTGAAGAATAAAGCAAAGTTTTCTACATAATATTGCTGCCCCATTGTGCATTTGCATTGTTGGTGGTCTAGTTGAATAAACTGCACTATTTTCTTCATTTAATATTGAGAGCTTGTTTTCAAATTCAAGTCCCCTTGAAAAATAAGAAGGTAAAGCAAATTTTCAAAAAATTCTTTTCATAAGTGTAATAGTCTCAAATTACTTTGAATAAAAACAACAAAAACTGAACCGAAAAGCCTGCAATTTCAACACTCAAGTGGTTGCCTTTCCACGCTTTTTTTCTTGATTGGTGTTAAACACATTTCGCTCGTAATGGTTTAAGTTTCACTGCTCAGTTGTCGCTAATCAAAAAAAAAAAATAAAATAATTAAAATTAGATGGACAAAAGTTTGTAGGTCTCAAATTTCTAAAAACTCAAAGTTCAATAAATGAAGAAAGCAAACAGAGAGATTGTAAATACGTACATATATATGCATGTAATGAATGAACTGAAACTTCTCAGAATTTACGTTGAGAGTGTGTCGAGGCAAAGTCGAAGTAGAGGTAGGAACGAGATCAAAAGCTGAAGCCCACCAGTGTTGAATCTAATTTGGCTCTTATACTTCATGAATTGTGAAATGTATTCGAAAACATTCCTTCTCATCAATTCGAACAGAAATTTATTTTTCATTAATAATCTGACACCAGAGAAATTGCTTGGCAAACGTCCTGGGCTTTTTTCGGAGTCCTTTGTCGGAGAGCTTTGCGAAGAGAAAACATTCTTGAATACATTTTTTTACTGAAATCTTTCAACTCATTCAGTAATCAGCGTGTAGGACAAACATTTTGTGATAATTTTTTAGTTTGACAGATTTTGACGGATTGAAGGATTAAAGATCCTCATCATCCTCAAGTTTGAGATTTTTTCTAACCTGCTTCGTTTCCATAACTGAAAACAATCGTTCTGCTGAGAGGCGCATAATATCCAAATTAAAAGTCCTTTGGAGAATACGTGCTCTTTAGAGGCGTAAGAACACCTTTCAAGGCGCCATCTGTGTGTTCAAATAACTTTTGTTTTATTTTTATAAGAAAGAACAAAACATTATTTTTTCTGTTTTTTAATTGTTTTAACTTTCTTTCTTGCGGCGAGAACAACAATTTTTCAATATCAATTTTATTAAGTAACATTATAAAATAATAAAACCTGAGAAGGCAGGCAACAAAAATTTGGCATGTCTTCCTTCTAAAACGACAACTGCAAAAATAAGAAAGAAAAAAAAAACAGCAAAGAACCCAAGGTAATCAAATATGTAGTTGTCGGAAAGGGAAGCAAAAAAAAAGCATTTAGTGCGTTCGGTCGTCCGCATTCACAAACAAATTTTCGATTCGCAGTCGTGGAACAAACATTGAACGATTATTTTGAGGGCATTTGCTAAAAAACTAAGCAAAGTGTTATCAGCTGGACACACCGGCCAGCCAGCAGGTGAGACTTTCCATAAAAATCTTGTTCGTTTCATCGATTGATCGATCGATTCGATTTTGGTCACGACGCCACTTTTAAACGTGACAAGCTTTCGACCAAAGTGCGTCAAAAATTAATACGTTGTTTCACAACAGATTTGAGAATAAATATTCTTTCCAGGATTTCTGTGTGGGATACGAAAAGGTAACTCGAATATCTAACAATTTTCCTACAGAGTTTTCTGGTGCAGCCCATCCGGGATAATCCTTAATTTATGGAAAATGGAAGATATCAGCAAAACCTATCAGTATCTGGGTAGCCTTCACACAACATTCTCACAACATTTTGTTCTGTGAATGTCATCGCCAAATCATTAACTGAAGTTGGGCAAATAAAATTATCAGCGTCGCTATGGCCCACAATTTCAACGAGGCAGCGTATGCCGGCACTTTGTCGTAAATAACCATCAAATTTCCTTTCTGCGATTTTATATATTTATGGAATCGATTCCAACATTTTTGTTTTTGTAATAGAAGTAAGAAAGCGATAACCGGAAAGCCACAAATTTCAAACTGACAGCGATGAACATAAAAAAGCTCAAATAAACCCCAACATTTTATATCACGAATGAGGCAAAAGACTATCAAGAATCTATTTTCAGTGTGTAGACAGAAAAAGAAACAGAAAAACCCCAATTTAGCAGCAACCACGATGAAAACAGAACATGAGAGGAAAATATGTCACTCATTGTCGTTAACCTTGACCAAGAATCACCGGGGTATAGATTACAGGTAATACGTACAGCAGGTAGACGCGTTTGAACATGGCCACATTAGGGTCGCCCTAAGTTAATCATTAAAAAGTAGTTCCAATTATACTTGTGCTTTTAAACAAAGGGATTCAGAGGTTAACGGCTGACAACACACGTCCCTCATGCAACCAATCTATGCCACCTTATTTGTTGTAACACCAAACAAGAAGGAAACACTTTGTATGAATTAAATGAAAAGTTAAATACTTTTTCTGGTCAAAATTTTTTTAGTGTTTCTCCATTTAAAATTTAAGATGAACAGAAATGTTAAGTCTGTGCTTAAGAATTGAATTCTTCTTATTTTTGGCTTTCGTCTTAAATCAAAATTTAAAAATTTCGTTATCAACTTGTTCACTTGACGCAAAATCAGCGTTTCATGTTGTTTTAATATGATTTGATTTTATTTTCTTGCCAATAAAAAACTATTAAACAAGTATTTTCTGCTTTAATATGGAAAACCTACAAACTGATTTTTCTTTCTGCATTGAACTTACAAGCCGGAATATTTCGCGGCCCCAGAACACTAAAAATAGTCGCTTAAATGTTTATGTATTTAACTGCCTCCATCTTAAGAATCAAACTTCTTTTAACATGAGAAGATGATACAACTTGATGACTAGAGTTCACCCCCGTTTGAACTGGTTATGATCTTTTCAAGGCTCCAAGTGGAGAGCTTTAAATTTGAAAAAAAATATGTATAAGAAATAAATAATAAATTTTTAGAACTGAACGCCCAATCGCAAGATGTTTTACATTCGTACCGAAGGCACTTTTGGAAAGCAAGTGGACCGTATGCCGTTTTGCGACTTCTTAAGTTTTAAATACACGTTGATAAGTTTCATGCTCGTCAACTTCCGATTTAGTTTACACTATTTCTGCAGGGCTGTGCATAATTTTTTTCAAGTTTCTGTGTTCGTGACGGCAAGAAATGTTTTGTGGGAGTTGAGGTGAAAAGGCGATTGCAATTCTGCAGTTTTTCTCTGCCTTAACTTTTACACATTAACAATTAGTGCGTAAAATTGGTCAAAGTTTCCAAAGATATGTACTTTAAACTGTGACCTTAGTAATTTCACTTTTTTCTCTCTTACAAAATGAACGATTAAAACTGTTTGCTGCCAACATAATTAACTTTGTTAGCATTTTCTTTGGCTCTTGGTTTTCTTTTATTAATGAACAATGAAATTAATGCGAAAATTAAAGCGGCTCTTCAGGCCTCAAACAGATGGAGTGGGGCACGAGCTTAACGATAAACCTAAAACTACCTTTAACTCTCGGCTGGGCAAATCGCTTCGCATATAAAATCATACAGACTTTACACGTACATATATGTACATGTGTGTGTGTGTGTGTGGGGGTGTGTGAGTACGTTTTTCATATCCATCCAAACATACGAACACACGCACGCAGAGAAGAACAAGTAGTGTGCAGTAGATCTGCATATGGAGTCGTCGTCGTACGGGCACATGGTGGCCTGTTTGCCGCAGTTGCCGGGTTAAACAAATAGAGGTAAAGTGCAAAAATAAAAAACTTTCACCTTTTTCTCTAGAACATCATGAATTATTTAAGAGTTTTTTCCGCTACCGTTTATTTATTCCTTCGTTTATACTTTTCTATCCAACTAAATAAAATATTTTTACTGCTCAAAAGGAAACAAACAGAATTAGTCTGAATAACAGCTGGGAGAGAAAAGAAACAGAAACCATCATAAATACTCGTACAAATGAAAAATATTTAATAAGGTCATAAAAGCAGGATGCGAACCACTCAACATGCAGCCCGCCGTAGTACGAAGGAACAGCTAATAAAAACAAGTTTTACAAACGATTATAACGCACGAAAGTTGGGATAAATTTGTGAAACTCATAAAAATCTTTTAAGTTGTTTTTTCCGTTTTCTCACGTAAATTTTGTTGAATTTGTTGGCGGTTTGGCTGAACAACACTGTGACGCATGTACGAAAAATGTACGAAAAACAAAATCACACGAAATATTAATCCCTGTGGGTTAAAGTCTTTCGGCAGGCAATCAAACTGTAAGCCCACCGACCAAAACTATACAGCAAACACATAAATTAAAGTTTGTTGGCCAAGGTTATTTTCCAAGGAATTAAGGTAAGTCCCACATTGCACAGGGCTAAGCCCACCTAAAAGAGGAAAAAAGCGTGGTGCCGTAAAGACCAGTAAACAACTTTTGAAAGCAGCGGATCAGTCTGATGAAATATATGTCAGAGTATGTCAAGTTATTTAGATAATATTTTAAAATACGCAAATCAAATCAAATCAGGGGTGTGTAGAAAAGACTCTAAAACGAATCATATCATTTCCAGAAAAACTGAACTTTTCAAGAAAATCTATTTCTTGAAAAGCAAAATAATAAACTATGCCAATTTTCCATCCATATTTAAAAAAAAATTATTTTTCATTAAACTTTAGATGAGAAAATAAACGTCAGTATAAATTTAAACAAATTTACTGCCCTTAAGAAACGTGTATTTTGCCGGACGTGCAGTGCAATTCGGATGCAACCCTCGGCAACTCAACTCACTATTTCATATACATATTTATTTCAGAGCGGCAACGTAATCAATCAATTCCTGTGAAATGAAACCGTCCGTTCAAAAGACGTTTTTTTCCCGCTTCTACTTCAATAAGTTCTTCGATACAAACAACTGAAAACAGTGACTTTTCTACGATTTTTTATTTGTCAATGTATCACTTAAAATGTTTGCTGGGTAAACAGGCATCATCTGCAAGTGCGAATACAAATGTTTGCGTAACGGATATTCAAACACTTCCTGACGCTGTCATGTTGCCCACTTGTTCACTTATGCCTTCAATATTGTTTATATTGTAACTCTTTGTTTTGCACTTCGACAGTAAAATCGGAATGCGGATTCCAGAACATTGTGCTTTTTCTCTGTTTTCAGAATCCTTTAGGTCAATGATAAAATTTATTTTAGATTGTAAGTGTCAACACTTTTTAGTGCTATTGCGCTTTGCTCTCTCATTGCGAGCCTCTGAGTGCCAACACCAAAAACAATATTGGATTGCTGACTGTACCGAGAGAATATGTGGAAACGGAAATTGAAATTAAAACGTGTCTGACGGGCTCTTCTGTCCTTCTGTTTACATGACTGTGCCCATAAGAGAACGGAGGCACTCAAATAAAAAGGTTGGGCTTTTGCTAAATTTATTAACAGTAAAACATTTTATTAAACTCTTCTATTTTGCTCTGGGCGACAGTTGAACCCAGAAGAAAGGAAAAGATTTTATTTCCTAAGAGTTTACATACATACAAACGCATGAAAATGCATGAATATAATTACCACGTGTTTTAAAGTGTGGTAACGAATGGATGGATATACGTCAAATTTAATAGGCGAAAAGTGACAGAGCTGTGTAATGCTCTTAACTAAGTTTCTCAACAAACTTCCAGTGGACGACAACGTTTCACCAGTGAATAGGTTTGCGAATTAATTTTTCTTTTTAATTCACATTTAACAAAATACTCGTAGTTCAGTGTAGAAACTTTTGGTTCACAAAATGTGCGAAGCGCACGCAAAATATTATTACCTGCCAGCCAGTTATTTAGGATTCGTAGCCGTTGATGCGAAGTAAGTTTATTTCAATTTCTGCCACTCTGCTGTCATCCATCGGTGACAACGACATTTATTTCTAAATAAATGTGTTGAGAATTACACACACGTGTATGTAAATAGATGTCCACTAAATCAGGGTGCCACCTTTATCCAATATATTTGTTTTACGTCCAACCAATTTATGTAAATTGTATAATTAATTTGATATGTTTTACACTGAAAAACAACAACCATTTACTAAATATAAAAACATATGTATAAGTATGTATGTATGTGTTTTAAATTATTTCTATATGGTGCTTGTGATTAAAATTTTAATTGATTTTTTATTTCCTGATAAATAAAAACAATGTGGCAAACCAGACTCTTTGATGCATCTCGAACACTAATATTATTTAAAGGGTCTCAAAAGCAGTCAAGAGGTCTTGTGCCTTGAATAAAGAAGAAAAAACTTGAAGGTGTTTGACCTTCAAATTATGGGAAACACACGCACACGCAGATATCCACACCTACACAAAACGCAGACGAAAGCCAGACTTAAGAAACTTGTCTTCTTAAGTTTTGAGCACGGAATGTATTGTCATACAAGCATTTTGGCAAAGCGTCGCAGTGGATTATTGCACCGGCAACAAGACCTAAAAGAACTGTAGAAATACGAAAAAAAGTATTAGCCAGACGGCACTACATACATACACACATACACACATACATTTGTATGGATATTTGAATTTGAAGAATGTGGACACTGTGAATTATTACCAACTTAAATTCGGTTTATCCGCTTGTCTGGTTTTAGTTTTAAGTCTGGTTTTCTTAAACTTGTGAGGACTCCTCATTATTCGAGAAATAAGTTTTAATTGCAAACAAGTTTTTGGTCAAAGATCTCCAAAAAGACGGATCCGGACAAACACTTTTTGTCAGATTAGGAATAAAACTACACATAAATCAATTTATAAGCCGATGATAATAGTTCGAGGTCTTGTAAATATGTCCGATTCACTTTTCTTAACATTATTCCTTCTTTAAATGTGTATCTACATACATATGAATGTATGTACACGTTTCGTGAAAGTATAAAAATTCAATAATGCACAATATTTCCTTCAATTGTCTCCCCAGATGGCACTTTGTTCGCAACAGCTGATTAATTTTTTAATAGTTGTCGTGCAACAGACAGAAAAATAATCAATTAATATGTCATAATTGTTGAAGAAAAAAGTAAATGTTTTATGATTATTTGATTTTTTACTCAAATTTCGAAATCTGCCAACGTTGTTTTCAGACAAAAAGAGCAAACAAATCTGTGTAAACAGTTTGTAACCCGTTTATTTCATCAAATTCTTTTTATTATTATCGCTACGAGTTGAAATCATGACGCGAGAATTGTGTTCGTTCGTTGCGTTTGTCGTCATGTTGTACTCGACGACAACCTTTTTGTTTCTTATTTAATTTTTTAAGTTTGAATAAATAAAACGTAAACAAAAAATATGTATCTTTAATAAGAAATTGTTCGTTGAGTGGTTGCTGCCTGCTTCAGCGCAAACATGTTAAAGAAAACCCCTAAATTTTTTTACGGTCGTATTTTATAGTTGAAGGATGGATATTCGGGGAAACGACAATTAAAAAATATTTTATGAGTTTAATTAATACGTAAATAAAAACGATCGCTAGTTCTTTTTTTTTTTAAATTTATTAGTAACTGAAAAGCGATAAAAAAGTTAATTTCTTTAATTACGTCTGTAAAACTAAATTTCCATCTCCGTATCCGAAACGTCCGTCTTACTATTTTTTACGTTAAATTTTGTTGCATGTAAACAATTCACGACTTGTGTAACTTGAGAAGTCGGTACGACATGAGTGAATTTCTCCTTCGATGGCTAATTATTTCGTAAAGTGTTAAACAATTTTACCTTAAAGAATCTTCAAAATGCAAAAAAGATTCAAGAATTCCGTTAATCGCTTCTTCTGTCCTCATATCGGATGTGACGTGATCGATTGCACACAAGCGGTGTCAACGTCATTACTGGTCCCAATCACACTTACGAAACTAAGAGGTCGTTTCACGATCCTTAAAACGAGGCAATGCGAACAATACATCAATGCAATAGGTCCACCATGGCACGTAACGAATATGAAATTAAATTGCCAGAGTACGGAAATAGCAGCGAAAAGCGAAGAAACAAATTTTAATTTTTGTTGTGCAAATTAAATCCTGTTTTGCCATCGTTTGATTTTAAATTAATAATACTACAAATTTGGCACAATGTGTTTGATTTTCCTATGAAATCATGTTAAGTGGACATGAAGTGACAAGCGATTTTACTTCATTGTAGATTCTGCTCATTTTAAATTAACTTTTTTTGGCTATTGTTTTTTCACCCGAGTCTTTGGTAGGAATCGGACCTGCGACCTCTGGGCTGTTGGTCGAGTACTCTATCAACTCATACATCGAGGCAAACTTGATTTAATGTAAATGTGTTTATGCAAAAATGTCGAGTTAGATATTCTTGAATATTAGAATTCTATTATTATAATTTATATTATTGAAAAAAAATATTTGTACGGTTTAATCCGTTGGATGTGAATCTGATGTTCGCGGTCGTAACCACTGAATAATTACCATTATTTTGAAAATGTTGATTAAATTAAAAGTGTTGAAACTTCAAATAACTATTTACTGGTCATAAATACATACTTATATACCAAATCAGTTCACTGCTACGAATAAAATTGACAACTTTCTAATTTACCGTTTTGACCAAAAATGCCTCTGGCGTTGACCAGTTTTTGAATACGTTTCGAGCTCATTCAATGTCTCAAGCAAATTTGTATTCAATAGCCGTTTAGTGACACTTCAGTGTCAAAAGAGAAGAGAAGAGCAGACCAAAGTGTGGCTCTATTCACATCATTTGTCGACAATCTATTTCAATTGTTGTTGTTCTAATTTTATTTTAAATTAAATTCAAAATTAACAATTTTAGCGGCGGTGGCTTTTTTAAACTCTAGTTATTTTTGCTACCGGTTTCCATAAATTAACTTTTTGTTGGGATAAAAAACTGAAAACAACGAAAATTGGCATAATTTGTCTCAAATGAAATAAAATAAGAAATTTGCTAAAGCAACCACAAATTTCCCCCCTCTTGAATGAAAACTTTTCCTCAGCCTGTTTGAAAGTTATTAAAAAAAATTGAAGCAAAATGAAATGTAAAGAATTTTGGGGACAAACAGTAAAATTTTTCATTATGTCGTTGAAAGAAAACTAATATTTAAGCCAAACAGTTTTCAATTTACATCAATCGTCCGTACGTATGTTGTATAGATGTATAGGGTGTTTTTTATTGAGGTATAGAACTTTAAGTTGGCATCACTTTTTTAACTGGCGGCCATTTTGTCAGCTGTCAAGTGATTAATATTTAGTTTGGTTTGCCATTTCATCATGAACAGGTTGAAAAAGGAACAACGCTTGCAAATCGTACAAATTTATTTCGAAAATAATGGTTCAGTTCGCGAAGTTTACCTAGATACTTAGATGCTGATTTTCATCGCAAAATTTTGTTCAGTGATGAGGCTCATTTTTGGTTGAATGGCTACGTCAACAAGCAAAATTGCCGCATTTGGAGTGAAGAGAATCCACATGAGACCTTTGAGACGCCATTACATCCACAAAAACTGACTGTTTGGTGTGCTCTATGGGCTGGCGGAGTCATTGGGCCAACATACGGCCCCATATGCTCGAAAAAGTGGTTGAAAATTGGACCTGTAGAATTGGCTTTATTCGAGCCAGCCGCGGCGGCCACATGCCCGAAATCATATTTAAACATTAATGGCATAAAATTATCCTTCCAATAAAGCCAAATTGATGGACATTAAAACGATTTTCTTGTGTTTTATTTCAATTCAAAGTTCTATACCTCTAAAAAAACACCCTGTATATAGTATTTTTTAAACTTCTCGGGATTATTTTTTAATTTTCTTGGTGAAACACTTCGCATTTTTCACTTTATCTCTTCGAAAACATTTTAAAGAAATAATATATCATTTGAAAAATGTTCGTAAAACTCTCATTCTTCGCGATATTTTTAACTGTGAACTATTTCTGAAATAGGAGCAGAAGTCCGATTCTATACTATTTTCCTGTTTGGGATTTTACAAAATTACAAAGTCAACAGAGGCATGAAGGGAATTCTGTTCTTCTCACAGCCTCATCCATCAATTTAAATTACGTTTGGCGATACCTCTAGAAACAGCTTTAAGTTTATTTTCATTACAAGTTAAAAAATCTAACAAATCTATTGTACTTTAAAATAAATATGTTTTAGTCAAAAATAGGAGATTTTTTTAGTTTCAACAATTACCATTAATTGAATACCGTTTGGCATTTTATCGTGTTGACAGTATTTGCAAGTATCATAACCAAGTGTAAATTTCCTGAAGTACTGTTTGAAAAATATTCGTTAAACATTAGAGCAGAACTTTCCTGCAACATCAACAAAGACTGCAAATATGTATGTACATGTATACTTGCATCACACGAACACCAAGAATTGCCGTTTCATTTATTTGATTAAAAATCAATTAAAAACTACAATAAACTTTTGTAAAATATTCAATTGAGTACAAACTCTCACTTTCTGTGGCCACTCATTTCAATCATCCGCCCAGAACTTGTACTTGTGAAATATGATTGAGGAAAACAACGCGAAAAGATAATTGGAAAACAATTTCGCGCTGAGTGATTGTCAGTCGGGCAAGTCAAGTCATCAGTTGAACGTAAACAGTGTCACGCTGATGACAAATGGAATCTTTAAACTCTTTATGTACTCGATCGAGTCTCAGACACCAGCGTTGTCGTTCACGCACTCACTTGACTGCGAAATGACCTCAATACGGAGCGAAAATGTAAAAATGTAAAAATGTCAAATTAGGTACTAGGAACTGTAGAATATTTAAAATAAGTGTTAATTTAAGTTTAATGGAATAAACAAGTTCCAACGATTAAGTTCGTTCTCCGCACGCCTTGAAAAACATATGCCAGCAAAAACATATTCATTTTTACATTCAAGTTTTTCCCGTAATTTAATTGATAAGGAAATAATCATATTATCCCAGCAGTTGTGTTCTCTTTTGTTACGTTTATGCGTAAAATACTTGTATGTATTTCGAAACAAAAACATCGAACAAACCATTTCAGCATACGGATGCAGGAACGTGTCACTGTCCAGTTGAATGACTGGCGATGGCGTTGAGCAGCATTTCGTGCAACAACTGCCACACAATTAATATAAAAATGAACCATTCGAACCGAATAAATGGGTCAATATTGCACGGACACACTTGCATGCACCTCGAAACAAACCAAAAACCAACTTGAAAATGGCAAGCAAAAAGCTTTGAGTGTTGGCGACGGACAGGACAGTCACTGGACATGTACATCCGCATGTATGTAGGTATGTATGTACGTGTACGAAAGAACGTACGAGTGCAAACAAATGATGACGATCGGAATGATGTTGAACTTATTTTCCGTTCCGTTTTTTTTTTGTTTGGACTATAGCCCTTTTCACATTTGCAACTCTTTTATATTTTCCTGTTGAAGTTAATCTTGGTTAAAGCCTTCTTGCATTGGATATAAATTTCATTTCAATTCGGTTGGCACCAAAAATGAACATTGAAATGCCAGAGAGGGAAACCTGAAAATCGTTATTTTGATTGGGTCTTAAAGCAGAGTTCTGGCATATTCTGGCGACAGCCCGGTCCAAATTGAGAGCGATGGTAAAGTTGAAAACATTTGTAATTCGGGAAATTGTCTTAAATGAGGCTGAAAACCGTTTTAACGAAAATGGATAAAATATTGGCAAAAGGATGGTATTTTACGCGGTAAAATAAATGGAAATAAGACAAGACTGCTTTTACATTGGACGGCTTTTGTGGCAGTGATTCGTAAGCTTGGGAGTGTAAAGCGTTCAATTTAAAGCGTTTAAATAAATAAAATTAAAATAAATACATACAACAACTGCAAAGGAAACACGAACGGACAATAAAATGTTTGCCAAAAGAGCCGCAGCAGCGAAAGAAATGCCAGAGCAATTTAACAAACCTCGAAATTTGAAAACGACCCGATCAAATGATCTCACTTTTTTCCGTATTATATTGACAAGCGAATGTGAAACAGAGTTGAACGATAACGAAAGATATTAAAGACAACTTGTATATAGAAGCCTTTTAATATAAAGTTTGATGTTACATTAAAAGGAGTTCATGTTAAATCAATACCGGCATCATATTGCTTTCAACATTTTCTTATGAATATGTAGTTCCCTTCTATATTTGAGCTCGAGCTGTTTCAAGCTAAAACAATATTTTTATTTACATATTTACATAGAAAGCGGCGAATAAAATTGCACAGAGACTTTTTAAACTGTCCTGTATATTCTGATTGGATTTTGTTTTTGACATTTTTACTTGACTTGTCTAAAAGAATTTTTTGGATCCCACTCAAAAAATTTTGCACTTCAATAGTTGAATACTTGCAGTAGCCACATTTACTTGCATTTTTTCATTTCAGTCATTTGTTTTTTGCGGTGCCCGAAGCAAATTATTACAACTTGTGCACATTCCAGGACTTACATCTTTTAGCAGTCACGTGTTCAAATAGTTTATATAAAATATCTCATATATTTAAGTATCAGATTTTGAGATATTCTCGGCTTAGATTTCTTTAGAAATGAATATGAGTTTTCCGCTCAAAATTCATAAGTGCCAAAGATTTAGTTAAATCTTCAACAATATTTATCTTTCAATATTCACAAAAGGTATCTGTGTGATAAATTTCAAATACATCGTATGAAAATCCTTGAATAAGAATTCACTTATTGTCAAAAATTTCTTGCTTTAAACGAAAGTATTTGTTGAACAAACTTGATCTCTTAAAATCGGTTCGAATCCTTTAAAATAGAATTTATGCCTAAATAATTTAAATCGGCGAAAGGACTTACTTTTGTTATTTGCAGAATAACTGAATAGCAATCATTTAAACATTTAAATTTCTTCATCGTTTGAAAAAGAAGATTGAAAACAGAACTTTTAGTGATTGCAAACAAAGTCATTTAATGCCAAAAACAAAGTTTAGGAAAAGAGAAGTACAAGAACACAAGAAAAATAAAGATTTTAAGCTCTTCATTAAAGTTTCAAAAGTAGACATTTGGCTTTTGAAATCTTTTTTCATTGAATTTTATTCTTCTTGAATATTTGTATTATTGCTTTGAATTAACTTAATTAGAGCCAATAAGAGCCGTAAAAATATTGTTATTGGATTGCAGCTTTCTGCTGATTCGCAAAATTTTAAATCTTTCTCCTCCGTCTTGAAAACTTGTTTAATAATTAAAATTCAAACGGGTTTGCTGGAATAATTTTACTAAAAACTTTAATTTTAAAAGATTTCATTAATTCGCGACTAGAATAAAATATTTGAAAACATTTTAAAAATAACCAAACGATACTCGTATATGTGATTTTTTAAGATCTTGTCATGGTCACAGAGCAAAATTTTTAAACAACTGGTTCTTTTCACATTTTAATATTGTAGTAAAATTCGTTTCTTCAGAAATTGTTGTTTACTACAAAATATTTAATGCTTCAGCAAAAATACTTCCAGACCTCATAAATATGGGAGAAAAACATAATCTTTTATTTATATGGGTCATTCCGTAACGGCCACTTGTCCATCATAAATGGATGCATATCTAAACTACACATACAGCCATATAAAAATGTTTTATTACATCAAAAAACTAAAAATTTGGGATGGCCTTTTTACTGTTTCATTGGTAACGAACAATTTACTGCGATCAAATTTTCTTTCAATTCCATCAGAAATTGCAGTCAATTTTCCATTTGCCCTGGAAAGCCGCATTTGTTTACTTTTTAGATCACTTAATATTTTTATTGAAATTTCAGAAATACGCGCTTTGTTCTGTAATCCTATAGAAAGCAGAGCCTCCATATCTGGTAGCAAGAATTGAACTCAAAAAATGAGCAAATGGGAGAAAATCTATGAGAAATAACATTAAAATTTTCCATATTTACCGAAGAAAAAACTTTGCACTGCCTTTATTTTCTATTCCAATAAATTTTTCATCATTCATTGGCTGACAACATTTTCAATTTAACCTAGAGCTTTGAATCAATCAGTTAAGGTAATAAGCCTCGCACATTAAATAGAAGGATACGTTTTTGCAGCGCTTTTTGTATTCCGAATGCAACTAAATTAGCCTGTAGACACGCGTTTTGTTCAATTCAGGGCAGTGCGAATATACATTTTCCTATTCTTTAATCGCAGCCAACATCATACGTCCGAAAAAGGTACTGACCCTGTTTGAGGCGTAGTTGCACTTAAACAACTTCTTCAAGGAAAACTCTTGTCCTGTTTCCAGTTCTAGTTATTGATACACGAATTTTTATTCATTTAATACCTTCAGTACGCTTTTTATAGCCGCATGCATGACGAACTCCATTAGGCAAATAAGATTTTCATTACATGTCCACAATAAAGTGCTCATAAAAAGCAATCCTGTTTATTTCTTGCTGAGGGCAACAAATCAACAATAGAATTATTTGGAGCAAAAATAAAATCAACTTTAACTGCACCACAAAATGGCAATGAACAAGTATTTAAAAACGTTTATAGATTTTTGAATGGGTCAACAAAAACATTACTGCCGCTAATAAATTGAATGCAGGAATGGGCATCAGCACCAAACATTAATTAATTAATATGCACCAAATTTTACTTACATTGCAACCGTTGTCAGCTTTTTCGCATTCAGCTCCCACACACGCACCAAACAAATCCCGCTTTTCGTTGCCGCAAACGTCTTTCTGCTCATTCAAAACATCTCCTTGAACTAGTAACCTTTCGCTCTAAAACCGGCTTCTTCCAGTCTTCGTTGGAAGTTTACTAGTTCAAAGTGAGCTTCACGTCGAATATTGATTTGCCGCAATACTCGTCAGTTTATACAGCATGAGCAGAACACAACACAAGCAAAACCAAACATTTTCCAAGGAAACTCATCTCTAGAGACCATTGAGGGTAGGATGGAGATTGCTTGTGGCTGCTATTTTCTGTTCGTCGTCAAATTTACAGAAATACGAGCAACCCCTGAACGATGCCAATCAGTGAAGCGTAAATTTGAGCACAGCGCCAGCGTGTCTTCAAATTGAATCCAATTCTTTTGGCTTCAAGCCTTGAACAAGGTGCCAGTGAACCTACAGGCCACTGTTGTATTTGCATTTGCGCTAATCGGTTGTTTATCGCCCAGTAATCGAAGTGCACGCCGTGTGGGCCTCTCGATCATTCCAACAATCAGTGATACGATTCAAGCAATGAAATGACTCTGTGGATGTAGTCAGGCGTTGTCTGCAATAAAGAAAGATAAGGTCGAAATGAATTGCCCATTATTTAGAGAGTTTTAGGTGCTACTCGTCGGTTTTCAGATCCTGATTTTGCCAATTTAAATTTAATATAATATAATAGCGTAGCAGTTGTTGTATGGCCAAGTTTTTATAATTTATTTGGTGATGTATTTCAAATATGACTTTATATAGATATGACTTATTTACATTGTATCTAAAATACTAGTTCCTTAAAGATACTCTTGAATCACTCGACTCAAGATTGATTTTCTTAACTTTGTGTTTGCTGGGCTAACTATCATAAATATGTACGTTTGAATAAAAAATGCAAGTAATTGGTGTGTTGAGGTAACGTGTAAAAACCGACATAATCAACAGCTTCAGACTGATACGTATCAGTCGTGCTTTCCCTTTTCCATTTTCTTTTAATCCATTTTCGTAACGCTGCTGGCTCCTGCCTTCTGCTTCACACACAGTTTACTTCTTATTTGCACATCATTAGCAGACAAGGTAAATTGTTCCGTGAGAGAGAACTACTGCGGGCTTTAAATAAAACTTCGTATATTAAAGCAAAAGCTCTTACATAAATTGTATTTGTGCCATAAAAATGTTCAAGAGTGAACTGAGTGGTTGATTTCTGAAAATTCTAGATCAAGTATATAAGAAGTTCTTGTTGGCTCCCCGTCTTTTGGCCTAATAGAGGTGTAGAAAGTTTCGGGAGTGGATGCCACAAATTAGTATCGAAAATGTGAACCAAACGAATTATAATCTCAAAAAGAATTATAATCTCAAGGCAAAAGACGGCTGTACATTTATATCCGGTCAGTCCAGTCAGGTCACAACGAGCTAAATTATCTGACAACTTAGACTTAGTTCCTCCGATCTATAAGTTCATAGAGGTAATGAAACGACAGCCATTTACGCTGAAGGAACTTTCATTGGACACTGGCACCGGTTGTTTGACGACCCAGAAGGGTAAATAGGAAGTACAATAGCTTTTGCTTCGCTCTTCGCTCTTTGCTCAATTTCTCAGCTTCTTGCAAGCTGAGCCGATGCAACAGACGTACAAATTTACAAAAATAGTATTCCTCGCCTTTAGAAGTCTGCAAAAACTCGCATCCAATACTCCTTACTGCGTGCTTTTGCAAGTGCTTTCAGTGTAGTCATAGAACAACAACTCAATTCAATTCAATTTGAACATTTTGGTAATGGATTTATGACCATATTCGGATCATGACCTACAATTTATTGATTTGCAAGGTCTTGTATGCAAAGTTTAATTGTTGTGTGCTTGTGCTTTGCAAAGTGTCTTCAATTGGAATGCAAAAACATATTGAAAACAATCTATAAGCAAAAACCACGACAAAATCAATATGTACAAACTTATACTACGATTGAGCGTAAAAGTTTCAAGCAAAAATAGATGGCATTCAGCCCATGAAAAATAAAAACAATTAGAAACGATTTATCTACCCTCGTATTGTCTCTAAATAAAAGCAATCTCTTAATAAATTACTTATGCCACTTTTCTGACTCATTCCACACATTTTGAAATTAGTATGCGCGTGTGTGTATGTGTGTGTCTACATATTTTTTAATATTCTTTAATGAAAAAGTATACACATGTACACGTATATGTATGGGAGTGTAAATACATATTTAATTTGTTGATAAAAATTGGCATACTTTGTATGATGTATTAAAGCCAAGTAAACATTAATGACAACTAAGAAGGCAGGCAGGCAGGCAAATGACGTCATTTTAAAAGCAAATGTTGATTTAATATTGTATTTTTTTGGCTTCGGGCAAATTGGCAAAACTTAATCTTTTTATTTTTATGATGAAACAAATCATTTTTTATTTTCATTTTCCCAACTGCTCAAAAAAAAAATATTAGAAACATTTTTCAAAGTCACATTTAATGTTCAATTTATTTTCGAAACGTTGTATGTTAAATATCCCTTTCGATACGCGGGCGGGTGAAATCCAAATGGCCTGCCAATTATTTACTTTTTTTGAAAATGCTTTCGCGTATTTTGCTTTTTCGAATTTGTGTGAAATAAAACCATAAATAATATTGTTATAAAATGTTAAATGATTTTGGAGATGACAGCGTTTATTTTAGTTTTAGACAGCGATTTGTTGATTTGTGGGAAACAAACAAGTGGTTGGTTGTCGTTTTGCTGTCCCCCTAAAAGCGCCGCCAAACCAGCATTTTCGAAGTGTTTTAAATATTATTTCACTTTGAGCAACAAATAGCTCTGTTCGGTTGGCAGTGGCCAGCTATTTACCTTTCTTTCACGCTTTTTGTTTATAAATCGTCCATATTGTTTCGGGTCGCCAATTTTTGGCTTTGCAACTCGCCGCTGACGCTCGAGCAGTTAAATAAAAATTAATATAATTATGTAAGCAATAAATAGACACTTAATAATGATTGGTTGATTATTTTCGTCTGAAATTATTCTTTTGATCCTGTGTTCAACTGCACTTCCACACATTTGCTGTGTGGTAGAACTGTATGCCCGCAGGAGCGTAGACTGATTCGTGGCCCGTCTTTAACAACTTCACTGATTCATTTTGGCTATTTTGGCACTTTTCGAGCGCAACACTGACTGTTGCAGTGAAAGTTTGTTTGTCACAAGTTCGCCAAAGCCCTTTTGTTTCATTTCTCACTGTGAATCCAGCCTTTACACTACAACCTAAATACAAAGTTTCTGTTGAAACGTTCGACTGGAAATATCGTTGAACCGATCCAAAGTAAAAGTCTATGTACTTGACTAGTGTGTGTTTAATGCAAATTGAATTTGTATTGTATTTTCATGATGATGTTGTTTTCGCAACGAATGTGCATGAATGTGAACAGAAACGTCTGCTTTGCTTTTGTTAAAGTGTCGTTTTTATGTTTGTCTTCGCCGCCTCATACCCTTCGCCGTCCCCCTCCCTACATCAAATAGTTATTTATTTTAGTTTAAAAAGTTTAAGAAAAAGTTAATTGTTGGCATTGTTGTTGGCCTTTGCTTGCACACCTAATACGTTGTCACAGTAGTGTTTGTTGCAGTCTACGTTGCGATTGTCGTTGTTGACAAGATGCAGACGACAGGCAGACGGACAGACGGACAGAGGGACGGACGGACGGAAATGTACAGCTACTTGTTCACTAAGACTTCTTATAGTATTTGCTACGACTACGAGTAGAGTAGAGAGTGCGTATTTATTTCAAAGTTCAGTTTGTTAAACTTTTTCTTTTTTCTGATTTTTATTCTTTCCGTCTTTCTCTTCGCTTTAAGTTTTTTTAATATTTAAACAAGTGTCGTTTGAGAGCAGGCTGAACAATTTAGCATTTCATAAAAACATCATCATCTCGTTGCATGATTCCATGAGAGAGTGAATCGGTTTTCCTGCGTGCTGCAACCATTAGATGGTCTTTGTACGTTGAGTGAGAAAACATCGATGGCTTAACCCAGCAAATACGTATTTCGACCCAGTTATCGAGGAAAGTTCAAATAACATCCAAAAATCGTAAATGAAAATATTATAAGGAATCTCGTGATCAGCACAAGCTAAAGGCTAACACTGAATTCTCTCCTTATGCGTTCACTAGTTCATTCTTTACAGAGAACTCACGAAGTAAGACAGCTTTCATAGAACCACTCCAGCGAACCATTCACTTCATAATTCATATATTAGTTTACCGAATTAGATCAATTTAGGTTTGTAATGGTCATCCATATACCGAATTTTTGCTGCAACTTTTATTTTTAAAGTTATTCTCAGAAGTAATAATTTTGTACAAAATTACCTAGAGATGTTAATTTTTTTGTTTGGTATTGGTGTAGCCAATAAGACTAAAAAAACCAACCGTGAATTGGTTTGTCATCATTGCCGCCCAAATTACAGTCATTGTTGTATTGGCTTTCTATTTTTAAGATTGTGTGTTCCTTGGAATGCCAAAAATACAGAAAATGTGTGTTTCAACGCGAAACGCCACACAAACAATCGGAAGGCATTGTCCCGAATATTTGTCTGCGCCACCTTTGCCACCTTCACATCGCCACTTGTTTCCATGCCATCAACACTATCATCAAAAGCGCCAGCCAAACCAACTCACAAGAAATGAAAACGAAATTGGCACGTACAATTGTCGACGGCGACGACAACGACATCGATGATGATGACGATGATGATGGCGATGATGACGACGTTATTGTCGCTTTTGATGTTAGTGCTGGCAGTATCGGCATAATAGATTGTAGGTCTTCCCATTATTGTGGTATCGCACACGCTCCGCAAACGTCATTTCCGAAAGGAAGGCAGAAAGACAACAGCACACACAGCAAAGTTGCGTTCCTCCAATACAACATAGTCATAACTCAACAAAGTTAGTTTTTGAGCTTAAAAACAGATTCATTTCTTTCTTCTCTGAGTTAGGATCGGAGGCCGTTCAAGTAGCGATACGTACATTCGTGCTAATGTTTGTCTAAAAAATTTGTCTTGCAAATAACGAAGTTTTTGCGGCTCTCGCAATCGAAACGTCTAATACATTCCTCAACTTTTTCCCACTTGGGCCCTCCACCGCTGTTTCGGTAAGATTTTTCCTACAAGCACAAAGATATTTTACGCCTCATGCCCCGACCTCAAAAAGTTTCTCTGCCATTCGACGTGTATTTGATTTCAATGTTTTGGTGTTTATTTAGTCAATATTTTTTGTGTTTTTTAAAAAATTTCCCTCAAACAGATTCTGTTAATTGTTGTTGTTCGTGTTCGTGTTTGTGTTTGTGTTTTAACACATTTTTTCTTTTTATTTCTGCTTTTTTATTATTTGTGGGGCGAGCCTTCAAGTACTTAAACAACATTTAAATATGTACCTACAAATGTTTAATGCTTGTTGTCGTTTTTCAAATACTTTTAACGTAAGCGGCACTTGCGGTCGAACTCATGCGATGTTTTAAGGCCCATATTAACCGGAATGAAAAAGTTTCTCAACATTTGACTGAAGTTCTTGATTGAAAGTGAATTAAGAAATTATTACAGCACCAAATTTTGCGCAGCACTGCTCGTGATTTTCTTTGTTTTCGCTTCGAGGTGTCCGTCCGTCTTGAAAGTTTTCTTTATAGTTTGGAGATTTTCAACTTGTCTACTTTTTGCTTTGCGAAGAAAAACCAATATTCAATGAAATGTACAAATAAAGTACCAGGGAGCTGGAGCAAATGTATCGTATTTATGCAGATTAGGTAATTTCAGAACAGAAGAACATTTTTCCATTCCGCTGAAAATGTTTTTAGTCTTTGAAATTTATTTTTTACACAAGTGAAGACAAGTTTGGCAATTATTATTCACAATAAAATAAAACCAAATTATGTATTTAGATTTATCACGTTTAAATAAACATTTACTTTTTTACACGACTGGCTTGAGAGGAATTTCAAACGACCGTTGAAAAATAATTGACATGATTTAGAATTAGTTACGCTTCTGGAGCTTTAGAGCCAGCAGAGACCCAAACGTAAAGACAACGAATGTGGCAAGTCAAGGTGGATATCCGAAATGCTGCACTGGGACGCTGTGTGCAGTTTCCCACAACCATGATTTAATTTTAAGAACACTTCAGAAATGCTTCCAATCTCCACTTACTTGACTCTAATTTCAGCTTACGGCTGTTAACCTTTAGTGCACGTTGCGCACTCCTGTGATCTAAAGACGGAAAATATATCGTGTCACTTCTACTTAAAACAACAAAAATACTTTGCTTCTAAAATGGCGAAGTATGAACAGCAGGATTTTATCTGCAAAACTTCTCTTGTGCTTAAATCATTTTCGTACTTGATTTTGATTTGCCTCCTAAACAATCATGTGAATGGCCGACTGCATGAATGAATGAATGGCTGAATAGTTGACTGATAATGATAAGGTTGCTGCCACTAAAAATAAAAACTCTTTACGGTAAAGACAACTGTAAAGAAACAAAAGAAATGCCCAGAAGCAGTAGTGCGAGTGCGCGCAACTTGAGGCCTGTACGAGTATCTTAGCGAAATTTCGCCAGGAACGCCAACACAATCATTGTAAAAAACTCACTTTTTGTTGTTGTTTTTAAAACAGAGTGTTTCCAGGAGATAAATGGGAAATGTAACAAAGAAAAATACTTTAACAAGCGAAGTAATTGCGAAACGAACTTTCTGTTTGATTCGTTTCCATATTTTACTCATTTCGCCAATTATATAATAATATCAAAATTCTTCCGTAGAGCAGTTCCGTGAAACTTGCTGTCTTCAAAAAGGGGTTTCTGTTGCTCGTTTGGTGTTCAGTAAGATAATTTAAATTAAAAATGTTAGACAAACAAAATTTGCACTTCAGTTGTTCTATTCTGATTGCTTCTGCAATACGCAACAAAAACTGTGCCTAGACAGAGTCATAAGTACATAAATTAGGATATAGGGAAATTTTGCGCACGTGCATAATTTGTGTTCGATCCCTATAACCTAAAAGAGGAAAAACGGACAAATAGTTTTAGTACTGCTCTAGATCCAATTGCTTGGCGTTACAGACAGAGTTGTGATTTTCCGAAAGTGCTCTACACCATCATTTTGTAAAAGATGAAATTTTAATTTTATTCGCATAAAAACATTCCAGTTGAAGAGAAACGCGTCCGCCTTTATTAATTTTGGCGCAATGCCGTATTAAAACACTTACATATTGTGCATATGTACATAAATGCATCGCGTCCAAAGTGTAGCGAACTTTTGAGTTTTGAGTCTCTCTGCCGTTTTACAAGTCAAGCTTTCAAGCTTTCAAGTACAAGTAACACGGGCATTAGTGCCTCCAAAAGCAGCTTAACAGCGGTGAGTGAGTGTTTACACGGGTGTGTATCAGTGAGTTGTTGGCTTGGTGTGTACGGCACTAATGTTTGTACGAGTAATGCCAGCTGATAGATTCTTATCTAAATAGTTGTCTTAATGCGAGCCAAAGCGTGTGCATGCATGACTGTGTGCTTTTCCACATTATTTGTTTGGTCGACAATATGGACCATGAGTAATTGTTTAAGTAGCTGAATACTTAAAATCATGGTCGCTGGAAGAGATGTTGGCGTATGAAAGTGCAAGGAAAAAACAAACGGAGAAAACTGATAAAAAGAAAAAAAGAAGAACAAAGCAAAAAGCAAATGCTTTTCAGGCGGAAATTTTTATTGTTCAAATATTATGTACGAGTATATTTTCTTACGAAATAAAAATAAGCAACAGTAAACAAAGGCACAGAGAAATGTAGCCAGAAATGCGAATAAACTGCTTTTTAAATGTGAAAACTTAGTTGGTGGTGGTGGCAGCAGTTGCACGACTAGGATCTGACAGGTTAGAAGTCTTATCTTTACTAATGCCGCTCACTGAAGGAATATAAATATGTATGTATGTATGTATGTATAATGATTTACTATTTTCATATGTACAATGGACATACATATGTATGTCGGCCTATCGCAATCTCGCAAATATATATGTTTTGGGAGAAAGAATCTCACTAAAGCCAACAGCTAATTGCGCTTGTCTTTCTTCTGAAGTTTGCAAAAAGCACACTGGCTTGTAAACACAAGTCATAAAATTTTAAAATTATTATCGGATTTCTTACAAGCTTGAGACGCCAGGAACAATTGTTGCGTTTCTTGGCATTTATCGTAAATGTTTCACTGCCGTTCATTTTGCAGAAGAGTCGAAAGCGCAGAAAGAAAGTTTTTTTGGACAAGTAAAGCAACATCCGCTTTGGTAGCAAAACTTGTTCACCTGCGTGCACTTTTTTGAACGAGCAAAATGTTAAAGGTTGTATGTGAAGTTGTGAAGCGTTTAAATTAAATTCACACTTTGGGATTGGGATTGTTACTCGTACATATATTTTTTGGCTGGCCAGCTTTATTTGTGTCAACGTACATACATACAGATATAGTTTGTTCGCCAAACCGATCTCCCAGAAATTGAAAGAAAATTTCTGTTTCTTTATTTGCTTGTGATGTCTTTTTATTGCTTTCCTATTTTCTATTAAAAAGAAGTGCAAGAATTTGGACCTTCAAAAGTTGATTTAACTGATCGACAGAGGTGTGAACAACGATAACGACAAGAAAAGTGACAAGTTTTAACAATAAACAGCTAAACAAATAAAGATTCTCTTTCCTACGATAGAGATATTCACAGCCAGAAACAGAAAAATGTTTTGTTTGCCCTTAAACTTCAAAACAAATACGAGTAAATTAACGCAAAGGTTTTGAGTGTGGAAAATATTGTAGTTGTGAATGTCTGTGGAAGTGCTTCAGCCAAATTATCACTCTCACCTCATTTTCTGTGTGAATTTGTTATTTAAGGTTTAAAACTTCACACATATAGAATTATCATGTCTACTCAAGTAAACGGCAGTTTGGCAAAGAAGTAGATTTGCTTTTATACTATATGATGTATTTTGAATTAAAAACAAAAGATTTTCTCACACTCCCTTCATCCTTGTTTAACACCCTGGAAGTACCAGTAGTTCGCATTCAAATCGTAAATTTCTTTACAGCATTTTGGAGACTGAAAATGCGCAAAAGTGCAGCAAGACATTTGAAACAAATGTAGTGCCAAGTCGTGTAGGGCACCACTTTATAGTCTAGTTTGAACTTTTTACATCAACATATTGAAAGTTGTGCATGATTAAGTATTACTCCAAAACTGCTTGGAATGGCAGGCCGGATTCAGGTCTCACATATTCACTCTACAACAAGGCACAAAATCTTAATTTCAATAATTTGCGTCCTCTTTAAAGAAATGTGTCTTGTTAAAAAGTAATTGAATCCGAACGGCCAAATTAACGCGAAAGAATGGAAAACTGAAACGCAATTTAGTTCATTCATGGAAATCAATATGTAACTATTGCATTTTTCTTTCTTTGCAGAAACATCCACACTGCGAGCGCATTTCCAACCACCCAGGGAGATTTACCTTTTTCATTAACACTAACAACATTATCGCTGACGTTTTTTTGTTTTGTGCTTTTTTCCATTTTTTGCTTAATCATATTTATCTTGTTGGCGCTCGTCGGAATATCAGAAACTGTTTAAAGATAAAGACCTACAAAATACGCCACTACCAACCGAACGCATTTATAATTAGAATTTAACAGGCAAAACGGAATACAAGAACGGCATCCTTTTGCCAACGTTTCTATTCGTTTCTCGTGCATTCATTCGTTTAAGGACATTTAGAAGGGTTGAATAAAGGAAAAACAACTACAACCTGCCTGCTGCCAGCCACCAGCTGAAAACCTTTAAGTAATCAAACCAAACAACTCGTTCAGAAGAAGGACATACACCAATACACAGAAAGTTTTCTCTTTGAATATATCTACTACAGAAAACAACAACAAAAGAATAAATTTGCATAATTGGAGCTCAAGAGAGGTTGTGCGATTAAGTTGACTTGAGTTGGGGAAACAGACGAAGTAGTTTTTAATAGAAAAAGCAACTTAATCTGAAAGCGCCGTATTTTTACAGCGAAAGGTGAGTTTCAGTGTACATGTATGTATTTATGCATTGAATGTGAAAGTTGTAATTATACTTGTAAATTTCCGTTAAACCAAACCGTTTAAAGGTTAATGAGGTGTTTTTCCTAAGAGAACTTCTAGCAATTTACTTGACGCAGTGAAGCAAACCCGTTTATTTTAAAAACTTTACACATACAAACATATTGTACATTCACATTTATTCATGCATAAAAAAGCAGCCAGTATATTAAAAATTGTCTACCAACAGGATGTTAAGACTTTAATCCCTCGATTACTTCGAGTACTTACAATTTACAATTTCTTTGCCTTAATTTTTAATTGATTGCATATTTAGGAGATGCTTGCTACCGAAATCCAAAGGCAAAGCATTGCTTTAGCCAGTAAATCCATTAAAGTGTAAGCGTAGCTCGTCATAGCACAGTCCGTTGACGCGAACAAATATTTAACGCGGGAAATCTGACGTGCTAACGAGGGGCCTGGCAGGCTGCATGTGCATTGTACTTTAAAAAACTATTGTTTTTCAAATTTTTCTGCAAATCGTGGCCAGTGAGGCTACAAGTGACCAACACTTATGTTCACGTACACACGTACACATGTATGTATGCGCGTAAAAACACACTAACGAGCTGCAAGTTATTTTTCGAGGCGTCACGTCCATGACAAAATAAAATCACGCACCCAATTTAGTTTTGGCCGTAAATTAAATTAATAAAATTTCATTGGTTGATTCAAATTTGGCAAAGAAACACCATCCGCCGCCTCGCTGACAAAACGACAAAACAATAAACAGCATCCTTTATTCTGTGAATGCTGAAGTCACTCGTGCACACTGACATTAAAGGGGGCGGAAAATTTAAACAACTCTGGGGGTAATAAACTAAGGAGGTGGTTCAGTTAATTTACTTTTTTGCTTAAAAGTTCATTTCCGAGTCTGATAAGTAACACGAATAACTAATTATTTTTTAATTAATTCGTGTAGGCAGGGATTTAATGGATTCCGAGAATCAAAGCACCCGGTGGAGACTCAAAGGCTCGAATAAGTTATTTAAATACTTGACAGAGCTGAAGCTGGACTGCAACATGAAAAACGTATAAACTGCCACAAACTTTGGTTTCCTCATTGTGCCAATGTGCGAAGACGATGATTTGCGCTATACGTTCGGAAAACGTTTGAGGTGCCAGTTTTTATTTGAAATGTTTAAAAAATTAACCAAAAAAAAACGATGTTACTTGGTATGGCTCCACATAAAGCTAATTTTACTTGAGTTTTAAATGTTTTTTCACTTTGATTTGGCGAAAGTCTTCTGTGAATTTTGCTTGACAAAAGTGAAGAAAAATAAATCTTTGAAATTCTATAAAAAGTGATTCTTTCAGAATCCGACAGCAAAATACTGCTATTTACAAAAAACAGTTTTTTCCGAGGTCTGCAAAATTTGTTGGAAAAGATTCTTGCGTCCCTACAACCAGAACCCCCAGCAGAAACAGAAAAGAAGTTCATAAATTGTTCATAAAAATAAGAAAGTTTGAAAATAAAACTTGCCAAAATAACAAACAAAAAATACATGGGAATAACAAAAGTCATACACGAAACTTTTGCAACAAATTTACACTCACGAAAACAATAAACTTTTCCCTAAAATGTAAACTTTGTGTTGCGACACGAACAGAAAAAAGTTAAAGCCCAGAAATTTTTCTTTGAATGTGTCATGCAAAAAGCATTGCATGCAACACATAATATTTGGTTTGCTGTAAGTGTTTTGGAATAATAAAACTTGTAATGAACAAGTAAAACTTTACATTTAAGGAATATTGATATTTTGTCAATGTATGTTAAGGACAACAGCCAGCAGGGTTGGCACTCAATCAAGCACTTCATCGAAATCCAACGAAAACAAACTTGCTGGAAAAGTGTTGGTCTTTCCTCTTGCCAACTATTAAGAGAAGTTTTATTAATTTGCACTCAACTCCATCATTATGGTAATGACGGAAAGCCTTTTAGTAGATCAAACGCTTCTTCAAAGAATCTAAGTTTCGAGAAATTTTCAATCGTTCTCCGCATGTTAAAACATACAACAAGTTGTATAACATAAAACGAAATCAAGTACTCGCTCTACCTTGGACTTACTTAAGACTTGTGAAGTTTTTTTACGAGATCGATTTGAATCTTGGCGACAAACATTTCTTCTTGTCCCACGAACGTCATAACAAAATTAAAAATTCATGCTCTGAGGACTTGATAAAAATGAAAATAATATTAATGCGATAATGTGGTACCAGCCGCCCATAAAGACAAACTATGGTGAATATTATTGTTCTTCTGGCGATCACTGTTTATGTCGATGCTTTGCCACTCCATTGTCGTCATTAAATGTTTCTAACCCCAACGAAACAAATATATTTGCAACTACAAAACGTTTAAAAAGTCATTTTAGATTCGCAGAAAGAAGCTCGATCATAAAATATGAAATTTTCATTTCACAACATTATCTTCATTGAAATCAATAACATTTTTGGAGGGCTTAAGCCTTTTTGAAATCTTGGACAGAATTAAGAGTTAAATATTTGAATATGTTTTCGTTGGCTTCCAATTCCACTGGCAAACACCTATTTTTTAATTTTTATAAAACCAAATATAATTTTTTTAATATTTATTTTTCTCATACTTTGCGTTCTAGTAAACGTTATCACACACGTGACGTAATTATGACTCACTTTTTCTTGCAAACATGAAATATATTTGCGACGTGTTCAGCAGCTAATGAAAGCGTTTAATGCGTATAAATCTGCTTACAGCAGGATAGTTCGATGTGACTATTGGTACAGTGCCAGCACCCCGACATACACTCTATTCCAGCTCACCTGGACAAAATACCAAGGACTATTGAACAACAAATATTTCCAAACTGCCACATAACCGTTTATTTACACACGTTTAGTCATTTTTGACAGTTATCGTATAAATGATAGATTTTTCCAGCTTCCCAGGTATGTTGGACCCATAAAAAAAATGAACCGAAATTAGTTACGGACGCCAAATAGTAGTAAATCTTCCTCCACAAGCTGCACAAGAACGACTAAAACCTGTCATTATAAACATATTGTTTTTCTTTCTCCTGAACTTACAAAATATTAGTAAAAACGTTCTACAATGACGATGGCAAACATTTTACATATTAAAATTTTCACAGTTTTCAGCTTTTTCTTTAATTTTTAATAAGAAACTGCTTCTCATTTGACATTTGAGTAAAAATGAAGCCAAAAGTTTTGTTTTCATTTCAACAAAAGCAACGAAACGCAAGAAAAGAAATTAAGCATCAGAAGCCATGATTGTTTAAATAGTCATATAAAAATAAGTGAAACTTAATAAAACTTTTCCTTTTCGTTGCTATTAATATTCTGGGAAATAAATAAAAAAAAAATTTCTTCATGACTCGCTAATTGTGCCCCTCAGCTTATTTTAACTTTTCAACTAACATTAATTACAAATTCAATTAAAAAGCAACGCGAAGAGAAATAAAGCCCTACACAACGTCCCCTAAGCCGTAGAACAAAAGAAAACGGAAATAACCAATTGAATTGGAAAGTAATTAACGCCGATAAAAAACTCCAAGAGAACTGCGAGGAGCAGAAAATAAAATAAAACATAATTGGAATTGGAATTGAAATTGAAAACTAACAAAGCGTTTAGTTCCTTCAGCAAAGAAATTACTTCCATCCCACGAAAACCAAACACTTAAGAAAATACACCAATAATCCTGCTTGAGCTCAATGTGATGAAAGTACTCGTATTTGGTTAAATGGAAAACATTTACTTATGACTTTAAGTCTAATCAAATTTTGCAAAAAAAAAAACAACAGAATTTTTACATCAAATCAAGCGTATGACGAATAAATTATTTAGACACGCCTTAAAGAACTTTATAAATCATACGCAAAATCATCCCTAAGAAAATTTGCTCTAAATTGTTCATACGCCTGGGTGGCTGAGGGGGAATTAGCATGAGCAAAATGTCAGTGCGGAGGGTAAAATTTTCTCATTTCTCACTACATTTTTTTTTGTCTATTTATTTTTGTTTTTGGATAACAGACTCAGCGGCTTAAAAGCATAATGGCGGCGAGATTTCATATTTATCGATCTAAGTAGATGGTAAATACGAGTACATTTAGCATTTCAGAGTATTCAAATTTCGGCATTTAATTGTCTGTACTACAAAGTTTATTGCTTGACCTTAAATCCTTCTTGAAGCTTGATATATAGACCAGAAAAAATTCTATGTGTTTGTTCGCAGATGTCATAAGAGTTTTAAGATGACAAAGTTTGAGTTTTCGGCAGTGATTTTTTTTTTTGTTTTTACTAGAAGAAAAAACTAATTTAAACTAAAATACTCATTTGATTTCTGAAAAGCCAAATTAATATGGTGTTCATTACAGATATTTTGTTATACTTTCATATGTTTTTTCATATTCTTTAAAACTAAAGTCGTATCGTAATTATTTCGAAGGCAACGCAAACCGCTTGCGGATTATTGAATAAGTTGTTTTGTTCTCTTGTTTGTTAATCCACTGTCATTCATTTTAAACACCGATGTTTCTAATAAAAATGAACTTGAATTGAAAAACTAAAAGCTTTTTAGGGGCATGTGGCAGCTGTGAAACGAGCTACATTTACTGAAAAAGTTCGTTTGCTCAGAAGAACAAAATTGTTTTTTATATATGTAAATGTATGAAAAATGTGATAAAGACATGTGTTGTGTGAATCAAAAGTCTTTTTGAAAAACCAAAAAAAAAAAAAAATTAATCAAAAAGTTCTGGAACCAATTTGAACAGGTTTCGATCGGCAGACACCAAAATTATTCGCCAGTTTCTATTTTGAAGACTGGTGCGGTGATGACACGGTTTGTGAATTAAATTTTATCAACCTGTTTTTAATTCAAAGATTAAGATTTATTTTTTCGTTCCGTATTTATTTTCGAATGTTCCCTAATTTTCACAGTCTATGACGTTGAACTGTGTGTTTTTTTCTCCCCTTTTCTTTGGCAATCTTTGCGCTGCAGTTACCGACCAGTTAAGCCAAACGGACTGAAATGGATTGAAAATGAAGCCAATAACAATATATCTATTTTAATTACTTTTATTTCAAGACTTCTGACAAACAAAAATTCAATTTGTTTTCTGCAGAAAAAAAGCTCAAGGGAAGCGCACGAGAACGGGTACGGCAAACGTGTGTGGGGGACCACATGCACACTTACAAGCCCCTCGACGAACCGAGCACTCGCACCAACAAGCTGTGCACGAAAATGAATAAAACACTTGCCGGATTCAGCTAACGAGCAAACAAACAATCATGCATGCATGAAGCGATTCAAGCTGAAAGCCCTCCGCCTCGAATTCTATTTTTACCTCGCCATTAAAATCATACAATAAAATGTACTTCAAACTCAACAAAACGGTGCAAAAACAATTATGCTGAACAACAGTAAATTTAATTGAAATATAACAATGGCTGCAACAATTAAAATAACTGTAAAATTTTATTTCTAAACTCAACTTGTTTTTCACACCACAATGGAATACCAACATCAAGAAGTTCTCCTCGGCTTTTGTTAATTTTAAGTTTATTTATGCAATTATGCAATATTATGTTGGTAAAGTACAACCATGTAAAGCGATTTGTTATTGCAGTTTTCAACCACTTCCTGGGCCAATAACAAAGACCGAAATAATTAGAAATATTCATCTCTGAAATGAAACACATTGGACTGGGCATCTTATCGTGAACCTCAAGAGCCACTTGAAAAACAAGAACAAAGAGTTTCTTTAATCACGGCCTCTGGCAAGAAATAGCATGTTTTGTTCAATACAATCCTGCCCGAAATGGCACTAAAGCTGGAAACTTTGGTTCAACCAGACTAAGCAGTTTCCTCTCAAAAAGTTGATATAGTCGAAAAAATGTACATATTTCAAAGTCCTAACTTTTGTTGATCATTTTAATTGCTCAAACGTGATATTTTAACCAAATATTTTACAATAATTATTGTACAACAGCAAAAAAAACATCGACTAAGCAATTGTTGCTGATTTATGTTTTGCACGCATGCCAACACAAATATGCGCAGCAAAACAAAATTACTAAAACTGAAGAAAAAGAACTACATACATAAATAGTTCATATTAAATCAACGATTAATAAGATTTTGATTTCTTCATTCGCTTTCATGACTTTTAAGCAGCAGTAATGAATTACAAAGTCTTTTCGGTCCCTATGGCAACATGATTTTTATCACCTAATTTATTTACGCAATCGAAACATCAGCCAAAAAAGTTAAAAACTGCTTATCAGACTACATGATTAAATGTTTAATTTTATTAAGTCATGGGCTTCACTCTTAAAGTTGTGGTGACAAGTCACTGCTCAAATCTCCGGTTTCTCTTTTCTTTGTCGCTGTTGGCTCCGGCAAATTTAAATTATTGCAATTTTTAAATGAGCGACGCAAAAAAAACAGTCAAGGCCCACTAAGTGATTTAGAGACTCGCATTCGAGTGTTAGGCTGACTGAATGTCAGCCACGCACTCGATTTCGTGGATGTCGACAGCTGTCTGCGAATTTGAGCCGAAACAAATTTTGAAACTATACAAAGTAGGATTAAAGAATAAAGTACATGTACTCGTACATACAAATATACTGTAAAAAAATATATTGATTTTTTAATTTGTTTTTTGCGGCTTTTTCTTTCGTTGTCTTGATATGAGTCACACTTTTCTTGTCCCTGTCGTGACAAATTTACTGCCGTCAAATTATAATCCATTTGTGCTAAAAAATAAAATAATTTAATGGCTTTTTGCGGAAAGTAATTAAAATTGTATATTTATTTTGAATGAGTTGTTGTAGTTTTTTCACCTTTTCGTTATTGTTATTTCTAACTGCGAACGTACAACAGCTACTCAAATTTGAAACAATTTATTTATTTTAAAATAATTGACATCTGATTTAAAATCAGTGTAGAAATGAATTCCTTCAGCTTTCAAATTATTTCGCCTTCCAGTTTTTTATATTTATTTGATACTAAAATTCCCTCCACAGTCTGCGAAATTAAACCATTTAGTGTTCAATGAGGTGCAACCTCTCGAAAAGCAAAATTCACTCTTTCTGAAAGAATGTTTCTATTTTATTGGAAACCGAAACTATTCAATTTATTACCAAACAATAATTATTGATAAAATTTATTTCAAAGCCACAAACCCCTTCGGTCGCATGACCAATTTTAGAGTCTCTTAATAAATTTTACTTTAATTAGTTTGAATTTTATTTTGTAATATGTATGTATTTTATTTTTTGTATATATTTAGTGGTTTCCACTAGACATTAAATAAAACATAAAATCGAGCATTCCGGCATTCATTAATCAGACGTCTTCATAAGTCATACTTTTTGCTGCTGGTGACAATATTGCGAACAGAATTTTTTATTGCTTATCTAATCACCAAAACAATTAATTGAATTAACGCAAAAATTTTCTACTTCTTCGGCGTTATTTACGTTCTAGTAATTATGTATGTATTTAGATATTGAAAAATACATCCATTCTTCTTGTAATAAGAAAAAAAATTTCCATTATAGTTCAAAATTTAAGAGCAAAATAACGACAACAACCACCATTCAATAAACTTCCAAATAGTGCAGGTCACTGTGTCAAGTTAAGAAATCTCCGAAACTCAGATTAACAAGCGGAGGCCTTTTGAACATCAACAGCGAACGAAACAAGAAAAACAAAACATACAAAAAAAGAGAAAAGCCGATAAAATCTTTCAGGCACAAGCGAACAAAAAAGAAATTGGCTCGACTGTGTCCTCTAGAGTGCAGTTTTTGAAAATTCATTTCCTTTTGCCTACAAGCGAACAGTTTCATAAAATTTGGAGGCGTTCGACACACAAACCCACAGACAGGTACACATGGCGCAAACTGTGCCAAAACAGATGCTGTTGCTGGGTTGGAGGAAGGCTAAAAATAACAGACATGATTGGACTTTTTAATTTGTTTATCGCTAAATAGATACATGGAGCAGCAAAAGGATCGCAACAAGAATTAATCAACAAAACAGTTAAAAAAAACTTGATATCTCCAGAAAGTTTTTTGTTGCAACAACAAAAATATTTATTGGAAAGTGTTGCTACTTCTCAGTCTGTTCGAATGTTTGTGGAAGACAACACCACGTGACCATATAATTTTACACTAAAATTATACGTTTTCTGGCCAAATGAGTTAAAATTAATTGAGAGATCTAAACTAAACGGTTCCTATTACTGACATGTCATGAAATTCAGCACTCGATGCAAAGAAGTGGTCGTCGCTGCCAACGCAGTTGCTCGCGAAGACAGCTCCGCCAATTTGAATTTAGGCAACTAGTGGCGAATCTTGCGAAAACAAAAGCTAAAGCAGAGAGAGAAAAAAAACAACAATATTTCTAAAAACCTTGTACAGCGGCGAAAGGCTTTTCCATTTGGCTTTTTCCAACCAAAAACTGTGTCACTGTTACGACGTCCAAAGCTGCCAACCAGCCATTCTGGCTGCAATTATTGTATGTTTTTGTTTTCGCCTTTTTTCAGCTCTTCAATTTGCAATTAAACGTCAGCAGACTGCAGCAGAACAAAAGTACGACTAAAGGCACATCTTTTACATCTTTATTTCAGCACATTTACAAATTTGCTGCATTTGCAAGACTTAAACAGTAAGTGAAGGAGCTGAATGGAGCAGAGTAGTAGAATAAGAACTAGAAAGTAGAGTTGAGTCGCACTGCCCTGAACTGATCTGAGCTCGCGAAATACGACAAACGTCCGCCCCTTTGACTTTGGTTCCCATACAAAGAGATTTAAGCAGACAGGCAATACGCGCCGAATGTGCAATAAGCGTTCGAGCTCTTGTTATACTCATTTATATTGTATATTTCTGAGGCTTTCTTTATTGCTGCTGATTGTAATTAATGGGCCGCTTCCCGCCTTCACGATCTGCCATATTCTGATTGAGAATCCGTTTCATTTAAGTTTTTAAATTTTATTTCATTTGACGCGATACCATCAGCTTTGTCGTCAGTTCAACGTGCGCTGCAAGTCGTAATGCCCGAATGATTTGACTTTGCTGCCGCTGACTCCAACTCCAATTAAGGGGCTGTCAGACCATCTTTGCGGCCGTTTGCTCAGCAAAACTTTGAATGGATACAAAGATGACTGCTTGTTCATTGATGTTTGGCTGGTGGTTCATCGATGGGTTTGATCGCTGTCTTGTTGGTTTAAATGGATGTTGATGTTGCTTCTGTTGTCGCTGTTCAATTCAATTCAATTCACTATTTTTTATGATTATGAATGAGCATTTGTTGCTAACAAAATAATTGCCAGCATTAGTTTTATCATGATTTTGTTTTGCCAGTACTTTCTTTGCAAAATCTACAGCCAACTGTTACTAATTTGTGAACCAACCCGTGCCGCTAGAAAGCTCATACATAAAGTCGTGAGTCGTTGTCTGTCGGCTGCACCCAGTTTTCAATTGGGCGCATTACTCTTCAATTTGCTCTGTCGGTTTTTCTTCTTTTATTATCGACCAACTAAAGTGGAAAAGTTAAGTGATTGGCAAAATAAACCTTTCGTCTATTGTTGTCGATGTTATTGTTTTTATTTCCTTCTTCAACTTATTGCAATCAAACAGTACAAGAAAATTGTTCATGAATGTGAAAGAAAAATGTTTTGTTTATTGTATTTATTAATTATTTATGATCTCTTTCCATAGGAGCGACTAGACCACAGCTTTTGCTTGCTCTGCTCTACTTTGCTGAGCTCTTTGAAAGCAATTACCTATTTGGCATTGTCACCCATCACACAGGGTATGATTTTGAAATAAATATGATATTTTTATTCAAAACAGCTCAAAAGTACTTCAGCGATGTATGTAAAGATAAGAACAAATGTTTCGGCCGCCACAAGGATTTCTTCCGCCCACCCAGAAACCGAAGACAATACCGTGTTGTGGTGCCAGTTTATGTTAAATATTTGAATGAAGTTTTTCGCCAAATTTAGAATTCGAATTTTTAATATGAAGGGCGACTCATGGAGAAATATTTGTCAGCAAACTGCATGCAAAAACGATTAAATTGGTCCAAAACTGGTCTCGATATACGCAAAAATTGTAAATTGAGACATTCTTGAACTTTTTAAGATACAATTTCAACTGCACTATCTCTTGTCCATATCTGTGTCGATAATCGGTCTGCTGGTTTAGAGCCTCAAGACTAAAAATTAACTTATTGCGTCCTGACATTTTGACACCAAATTTCTGAAGCAAATATTGACAGGAGCAAATTTAACGACACTAAATTTAATAAGGCGAGTCAAAACGTAAAAGCAAATTAACACACTGTGCGCAGGGATACGATAAAGCTGTTTTATAAATATGTACATATGTATTTATTCCGTTAGCTGCTTGCTCAAGCTTGTCTTGTTACTCAAATAGACTGGCTCAAGTTGAAGCCATTTTCACAACAACTTGAGGCCGGCTTGCCTCCCGTTAGTTCAAAATCTCTTTTTATAAGTGCGGTTTCAATTTTGGAACGCAGTGATTGTTTTTGCAGTTCAGCTCCTGCTACTTCTGTTTCTTCTATGTATGTAAATGATGATTGTACATTGAATGCAATTTTTATCACAAGTCAATCATTATTTTTTCTTTGTATCTATTAAAACAAATCAAATATTCCTTTTTTGCTTCCCAGCTGCTAATTGACTGCAAAAAAATTAATTCAGGGCAAACATTTTCTGAATAATTTCATTCATTTTCTGGTCATATTTAATGCATTGAAGGAGAAAAAAAGCTGCATGACAAGTTTATAATAAATGACTAAATGAAATTCCGTTTAAATTAAAATTGATTGAGAAACACTTTTTATTTGTTTGATTTTTTTTTCTTTTTTCTATTTCTTTTGTCTTGTTGACCCAGAGACATTAAGAGGAGTGAATATGCGAAAAATGTAAATTACACCCACTTTTTATTTGCACAAATTGAAAAATAAATATTCTTTTATCAGTCAAAGCTGCGATTGATGCCACATTTTTGTGTTATTTTTATAGCAACCAAATTCATATTTGTGTTGAACAATTCGGCCGTCATCGAATTTAAATAAAATCTATTGGTGCGTTTGCCCCATAGACACGTTTTCGGTCAAGCCATCGTACATACTGGTGATGTTGTAGTGGCAAAGTTGTTAGAAATATTCTAACAGTCGCCTCATAAAAATTACAGGGCGCTGTAAATAGTTATAAAGTACAAAACAATTTTCGTCTTTTTAAGGTTTATCGTTATCGTCGGTAGGGCTTTTGAAACAACATTTCCTATCTCAAAAATCTTCAAAAATTCAAGTTGCACTCGCGTGTGTGTCCATGTATGTGCTTTTGACTTGAATTTATTTTTAACAGGAATTTAATACGAAAATTGTCATTTTAGCCTTCAGAAACTATTTGAACCCCAAGCAACATCCACACATGTCTATTGTGTCACAACACAAACACTGAGATGATCTCTTAAACATGCGCATTAACATTGTTAAATACTTCTTTCAATCATTGATGTATTTAATGCAGTTACGAACTAATATTTTCCTTAAGAGATGAAAATTTTCATAATTATATTCCCAGTGGCATAAAATAACGAGAAATTGTTTTACTTAATAAAGATTTTTTTATATTTTTAAAACACAGAATAAAGAACAGCTTTTTGTTACTTGTATAAGAACAACTTAAAGATTGGTACTGAAAAATGTTTAAAACAGGAACAAAATTTCAACAGAACCAAAAATAAAAGTTAATTAACAGAATTCATGTCCAAAGTATACAGAGTTTGAGCGAGAACATCTGTTACTTAAACATGTATAGAGAGATAAATGTTCTGTTAAGCATTGAACAGAATTTAAAAGAAAATTAGTTCAGCTGAAATTCTGTTAAGCGAATGAGATCGCCAAATGATTTTGAAGGGGGCAAATGTTTATGTTTTTCCGCAATAATTTTTTTCAGTGTGCCTCTTTGTGGTACCGTTTAAAGTGGCCTCTGTTCAACACAATTTAATTGAAAGTTGTAATTTTCGCCCCGACCTTCTTCTCATCTAATTTAAAACTCATTTCGTCTGTAACACTTTTTTATTTCATTTCCATCCAAAGGGTGCGTCCCTTTACCGTTGTAGTTGCCACAGATGCAGTGGCAGAAATCAAAATATCTTTGGATGCACTCGCATTTAGTATGTGCAACAAACACATTCCTGAACGTCATTATGTGCAGTTGCATCTCAGTTTGGCTTGAGCCAAATTGCAACGACGAAAATATTTTAAAACTTTTTAATATCTGCATGAGTTAGAAATATCTCACTCTTTTACTTCACAATATTTTCAATTCTCTCGCATTCGAAATGGCTGTTGCAAACAAATCAAAATTATCATGAAAACTCAAATACACATCTTTAAAAATTCCGTCTTTTTTTTAGATATTGTTTGGATTTGAAATGTCGGTGTTTTTGTGTTTTTTGCGTTCGAAGAGAATGAAAAATGTGCAGAATTATTATTGGATGTCAGACATTTTTTGACATCTGACCCAGTTTGTTTTTGAAGTCCCAATCGAGTTTGCGAATAAAGAGGATTTAATTGTTTAGAGTTCAAATGATTAACAAATATTTTAGTATTTTAAGTCTACGACTTCTTGAAGAAAACAAGATCAATTATCCGTAAACGCTATTTCTTGTACCCACTCAAATTTCTGTCTAGAACTGACATGTTACAGATATAAGATAAGTTGCTCATATACATATTAGAAGCGTAATGAATTTAATTGGTTACTGTATGTATTTCTTTGTGTTCGTAAAAATTAGTTAATTTCTTAGACATTCTTATATTGTATTTAGTTTTTATAACTAAAGCTGTGATTTCGAAAAATTAATTGACACCGTTTTCATGTACATATTACTGGAATCATAATTTTCCAGAGAACGAACAGGAGAACTGGGACAAATGTTTAACGAAATCGGCCTTATGCCAACGGCAGAAAATACAAAAAATGTTAATTCATCTTCCATCCATCTTTGGCTTTCGAAGCTCTCAAGTCTTAATATATCATGAATCCTTTAAACGAAACAAAAAAATGGTTTTCCGAGACTCCTGGGCGCCAGCTTGCCCGTTTTCTACTTGTTGCATTAAGTTAAAAGTTAATAGATTTTGCAATAAATAAAGAAACAGCCTCAGCAGTCAAGCAAAAATAAATACATATGTAAACAAAAATACACATTGACTTGAAATCACACCTCTTTTAAGTTAAACCAAGCAAAATAAACTAATTAATAATATTTATTTATACATGTTGACGAACAATGGCAGCTTTGGAAGAGAATAATAACAATAATACAAATCTTGTAACAAGAACTGAATATTTGTTCAGAACTGTGTGCGAGTGGGTTCTCTTGGGGCAACTTATTTTTTTTTTTTTGCTCTTCTGACGCCATCAACTGTTTTAAGAGATAATAAATTTTTAAATTGTAAAATGTAAAAAACGTTTACTATTCAATTGATATTTCCGAAACATACAATAATACGTAAAAATGTAAGTTAAGTCGTTTTTTCTCTTCGTCGAAATCATTAAACATAATGACAATTCTTAAGCACCAGCACATTATTGGTGATAATTTATTTCAGGCATTTATTTCAGGAGTTATTTTTATTTAATGATTCGATTTTTAAATTTTTAAGGCGTAGACTTTTGGGATTTTTTGAAATGATTAAGTTTTTACTGTAAAATATTTTTAATGAATAATTTATTGCAAGCAGCACTAATATTTTATTATTTGTTTTTTTATTTCGCAGACTTTATCCAAAATAATAGATATTGAATCAAACGCACTAAAGGTGAGTTTTGAACTGAGGCGAGCACGCTTCTTATTTTATGCGAAAAAGATGTGATTGGCATAATAGTTCTCACAAACATATTCACATACATATATTCTACACATACATACATATAGTAGAGAAGAGTACATATGCCGAGTACCGGGAGAATAACTTAAATCAGCGATTCGGAGAAGTTTTAAATGAAATCAATTGTACAATGACAGGCAAAATTATATTAAAATTTATAAATTTACCTAAATGTTTTATGCGAACAAATTTCCAGCAGAATGACTTGCAAAAACCTGATGCGGATTATCGCGGATTAGTGGCCCCTATTCTTTTTATTTAGTAGGAATATCCAAGTCAGTGCTGTGACAATGACCATGAAAATCGCGTAGCGGTTAAAAATATTAATTGCATAATAAATTTCGGCAGATTGAGACCAAAGTAAATTTCACGGAATTAATTAAATTCCTGCTTGAACAATTCCTTTCTACATTGGGAAGTGACCAGACCATTAAAGGCGTGTCCTCTTCTTACAGAACATTACGTTACCTCTTTATATAGTAATCTAGTATTGATTACATGTGTTCATGTGTAATAAAGTTTCTTTCACCCTTTAACAACTTCTTCAGTGTTTACTTTTGTTTGATAAATCTGGCAACACATGCAAAACATACATGTACATACATACATATATAGAACATAAATAGCATTTTTATAAAGAATAAAACAGAGGAATGTCAAAGTGGTATCTTGTGTTTAATAAACTCTGTACGTGTATGTGAGTGTAAAGGTTCGCTACCTGTACATACATAATTGAAAGTCCTACTTTTTTCATCAAATCCTTTGATATACCACATCTGGCATACACACACACACACACACACACACGCACGCACAATGTTAACGATTAGAAAATATGTTGCAAACTCAAAATATCACAGGAGTTTGTACACTTTGCCGCCAGTGAAATGAAGCCATTCTTTGACGTTTGTTGCACTTTGAGAAAACGCTCGCACGCTGCAGTGAGTGAATTTGTTTTTGTTTCCAAGTGCCGTCGGAGTTATCGATCTGATGAAGGTGCCTGATCGTTAACCGAAAGTTCGACGTTACCTATTTTAAGCATCACTACTGAAGCGATTGACTTAGAAGTGGTTTTCAAATCCTTTATTTTCTGTTATATTACATTGCAAAAACCCTATTGACAAAAAGGGAAGGAACATGTTGACTACTCTCTTTCTCTCTTTTGTTAATAGTTTAAGTATTTCTCCAATAACTTAAAACCCCGTCGTGTGACACAACTACGAGTATTTTAAATAAAATTGTTTGTTTAAAATTGAGTTAATCAATCTGAAATTACAATTTCATCTGTACGAATCGTAAATTTGAGTCTATAATAAGCAGATAAACACTTTTGTTGCGTAGTGTTACTTAGCACAGGTTTGTGTTTTTATTACTAATATAGTTTGTGCTAAAAGCCTATTATTATTACATTTTAGAAGCTAATGGAGTTTTTATTGTTCAAATTTTCAATTCAAATAATTTTTATATCAAACGTTTCGAAATAAACATCTGCAAAAGTACATAATTTTTTGCGCATAACCTCAAACTGCTCATTGTTTTCGTCAGGCTTTTTTTTAAGAAAGATCTAATTCATTTGCATGCACTTCACGAATCTTTTCCATTTGCGTACAAAAAACATGCCAAAAAAGAAAAAAATCGTATTGAAAAAGATCACTTAAAAATGATTACACATAAATGAATTTAACAGACCATAAATGGCATAAAACTCTTTGTAAGATGACACGTTATTGACAATTTAAATTTTGAACGAATTTCGCATTAAAAATAAAAGGCGTCAGTATGAGAAGACATTCCAATGTGATTGCAAAACAAAACGCACACAGAGTAGTCCAATGAAATGGGGGCTGCACTGCCGTTAATTTGAAAAAGTTTGGAATAGCTGCAGCTTCCGCTACTTTTCCTGACGCTGCTGTCACAAACCCATTTCAGTTTTCTGTTTTAATTTACATTGGAAATTAGCACATCTGAGTTTGGCAAAATTTGTTTGCTTTTTGATTCCGTATTCACCATCCTTATATTTTACATTGTAAAACGACGTTTAAAAAACTCCTCTGGCAAAAGCAAATATGACAGCACCAAAAGTTGTATCCACTCGAGTTTTGCTAAAAGTTGAAATGGGAAACACGACAATGTTTCAAGAGAACAGTTTTACGGTGCGTGCCAGAAGAGGCAAATTGCACAACAGAAAACTATAAATTAACAGTTTTATTTTTATTTTTATTGCCTGCACATTTCAATTCAAATGCTTGTTTGCATTTCGGATAAAATGATTTTGTATAAAAATTAAATAAATACTTTGTAAACACTCACACTGTCCAGTAATAACAAGACATTGTTCGGAATAAAATAAATTGGTAGCAAATTGTGGTACTTAAACAGCAAAATGTTGAACTAGAATTATTTTCTTAGTTCGTAAATAAATATTTCTGCATTGTAATGCACGTTTAACGTCAACAAGAGCTTAGAAAAGCAACTTTAATAGTTAGAGGACAGACTCCCTTGCACACAGGATAAGTATAATGTTTCCTTTGGAGGGTATGAATGCAAATGAGTACTGCAGAAGTCCTCTAGCATGTCCTTTATCCTCAGTTTTCCGCCTTCTGCTTTGTTTGCCTCTGGTTTTGTTGGTATTTGTCTAATGTCTGTCTGAAGCCAGACAAATCTCTTTTATCACATAAAAATGTTTCTTAGCATTTGGCATCGAGACCTTTTCTGAACTGCAACATTTTGTTTTGTTTTCACCAGAGTGAATAAAGGAACGGAAAGACAGGAGTTGCGCACTCAATTTGGTTTAATAAAACTACAGTTTAAATATGATAATTGTGTCGTTTCTGTGGCTCTCTGGTGCTTTTAAAATTTTCATAATCATGTGTATAATTCTGCAACAACCCCCAGGGAAACCTTTTCATTGAAATAAAAAAGGCTAAAGGTAAAGCCGGTGGGCCGTATTTCAGAATTTCTTATGCAATAATAATAGTGAAATACTAAATTTAACTGAAAACTAATTTTATGACAATTACTTTTAAAACTTCTAATGCGTTAAAATAGTGATAGCGAAAGAAGCGAACCGGAGAAAAAGAAGAACCGAGACGAGAAACCCATTTCGAAAATGTTTTTTTTTTGTCAAATTGTCAAAAAAGTGAGCAAGACGTCGCCAATCCCTGAACTTTTCTACCTCAGCTATTAAAGCCTAATTGTCGAATTAAGCGCACAATTAACGATTTCTCATTTTAATCACTCTTTCGAAATCACACACACATAGAAAAATTCAGCTGTGTCCTAGACAAAAACCCACAACTGTCTTCCTAAAGACTTGTTCAACCACGGAAAAATGCTCTAAAAGAAAACAAGAACAGACAGATTTAGTGAAAGTGCAAACGAAAGGACGAAAACGATTTATTTGTTTTTCAACACTTTAATAATGACGTTTTCCGTCCCCCAAATTTGCCGACACTTTATTGAAACGTTACAATGATGCTGCAGTTCATTCACTTGCTTCCCTGTTCTCAGATTTTCACTTGAAAGGCTGCAGTTCAAAACTGACGAAATTGCGTAAATCAACTTTTTATGATATTTCCCTCATAAAATGGGAATTTTCTGCAGCTTTTAAGTTACAAAAATTTGACACGTTTTTTGAATCACATGCGTTTTATACATCATGCGATTAAAATGCAGCTGAATCGATAGCCAGCGTTACCATCTTAAAAGCTAAATACAGTACACAGAAGCAAGTTCAGAAGTTAGATCCCGCCCTCTATAATTAGATTCTGAATACTTTTTCCGGAAATTCGTCGAACGAATTCTTAATTTTGCGCTGCATTTTTTTATTCGTCACTAAATTTTATATTAGACTGAAATCACGTTGAATTAACAGCGCAGTGCAATTTAAAGGAAGTCCTTCGCTTCCAAACTAGTAAAAATATTGGAAACTACTTTTACCGTCAGCCGCAATAAATGCTAAAGTATCGGATTTTGCCTTAAAAAAAACCCGTACGACACTTGCAGCCATATTCTTATCGGTCTTAACTTTTTCAAACGTTATTTTTAAGTGAGTTTTTGGACTTTTGTCACATGGGAAAATTCGGGTAAATTAATGGAAAGTTTTTCATGTGACATTTGGATCTCCAGACATACGAGCACATTTCCTTCAAAAGCAAATCTATCTCATACCCAGTTTATCGGGCCGGCCGGTGTTGCATACAAATGATTTATGATCTTAAACAGTTTTTAATTTTAATATGACAACATCCTTTTAGTACTTGCACTTACAGCAAACAAAGTGTATTTTTCATTTGGGGTGAGCTGACAACCATTAAAATGATTAATGTCTCCAAAGATATGCAAAATAAGACGATAAAGTAAAAAAGGGGGAAACAAAGCGCTTTTTTTAATTTTAATTGGCTTCACATTTTGCCAAAGTTTTTTGTTGGTTGAGAAGACCAAATTGCAATATACAAACGTGGAAATAAAGAGGAGTTCACGAGTATACACTGTGTAACAGGTCACGCGGCTAGTTGAAATAGCACAGTTCCAGCACAAGCGGCTGGTTTAAAAACGTTCTATTGCCAAAGCGGTAACATTTGAACATGAGCGGGTTCAATTGCTGCAGAAACTTTTTCACTGCAGTCACCTGCGTCATTTCAGATTTGATATAATTTTTCTTAAAGCAGACCCCTTTGAAACCGATTACCACCTCAGGGCTGATAGTTCTTTTCTCAGTTACTTTGCCAAAATTATTGTAGAGCAACAAAAAATCCACTGGAATAAAACATGAAATGCTACAAACTAATTTGCCATAGTAAAACTGCAAAACATATTAATTTTTCGAAAGATTCACAAAAGAAGAAGGGAACAAGTGAAAAGGCCGTTATATCGTATTAAAACACCAGACATGTGTACTCGTGCGCTGAAAGCAAAAATACAGTTTGGATCGAACTACACCGACCGAAAATATGCAGCCACATTTTTGCGAATATGGTTTTTTAATTGTTGGCCTACTCAGGCCGTAGGAAAAGAGACCAAAAGAGAAGCAGAGTTAAAACAAATGAAATGAATATAAATTAATTTATCGCCACCCCAACAATCGTGTCAGTGGGTGAATTGTGCGTTAAATAAACAATACAATTTCAGACAACAACATGAATCTGCGGTTTCGGTAAACACATTTTTTCTATTCTTTTTAATTGTTCAGACATTTTGATGTCAGCTTCAGAAATTATGAAAAATACCAGCGAAAAAATGTGTACACAAATAAATAATTGAAACTAAAGCAAACACTTCCATTAAACGAATAAATAGTGCAGAAATGAGAGGCAGCCAAACTACGAGTCTGCTGGACAGACATCATAATTTAAAGAATTCGTTAATTGAGGCTTGTGCAAACAAAATTTTAAAACAAAAAATTAGAGTTTTAGGTTGCCCTCTTTCCTTCCTCCGTCTGAGCAGAACTGCTTTGTTAACAGAAGCATTTTGGAAGACCACCCAACTTGCTGGAAAATGCTCAATTAATTTGTCATGTTCTGGCAGTTTATGTTTAATCCGGTTTATGTCCGGTTCCAGTTTTTATTTTTATAATGGGTTCCGACGAAAAGACAAACGGCATAGTTTTCGAAAAGTGTTCTAAATAAACACCGTTTTCACATCTTTAGCTCTAATTGGCAGAAGCCAAGTGACCATTTTGGGAAAACGCAGGTGGTACAAATAATTCATGGGTCAATTTCCTTCTGTAAAATCTTATTCAAGTGCCAAAACTTTACACTACACATATTTAGTTTTTCATTCAGAACTTTTGTTTTGCAGCAGATATTGTACATTCAGAGTCTTTGTCGGGAATCGAACTAAAAATAGCGCTGAACGACAACTTGTTACGCGTGCTTGGTAGTTACGCGTACGAAATTTATTTGCTTGGACTTGGCTTCCTTCCCTTAACTAGGGCTTCACCTACTTATCTTTGGCAAGCGATGTGAAACAGCCACAACATGAAAACTGATTTTGCTGTAAATGGCGAAACTCTGCAATGTCAATGTGCCATGCGTCAAATTTGGTACAGTGTGCCCATCCCCGTCCAAGCAATTTTGCAATCCGCCTTATAAAAATTAATTTTTCATTTTGTTGTTTTGTCGTACTTCCCCTTCAATAAGTATTTCAATAAGAATCCCAAACATTTTAAATTTTATTTTTATCAAACAGAATAATTAATTAGAAAATTAACAACGTGTGTTCGAAAGCAGCAAATGAAACAACAACAAAATAAAAAAAAGTTAAAGTTTAACAAAATAATTTAGAAAAAACTATATAAAACCCTCTAAATACATAATAAAATGTTCTCGAGTTGGTGGTTGATGTTAATATTAATTTATCTGTTTGTTTCTTCGTACTTGAATTTTTAAAATTTGTTTTATTTATATACATACATACATACATACATATGGAGATGTAAAACAAAAACAACAATTTGTTTTTACGCTGGCACACCGACATCTTCGTGTGAACGTTAACAAAAATATGTAAAACCAGCACGAACCAAAAACAATCAAGCGGATTTGGACAAGAGAACGCACAAAGTGTGAACACCTTTTAATACCTATTCAAAGCTTTAATGCGTGTGTGTGCGTGTGCACGTGAACATATGTAAACAAAAAAGGTTTATTTTAAAACCACATGCCGCCAAAGTCAGCTAGACGGCATTAATGACGTAATTGGTGACAGCATCGGCTTTTATTTTTAATGTGTCATATTTGTTTTTTTCTTATTTTTTGATTAATTGATAACGAGGAGGCACTTGAGGCGTGCGTGTGTGTCACTGCCAGTGTAACAGTGTGTGTGTGCATGTCAACATTTTTGGGTTAAAAATGTAAAACAAAGATGTTTTATTTGAAGCAAATATTCGTTTTATTTCGACGTGTTTATCCGATATGCTCTCGTTGCAATAAATAAATGGATTATAAATTTATTAAGATCTTCTTCTTGGTTTGGCATGACATTGAACAAGAGACGTTGGACAAAAACGCAATCGAGTTTATTTAGTTGCGTTTTTGAATGTACGAGTTAAACATACCGTCCGTAGTTACTTACAGATGTACCGGTTCCGCAACCTCTTGGCAATTCCATCGATTGCCTGTGGATTCCCGTACAGTTTCTTCTGCATTACAACAACTTCGGAATTTCGCTTAATGTGATGAACTTTTATACAAAAATTAAATCTTTCCATTGACGTTTCTTACAGGCTTTGATCCAAATTTCAATCATTGTGTTTTCTTTCAACAAAACATGTCTGCCTCCCAGTTCTATTTTCCCAAACTTCCTCAACAATCTATTCCCTTGCTCTTTCCGAACCCTTATTTTAAGAAATATGTACATACATATATCCTTTTTCAGCACTACCATTTCTAAATTCTAAATTAAATAGATGCTGCAGCGTCAGGAGGTGTAACAGACCAACACTTTCATGTTGTTTAATAAATGCTTACAAGTTCTTGGGATCCACCTGCACAACCCCGTCTAAGCACCATATGAGCATTTCGAAAGCCTGTCAGCCGGCCACGCAGATGACAATTATCATCAGTATTCGCAGCAGTTCAAAAATACTGTTTACGCAACAAATCAGACTGTTAATTACAAAAAAGCGTATTGCGTGATTAAAGCGATGTTTGTGCTGAAAAGAATTCACATGCCGGCAGAAATGAAAAAAATTCACCCAACAACGTTCATACAAAATGTCCATTACAAAACCCAATGCAAAGAAGCGCCTTGTCATTCAGCCATGAGTTATTGCTTTTTATTTTTAAATCAGAAGTAAAAGAAATAATTGCAACGTATGTATTTATCTCTCCTGAAAACACATCTGTGCAATAAATATTGCAAACAACTTTTATCGAGAAAAATACATAAATTCAAATCAGGTTTGGTAACTTCGCCAGACATGCTGGCACAGGCCTAGATGATGAAACGTTCACGAGTTGAAAATTCAATTCCAAGTCACGCCAATAAATAGATATTCATGTGTGTATGTATGTATGTATATCGACCCACTTACAGGGAAGTGCTGCATGACACTTGCTCTTTTTAAGGCAAGCAGACTTTCAAGCCCACCGAGTGGCCTGAGAAATGTTCTAATTTGGCCACTTCCTCTGTTTACGATAGTGAGCAGGGAATTTTAGATTTATGACAACACCTTGTATTGTGGAATTCAGCCAACAAGTTCACGCCCAATGCCGTTCCAAGGGCTGAACACTTCCCATCATTTTTACTGCAACATTTAAGGCAAACACGATACGCTGCGGACATAAAAGTGCTGGTAACTGGCAGGGGCAGACATAGTGGCAGAAAATAGTACTTGAAGTGTTTAATAGGTCTTAGATAGAACGTGAATGTTTCAATTGTAAGTCCTAGAGGTGAACTCTTCGCCTTTTGAACCTTATCAGACTCCTCTTTATTTTATGATATTCTCTTTTTTTTATAAAACAGTCACGAAACAAAAATGTTCATCCTTCCCCAGCTATTTGTACTTTTTTTTAAACATCTTCATTCGTTTGTCGTATTTGATGCAAATTCGTTACAGTTGGATTGAGCATTGCAAAAATTGGACTAATGCTCTGAATTTCTTGAACTACGTCTGTTTGGTGCTTAGTGTGCGATATGTGAATATATTTGTAATGGTATGGCAACATTTTCTTTGCAACATGCGATCAGTTGGCGGCACCTGGTTAGCAAACATTTTAAATGCAGCACAAAAGCTCTAGAGACTTAAATTCACTACAGATACACCTGAACCTCGTTAGGCAAATCACATTAATTTTTTAATATGTTAAATTCACATATTTTAAATAGAGTTGTAAAAAGCAGCAAGTAGCGGGCAGAGAAGTCCGTAAGTTCGACGCTGAAAGATTCAAGTTCTCGATAGAACAACAATTGGCGAAGAGAATGAGAAGGAACTGAACTGACTGAAACAACGTCCGTTCTACGACACTAAGAATTAATATAATTTTCTAGAGGACATTCGAATGTTTCGAAGTGTTAACAAATTTTTATATTTGTTTTTGAAGAATTGCAGACATATTCGGTTTTTTTCAGGAATAGCCCCAAATTGAAAAGTAAGAGGTTTTAAATTTTTGCCAAAATGTGTTAATGAAACGCTGAATTTTCGACTGAATCGTGCCGTTTCTACTTTAGCAGACGAACATTATACGAAAATTAAAACCTACTTGAAATTTTGAAAGCAGTCAAATGAGGCTCCAGTGTTGATAGTGTATATGCACCTAAACATAGTCGTACATATGTGTGTTCACATATGACCACACAGAGCAAAAACAAAAACAACAACAGCACTAAGTCGAGTAAGCGACATCGAACTTGAACTTGACTGATAGAAACTAAAAATTATTGAGACAGTGTAATTTTATTTCTGGTTTTTTTCTAGATACATATTTTTGCTCAAAAGTTGATAATATTTAAAAACAAAAGAGACAAAAAGCTTAAATGCTTTTTAGCGCAACAAAATGAAAAATCTTGTATGTACAACAACAACAACAATTATTGTTTGTCAAACGAAAAATAATTAAATAATTAAGCCGGTCAGTTATAAAACTGCTTAAAACCCCCGAAAGCCAAAATGTGATTGCTGCCCTCGATTTGTTTTGAAAAGCACTTTAAAATTCGCGATTTAATAAAAAGTAGCAGTGAGGAAGTAAAATAAAGAAATTTTTAATTAAATCAATCAATCAATCGATCAGTGCTGGATGAATTAAAAGCTTTGTTTCATCGTGAATCCCATTCCCTTTGCGGCGATCATCAATTTTCTAGAAATCAACACTGATTGCTAAAAGTATGCAAACTTAGTGTGTACACTGAAAGAAAATGTTTGCAAACATTTTTTAAATCTTGGTAGGGGCTCATTTTACAATTCCTCAATATAAGATGAAAATAGTTGAAATTTATAAATTTGTATGCACGAGTATTTACGTGTGTGTTTACTAGTGTGTGTGACTGTTAGTTATTCTAATGCCGCGAATCGGAACTCTCAGGCGCTTACTCGGTTACAGCTGGATTTTTTCAGCTTAGAAAATCCAAAGCAATTCGTATTAATTCCCAGAGAAATAAAATTATTTGTCTGACAACAGAATTACTTAACTTTTGGTATAAAATCGCGGAATAAGTTAAAGTGAGTTCAACGACCGTCCGGCCCGCTTCAACGAAAAGCAAAAAAAAGTCTAGAAGCGAATAAAAAGCGAGAGTAAACAAAATTTGTTTCAATCCAGAAGACGTTATTAAACAAGTACGAACGTATAACAACAAAAGTAATGAATCAATGGAAGGCAACTGGTTTTTCTGTAATTGGGTTAAAATATTCATTCATAAAGTTTACCTGCAAAGTCAGTGTTTTGGTATGAAAAGCGTAAACATATTTATCTTCTTAAAAGTTTTAATTACTCGTTTCATTTTCATTTAAGAGACGGCAACTGCGATCAAAGTTGTCCGCGAAGTTTTAAAGTTGCGCAAAGCAGCACAACTTTTTCTAATCGAGAAACAATTAAAAGAAATTATTGCTTCTTATTTGAATAGTTGAGAGTGAAGGCTTCACTTTGGTGCATAAAACATTCCCGATAGCAAAAGGAATACAAAATGAAACTATTAAAATTAAATTTCCTGCCACATTAATTTTATTTTAACATTTTTTTTTCACTTTTATTTACTCGCAGTTTGTTCCAAGAAAGACCGACCAGCTCCTTTTCGGCGATCTTCAAAAAGTGGCCATGCAACAAATCTGCTTCGTGGAGGCCAACGCACATCAATCAAGTTTTTATTAACCTTTTCAAATTGAAAGCACAACGCAACAAGAAACTGACAGGCAAATTCTAAGAAAACATTAAGCAGCGGCACAAACTTTTTCCCCAGAAAACGAAAAGTATCATTTCAAACGATAGCATTTAGGAAGAAAACACAAGCAATATGAAGTTGTTAATAATAATATTTTTAGCTTTAGGTGAGTTTGCGTTGACTGTTTCATGCGTTTTATTTATAATAGTAAATAAATGCCACTTTTTGCAGCAGTTCTTCAATCAGCATGTGGACAGTATTACTCTTCCAGCGCCACAGCAGGCGTCAGCTTTGAAAACCTCTCGCCATCACATGCAGTGGGCGGCGCTCTCGCCCAATCACAAAGCGAAAACAGACCTCGACAGCGGCGCATGTATGCCATGTGTCCGCCCAACTTTCAGCGCATCGGGCAAGAATGTTTTACATATCCAGAGCAGCACAGCAGCTGGCTTGAAGCTCACTTTTTTTGCAAGGACAAAAATGCACGACTGGCCGAGCCGGAAAAGTACTCAGACCGAAAATTAAGGGAGTTTTTGCTGACATATGACGAGCAGTCTGGCGGTATATTCTCAGCACTTTTCCACGGAAAAGTTCTAATTTATATACTTTTTTTTTTGGTTTAGAAAAAGATCCCATTTGGATTGGCGCCACTTACGACTACTTAAACAATGTCTGGCAATGGACAATTTCGGGACGAAATTTGACGTATAATGCCTTCAGTAGAAAATATTACGAGTAAGTTACAATTCTTCCGCTCATTCTAGCCACCATCAATGCACGAGTAATAAAAGTGGGCATAGATTTATTACTGAAGCTTCAAGTTTTAAGCGATTTTAAAGGAAAATCAGAGTTTAGAGTCTAAAGTGAGAGCCTGAGTGGTTTTTGCCAAGCCGGCTCAATAAACTAAGAAATGGATCACGAAATGCCAAGAATAAGAGTTTCGATCGAATCGAGTAGTACTGCAACCGCAACACTGTAAGCCCTACGCTATAGTACGTTCAGACATGAATCGTAATTGAGGCAATTTAATTCTAAATTAATCAATCGACTGCTTCCATCTGACTTCCGAAACGACAACTGCATTTTGTTCGTAAATTTTAAAGTTCAACTAATTGGTCAAGACCCAGTTAATTCTGTTTTTTATGAATAATAATGTACCATATGAATATTATATATTTTCAAAGGATCACCGGCAAGTATTAGAAAAGAAAAGCAAACAGGGCACGACCAAAAGCATCATCACAAAGTAGTAGTTTTGGTTCCACTACATTCCACGTGTTCTTTTAATATGCTGTATTTAAACTACCGCTATGGGGTGACAAGTTTCTGGAAGTCAGACTTCCAAATTTCCCTTCTTTTAAAAGTTTCTTATTCTAAGGAATGCATTGAAATCGACGAGAGAATTACAACAAACAAAATTTAAATTAAGTTCCAATAACTCGCACGGCAAAAAGTTCGCAAAAAGTTTACAAATCGATTTCATTCTTAACAAGTCCATAATTTTCAATGATCAAAATCTCATCAAGTCCTGCATAGAAACAGCAAAAAATAACTCATCACTGCGAATACAAAAATGGACACAAGACAGTGTTAGGGAAAAGGTGCGGCTGCTGTGAACACATAGAGCTTTTCCATCGACGGAGTTCATTTGCCATTCCCAATTGGGATCAATTGGGGTAGTTGCATTGAATAAATGTTCAAACATACATCCTACATACACAAATACATAAATTAAAGGAAGCAAAAACTGCTATTAATTCATTCATTCTTTTTTCTTTCAGACGCTATCCAAATATGGATAATCAATGTGCTGTGTATGATCCCCAATTGAGATACAGGTAAAGTAATTGTTTAACCACAAAAGATTCGTAATTAATTAGAGAACGTAGAATTTGAAATGTATACAAATTTTAAATTTATTTCAATATATCCGTCGTTTTTAAGCATTTGTTCTTCGAATTGTAGTTTTCAAGCCGAAATGTTAGTTTCCTTTCTAGAAAGGATTAACATTTAAGTTTAGATTTTCAATTTTGTGGGATAGAAACCAACGCTGTTTGTAAGTTTTTCTTTTTTAATAAAATTTGTGCTACTTTGCTCTTGTTGCAAGCGTGACTTTAAAAATGTCGAATGATTTATTTTATCTGTCCCTCTGTGAAGCGCTCCAGAGAAGAATACATGTCCTACAGTTTTTCTTCTCGAAAAGTTGAAGTGTACGGATGTTTTGCTCATGAGACATAAAAGTCGCCGGCTGCAACCCATAAAGCCCTGTTTCGAGTCCGTTAAACTAGTTTCAAATAGATGTGGCATGTTGAAAATGCGACAGCTAAAATCATTGTATTGGACACGCAAAACAAAAAATTATAGAAATAAATTGTAATTAATATGTTTGCACACAAAACAAGTTGCGGCTTGTACGTGCTAATGCCAACTGATAGCAATTAGCGTTTGCGCGAAACAATACAAAATCAATGCAAACAGAAATATCAATCAAATAATTTAATTATTTTATACCAACGTTTTTTTTTTTTTTTTATTTATTTTGAAAATTATAAAGATGGTCGTCACGTAACTGTGAAGATAAACATCGTTTTATATGTCAACACAAAATGCCCAAGGTTAGTGAAAACAATCGCCACAAGGTCTATAGCCGTTGGAACGCCACATACCCGAATCAATATGCCAACGAAGTGGTCTTGGAAGTAATCGATCACAAAGGAAAAGGAAGGTAAGTGTTGTTGCGATTAAGTTTGAGTTAAGGCAGTACTGATATAATACCAATCGCTTTAGCTTCAATATTTTTGTTTTATTATGAACCATTTTACATGATTAAGAGTATCAGCAAATTTTACTTGAAATGATATCATCAGCACTGTTCAGCATTTGCTTTGTCGGTATTTGTTTCTTCCACCTTGTGTTCAATTTGAATCCGTCTAGATATCGATAACTCTTTGTTTTCCTGATCGGCCTTAAGCGATTGTTGCGTTTCTTCTTGCGGTAAGCAAGATTTCTTGTTTTCTTCTGCTCCTAAGTATTGATCCCATTTATTCAAACGTTTTTTTATTTCATCTTCGCTTTCCTCGATTCTTGAACATTAAGGACAATTTAGGATTAATATTATTATTGTATCTATTTAAAATGGACAGAGAAAACTAACTTGTATTTCGTTTTGCCATCCCAATGTGCGGCAGTCAACTGGCGTTTTCCGAAAAATCGTCCTTGCATCATTTGTATCACCAAATCCGCTTCTTCTGGCGTGGACATGTTCACTTGGGCGACACCCTCCGAGTGGCGCTGGAAAAGAAAATTGTTGTCGGAAAGTTTAATTGTTACAGCTGTTTCCGTAATGTTTATTTAATTACATCGTAAATAACAACTTTTCTAACTGAGCCGCATTTTCCGCACTCCTCTCTTAAATCGTTTTGGTAGTCCAGAATCAGTTGTACCTCCTTTTCGAACAGATCAGGATGAAACAGATTTTTTATTATCACCGTCTTTTCGTTTTTCGATCTCTCACCACGCATTTTTTCTGGCCGCCAATCGAAAAGCCTGCAAGTTTGTTTATTTCTTTTCTTTTAACTTAACCTCAAAATGAAGGCAAATCAACTCACTTTTCTTTGATTTTAGCCAACTTCTCCTTGTCCTTCTTCTTCCGTTTGGGTTTAAGAGCCGGGTTGTATTCGCCTCTCATTTGAAACTGTGCTCTTTGCACTCGTATTTTATGGCCTCTGAGGTCATATTCGTCTAGAATTTTTAAAGCCAAGTCAACTGATTCGACCTTGAAAATTTTGAAATTGCATTAGTGGTTTTTCAGTAGCTTAATGCGTGGAGATAAATGGGAAACAAGCAAAACGTGAATATTTAAATGTAGTCTGTTACGAGTATTTGCTAAATTTGCTAAATACAATGTAGAACAATACAAAAGACATATTATTAGTAGTGCCGACAGATGCTGCTGCATCGTATCCTCTTTGACTCTTATTATGAAAAATCGGAATCGAAAATCACATTGGCCATAATATTTTTTTACCTTTTTGCGGAGCGCACTTTTTTACACTGCCCGACCGACCCCTTTCATTTCTGAGCCTTTCTGGCTTTGGAAGACTCATTTCATTGATCAGAATATATTTAAACAAATATTTCACTTCAACTTAACGCGCACTTTACTTTGCAGTTCCGCAGGTATAAAATTAAAATTGTAGAGACATACTGTGAGTATCTTAAACATAAAAAAACGCTGTCGTTCCATCTTCAAGGAGGATGCAAAAAGACTATCAATTGAAAAATTTAAGTGCTAAAGTATTCCCAACAGTTTTTGCCACACCCTCTTACTAAGTGTCTGAACACATACAAATCTTGGCATTACCTTTTACCCCAGCCAATACATACGCAGCATTTTCTAAAAGGAATGCAAATCGTCGTTGTGCAGGCACCGGTGGGCAAAAACGAGAATAGATGAGTTTCAGAAATTCTATTTTAAATCCACAAATTTAAACATTTCCTTACAGTTATTGGACGTTTTTATGATGGGAACGGACTAATTTTGTGTCACAGCATGTGCCCTTCTCTGCTTTTCATCTTTGACGCATCTATAACATTTTCTCTTCAAGCACGGTTTTGAAAACGCGACAGTGTCTCAAACCGATTGATTTCCATCACGTACCCGATTGATTTTTGCTTGGCTGTTTGCTTCCTTTGCATTCCTTTGGCTTAACCTTTGACTTTTTTCATTTCAATTTACTTAATTCTTTCCTTGATTTTAAATTAAAAAAAAAACAAAACAGATCGATTCATGTTCTCAGAAATACATTCATTTCTTTTCTCATTTCTATTTCCAAAAAAAAAAAAAACCAAAACACATTTCAAGTCTATCTTTTCGCTTTAGGCATACCATTTTTGCTCTCACTTTAAGGTAAATTGTCACGCTGTGATATACATACATACATATGTACATACATAAAGTTTGATTAAAAGCGCAGTTGCCGACAATCTTTTTAACTCCACTCTTCGAACAACCCCTTTTAATCATTTTACTTTCGTGCCCTTCATGTAAAACTCCTTTTTATTAAAACAAATTGCTCATTATCTGCAATACTATCATAACTCCTGAGCTGTTCGTTCCTGCATTCGGCGGAGCCTAAGCGGTGTTTTGACAAACTGTTTCTGAGTTATAACATTATTGCAAAATGGGCGTAATCCCTCCCAAGTTTTCAAATATTTCATTCGCCCACAATTTTTTGTACTTTAAAATTCATTTATTCTTCAATATTCTTCTAAATAAAGCACTTTTCTTTAAAAGACGGTCTTATATTTATTTTGTTCTAATCCTGCAAGTTTTAAACAAATATTCTTTCTTTCTGTCAAGCAACACTCGACATTAAGCCTTTAAATTTTATTGCCTTTCAGATATAATAGACGTGTTATAGCCGAAGGCAGCAATGAAGAAATGGTGGTGTCTACAAGACCACGTAATCGCCAAAACGGCCGTCGACGTCCAAGGCCAACGTCTGCTAATCTGCCCCAAGAAAACGATGTCAACTATCAGCCACAACCAAGCGCCCATCCCAACGAAATACAGCAAACCAACGAGCAGGCAAAGCATCCAAGATTTCCCGAGACAACTTTTGTGCCCTTCCCTTCAACAAATCACAATGACAACGAAATAGCTGCACCAACCGAAGTCATTACAACCGTGCCGGACAAAAAGGCTCGGAGACGCACTTTACAGGACAGAAAGTTGGAGAGGCAAAGACAAAAGGAGCTGAGACGCTTGCAACGCAAGAAGGAAAGGCAAGAAAAGATGCGACGTGAGAAGGCAGAACGTTTGGAGAAAATGCGTTTGGAAAGAGAACAACAGAGGCACAAAATGAAAGAAGAAAAACAAAAATTACGGGTTCAACATCAAAGAGAAATGGAAGAGCTCCGCCAAAAAGAGAACGATCAAGTTCTGGAAAGGCAAGAAAGAGAAAGAGAAAGACAACATCAGCAGGACAGACGGCAAGAAATTGAAGATTTACGAAGCCAAAAGGAAGCGGAAGAAAAGAAGCACTTGGAAGACCTGGAAGAAGAGCGCAGAAGACAAGCTTACTTGAATACCCTCAAGGAACAAGAAGAACAGGAAAGAGTAAAGAAAGAAGAAATACAAAGAGTCGATAGAGAAAGGCAAATAGAAGAAGAGAACCGACTAAAAGAAGAGAGGAAAGTCTTAGAAGATAGAAAGCGTAAAGAATACGAACAGAAACTAAAACAAGCGGAAAACGAAAGAGCTAGACAACTGGCTGAAGAGCAAGAACGCAAACGTTTACAAGATGAAGAAGACCGTAGACGACTGGAGGAAGAGGAAAAACAAAGACAAGACGAGCTTAAGAGACAATTGGACGAGGAGGAAGAACGGTCAAGACTAAAACGTTTGGAGGAAGAGCGAATAGCCGAAGAAAAAGAATTGGCGCGACTTAGAGAAGAGCAACGAAAACGAGCTGAGATGCAACGTAAACGAGAAGAGGACATTGCTCGCTTAGAAGCAGAACAAAGGCGTATAGCTGAGGAGGAAGCTCGTATCAAAGAAGAGCTAGAAGAAGCAGAACGTCAGGCAAAACTACAGCATGAAAACGAAATCAGGAAAGCCGACGAAGAAGCTCGTGCCAAAGAAGAAGAAAGAAAACGAGCCGAGGAACAAGAGGAACGGCAACGGCAGGAAAAATTAAAGCAAGCCAAAATTATTGAAGAATCTAGAAAACAACAAAACAAAGAAAATCTCTCAACCAACCTCAAAAACAGATTGGCTTCTCTCTCACCGGAGCTGCGTAAAGAATTTTTGGAAAAACGCAAACAGAGGAAGAGGGAAAAACTTCTAAAAGACAAAATACGCAGACAACAGCAAGCAGAAAGTACGAATAACGAAGCTTAATTCAAGTACAACTTAACTCTTTTGTTCAAATCACATATCTCTCATTTAAACACTCGCTTATACCAAATGCAGGAGTCGAGGCAGCAGTAGAAACGATACATTTTTTAAGCAAATTTGTTTACTCCCTTAACTGAGCAATTTTTAAGAGTTTTTCTCCAACAAATAATTTATTGTTTCTATTCAAAATAACGAGAAACATCTGTTATAAAAAAAACAAACAAACCACATACTCATTGTTTAAACATTTTAAGATTTTTTAAGTGCACTAGTATTAATACACTCTGAAAGCAACTGAATTCATGGAACATGTTAGCAGCACTAAGCTTTTTTGATAACAAAATTAATTAAGATACATTTTTAAATAAAAAAACCCACACACACACACACACACACACACACACTTAACAGAGAAAACAATCAAAACACAAGATGCCAAAATAATGTGTGAAATATTTATTTTGCCAAACGCACATGTACTGTAAATAAACATATCCCTTTTATTGCTTAAGCGAATAGAAAAAGCGCAACTTTTTACAAGTATTGTGAGATTTCACTGAATCACTTTGCAACACGTACGCCCGAACCGATCTTTCGACGCAACACCAAAGTTAAAGTGCACGATGACATAATTTCGTTTTCTATAAACTATTGCATTATTCTGTTCCATGATGTCTTTGGACGTTTCATCTTACTTGTATTTATTATTATTTTTTATTTAAGAACATGAAAAATATCAAGTTACTGTTACACTTTAAGCTTTAAATATTTTAAAAATGTGAGTTAAATTTTCCATTACCTCAAAATGTCAGTTATTTTTATTGTATTCGAAAAAACTGGAACATTTTTTAAGAAAAGGGTACGAACTCTACAGAGAATATATTAAAATAAATTTGGATGAATTATTTTAATTATATACATTAATTTAGTTATACATAAATGAAACAAATCTATACTAACTGCAAAAATCGAAATAGTCAAAATAAAAGTAATTTTTAAAAACTATACACATTTAAGCAACATTATGAATGAAAATAAATAAGAAAAAAAAAACATACGGACAAAATTGTTTTATTTTTAATCTTTGGGCACTAAATGCCGCAAAGTTTTTCTGACCATCTTCCAACAACGGATAAGGGATACGCGGCGGTGCAATAGTAGCTCTACTGCAAAGATCTGAATAGTTTGATGTGAATCTCGACTGAAAACCTCGTGCTCATTACTACCATATACACAAACAGGCTCTCAGTGTAACGTCCAACTGAAAAAAACCGGTAGTCGATGCAACACCTGACTCACAAATTCATTTTCCCATCGCTCCAGCAACCAAACCAGGATCGAAGAGCATTAATTGCTTTAAGGCCTGTTAACACATTTCGGTGACGTGTTGGAGGCGTGTCAGTTCAGTCTCAATGTCATTGAAATTTAATATATGTATGTATGTTTGCTTAGTTTCTTTACTTTATTGCAAATCGTAAGATAGGAAGAGAATTAAATGTCTGTGTTTTGAGATACATTAAACATTCATTTCCAAAAATTCCAAACTTTTTTCATAGTTCAATATTCCGTTAACAACAAAATAAAAGTGCATTCACAATTTTTGCTCTTTATTTAGATTGAACTGAGAAGAAGAACCAAACTTCAGAAGAAGAAAAAAATATTTAACCAAGAAAAACAATCTCAAATGAGTTTAATTTGCTGAGAAAAAGAAAAATCAAATTCTGTTCTTACTTCCCTGTGAAAACCTAAAAGGAATAGCAACACTTCAAAAAGCTTTGCTGTTCGAATGCGTATGTGCGCACCAATACAATAGATTAATTGAATTGAATGAAGAATTCAGTTTATTTCATAAATGTTTACCAAGCAGCTGTGCGTGTGACTCATTGTGACTCTCTCTCTCTGGACTCATACACATTTTATGAGTCGGCAAAATAATGCCGTTAAGTGAAATGAAAGCGAAAAATGCAAAAGCGACGAGTACATACATACATTGATAAACATATTTCCAAAAAGAACGAAAATGTTTAACTCACTTTGATATAATCACACAAGCCGTCACCCTTTATTTGGCCATCTGATTCAGTATATAGTTTGATTTTGTAGTTCTGGGTCTGGGGATCACGCATAATCATGCCACATTTGCCCATAACCTCCGCAAATTCATCTAAAGTTATATCCAGGGGTAAGTTGGTGACATAAACTTTTGTGTTCTGCGCAGGATCTATTTCAAACCACTCTGAAATTAACAAAGTAGATGTATGTATGTATGTATATGTTCGCTTAAAAAAGCTGAGAAAGCAATAGAGGTGTTGTGGATTTCGTACTTACTGGGTGGTTCTTGCGGTTGCCTACGTTTTATGCCTTGTTTAGACGCCTCGTCGTTTGCTTTAGCCTCCTCAACCAACTTGGCCAATTCGTTTTCCTTTTGCACAGCCTGCTCCAAGTCACGCTTTTCTTTCTGCTTTTCACTTTCACTAGTGTTATCAATAAAGCCGTAACTCATTTGATAGCGAGCCATGAAGTCTTCATCGATTTTGGGAAACCAGGCATTCATTTTAACATCCCAGAAGAACACCATGCCATCTTTATCGGTGTACGTGCGCTGGCCGTCCTCATCGATATCATACACAATTTCCGATGAGTTTGTTTTGTCATTTGAAGCGGGTCCTTTAGCTTTTGCCACCCACTGATTTTTCTCACCATCCCACTTATAATGTTCAGTCTCTGTTAGCTGAGTTTGCTTTGGCACCCATTTTTGGGTTTCATTGCACCACTTGTAATGTTCGTTTTCGTAGGCATTCTCCGAGGTAGTTGCATCATTTGCTATCCACTTATTTTCTTTCTTACACCATCTGTATTGATAGTTTGTTTCAGGATCAGTGTAAATTGCCGTTCCATCGTCAGTGTAAGTCACGTGCTCAACATGTTCATTTTTCAAATCTTGTTCACCCTCCACGATTTCCTTCATTTCATTAGCAGTGATATTTTCATTATTTTCTTTTGACTCGGTTTCTCGTTTAACTTCATCTCCCGCAATCCGTAATGTGGCATCTGGTGTATGTGTTATTTCGTGCAAATTACCTGTATCCAGATCCTTGCACCGATTTGTTTCCATTACTTCATCTCCTGCCACAGTGGTATCGTTGTTTTCTTTCTTATTTATCGTTTCAGCTTTTGACGTATTGGCAAGTGCAGTCCCATCAACAGACTTCATTTCTTCTTCTGGGGGTTCGTTCATTCTCAAAAATATCTAAAACAATCAATATTATCAATCATTATTGCAAATAAAAATAATTACCAAATGAGGAGAGGAGAAATACTACAGAGGCATGAAAAGAGTGTGATCTTCTTTGGTGGAAACGCCTCCAAGAAATCCATTTGCTGCCGCAACTAAGACACACCGAAATTTAAGTGGGGTGTAAATTCCTGAAAATTGGCTGCCTCACATTATGGAAGTGTTATACGAAAATCGCACGTTTTCTTTCAGCTCTTATTATATGTTTGTACATATGCTTTTTGAGCTGGGGAAGCAGCAGAAGCAGCAAGGAACAAAAATAATCGCTTGTGTCCACAAAATAAAATACATTTTCATTGCGTGCTTTTTATTATTAGACGAATACAAAATTGTGCTCAGTTTCAGATTGTATTGGGGAAAAACTACTGTCTAAAATTTATTTCTTTAACAAGCGGCCATAACTCGAAGGAAAATACTTTTTGAGCACTAGTGCGGAATTACTCGTTGCATCCTTCTTTAAACTCGCATCGAGTAAATATTTTGTGACAAACGCACATACATTCATACATTCAATGCATCATTTGACTAATAGCAGCATTTTGCAAATTGGCTCATAATTTGCTTTTGAAACAAATGCAATTGACCTCAAAATAGGCCCTGCGGTATTGTGGGTTTTGATTGACAATTCAGTTGTAAGCCAATTACGCACTTTAAATATTTCTTGCCCAGGGTGCAAGTTTAATGACACTGAAACAACAACTGATCAACTAATTTACGCAAAAATTCCCGAAAACCAGCACTTTGAAGAGCAAATTTTTAACTAAATTAAAACATTCGGAAATAAAGAATCTCTAACTCCAATCGCAAACAAAAAAATGCGTTTAAGAACACTCTGGGGTTTCTGATACTTTATTCTAACTGTCACTACTCCATACTACAAATCTTTATGAACCATAAACCGAGAAGAACTGATGCCTAAATTGATCAAAATATTTTGTAATTAAGTTGAATTGATTGCCTCTGCAAAGTTTTTCTAACACTAAGTACGTGCAAATAAGGCAGTTGGTTACTCAGCAATATTCTTTCATATATGAGAACCATCTGTCACACGTTTCATCGTATTCGCAAGACCACTTTGGCATTATCAAACATATTAGTGTTATAGTCAAGCATGATATTGTCGTAACAAATAAACGAACTGCTCAAACATCATTAAAATGCAACATCAATTAGTTATTCTTAAACCTGTATCAATGTGTTCGCTGGTGTCACAACACACAAATTATTTTAAGTACTCTGTAAGATATTCATACTCAAACCAAACGGATGCACCACAGACGACGATTTATTTAACTTACAGCGTCAAGGCAGTTAAACCAATCACAAAAAATATGGGTGACCGCAACAATAACATGCCAATAACATTGTTAGCCGTGTATTCTTTCTGATAGTGTTTAACTTTAAATGTGGCACATACTTTTGCTTCCCCTCTCAACTAAAGACGATAAGAAACGAAAGCACCTAAAAATTACAACAACAATAAGTTTACGCTATTCACATACATTGGATGGATGTTATATAGTCGAGCGTTCGCGGACGATATCAATAGAGTTGTAAGTCCGTGAACGAGAGACTCTTTAGCAAAATAAACATTATTATAGAAAACATAACGGCACTTCCGCAATGAAACCTGACGGAAACCCATGTTGCTCGGTCTATCAGATGAAACCCGTACCTTCAATTCAAATTTTCTCTCTGTATACTCGTAGCAGGAAAGTAGTTTGTTGCCCGTCTTACATACACATACAGATGCGTCCACACTTTTAAAATAAGCAAATAAATGTCTGCTCTTCCGCTAGAAAAACAAACAGTTCACTTTAATTTATTCACATCAAATTGATTATTGGAAAATTGAGAACAGAGAGAACAAAACAAACAGTTCGATGAACTTATAAGAAAACAAACCAACCCGTCATCATACAATAATTCATGTCACAATGTGTTGAGGACTTCTGTAAAGAAAGTTTTTTTAAGGCGACGAATATAAAATAGCAGTGGTGAAAACATATTTAATAGCGTTGTTAACAAAGCGTCGTAAGCGAAGCCAGAGTTCAACGCACAAAAAAAACACGTCTGCCGTATGTGACAAAAAATCTCTACTTCTTTGTCGCTGTTTTACGCCGCAGCAAGTCGTGATATCAAGTGGTTTTTCGGGCGTTCAAAGAAGCCCTCGCTTTTAGTATACGATTCTCTGAGCCTTGGAGGGCTTTTGACGGCTGTTCCACACTAAACTTACACTGCGTTACACTTTTCACTTTCGGTGTAAGGTTTTCAAAAAGGCCTAATTCGAATTAAAATTGTTGCTCTCCCCCCTTTGCCCAGCCGACAGTTTGTAGGTTGATGCTTTAGAAACCGAAATCAGCTGCAGCTTCTTTTTATAAAATATATTCGAATTTGTTTACGTCACACTGTTTCTTATCGCGAACGTATGAAATACCGAAAAACAAAGAATATTAATCATACGCAAACGTTTACAAACTATTTAAGATCAGAACAGAGGGCCGAGTGTTGCATGTGTTTCTTTTAACTGAAATTCACATTTAAACTTTTGCAATTTCAACTCAACACTTGCATTTATTGATGCCTGGCAACGCAGACTTAACTTGGACTGGAAAGGTTGAGGAACTTTCTGCAAGACCTGGCAAGTTACGTTATTTCATTGGCTTCCTATATACATACATATTTAAAAGGCGCGAGTTGTGTGTCGAAAGACCTGGGCACTCTGTCCTTCTTTTCAACTTAACAAATCCTACACATTTTCAAGTTCCAGTGATTTTGCTTCACTATTATAAGTGCGCATTATGCGATAGACTTTTGTTATGCCACCAATTTTCCTTGGTGGTTTGCAATTTACAATAAAATATTTTTCTATTTTTCATTTTCAATAAAATATTTTCCAATTTTACTAACATTGACAGATATGACAAGATGTTTCCAAAATTGTTCCTATTACAAGATATAACGGAGTTTTAACCAGATTTAATTCAATTTCAATTTAATGTTCACTGCCAATTTCATTTCCATTCGTTTTATTACAATGCAATTATTCATGTAATCATGCATTCTTGTATTAGAAATAATTTCCAGCAATTCTTACCCGGAAATTTGATTCCAAGAAAACGATATTTTAAATTCACTACTGAAATATGTAGCATTGCTATTTGTAAGATCCTGTAATTATTCGGAGCATCCACTCATAAGAGATTTGGAACAACAAAAATGAAAGGTCACCTCAACGTCATCATCATACTTTTTCATTTTAACCCATGCGATTGAGCTCAATAACAACTGCGAGTGTTTGGTAGAACGAGTATCTATCAGTTCTTGTTGGAGATCTCTTTCATTTGATAGAAATTCCAGAAAGCTGCAACAAACTGTGCTTGTATGTATATTTCCAATTGCACCTCACGAAACAATATTTAAGCGCAATTGCAGCGCCAATTGCGGTTACTACTTCAGTCCAAATAAGAAGTGTGAAATCAAGCTGAGATTTACAGCTCTAGTCAAGTTTATTGTTCCACTTTCAAAACTTCTAGACAAATTAAAATCTCTTTATCAGGTCAAGTCTACAATTTGCGGAGAGTTGCCGAAACATTCCCAACGACACCGAACTTAAATGCGGTGACTAAGAAAGTTTTCCAAATTGCAAATTAATGTCAACTGTGTGCTGTGAAACACCAACGCACTTAAGAAAACACCACACACTGGGTCAGTAGACCCACAGAACAAAACAAAACTTGTTTGCAATGACAAACACGTATGTATGTATGCATGTATGTATGTATGTATGTATATGTGCACATGTACGTTTGTATATTTATAGAGAAATGAAAAATAGGAACAAAAGAACATGATGTGCCAAGAGAAATAACTTTTGTGAATGAATATTTGAAAATTTGCATTCTATACTTGTTGTCCTTGTTGTTTTTGTTACATTGTTCTTGTTTCAAAAAAAAAAAAAAACAGAAAAAACAAGTTGTTACACTTTCCAACCAAAAGTAGAACTATTACAACTTTAAAATCCAAAACCTTTAAACCACACATTTAATTGCAGATGGGCCAGGCAGGGCGGAAAAAGCCAGACAAAATCCGAAAATCATGAGTTGCTGCTCTAGTTATGTTGGTCTCCGAATAAATGCGGCATTTGTAGGACAATGTCCGACAGAAGAGTAAACTGTGACCACACACACACACACACCCCGACATACATACATACATACACACATCTATGCACACAAACATACACATACAGCAGCAAACAAGAAGTGAGCGGCCAAGCAACTGTTTTAAACACAGAGTCAAAGTTAATTAAATGATTTAAAGGACATTTTCTTTGGTTTGTCGGTATGAAAGTTTGCATTAACGAATGCACAAACGAATAAATAAAGTATGAATTTTGAACGAAATATGGCTTTTAATAAAAACATGTTTAGGGCAAAATGTGGATGGGGCTAAAGAACTCAAAAATGACCACTAAAACTTGAATATTGAAATATTTAAACGTAAAAGCAATTAACAGGTCAAAGTCAAGCCTAGAAGTTTTTCAAATAATTTGAGTGCGGAACGGGTGAACGGACTCTATGAAATCACACCCACGCCCATAAGCAGATACACTTTGAACAAGACACATTTGTACGCACGGGGAAGGGTTGGATTTCAAGCCCTCTGAACCCGAGCTCTTGTCATGCGTGATTCCAACTCTTTTAAGGAATTATAAATAACACTTTGATATTTCGGCTTACCGCTAAGAACAAAAACTCTAACGCATACAAACGACAACGACGACTTCCTACGATTTGTGAAAAAGTTGTTAAGAGTGTGGCAGCCACAAAGGCCTTTTTAATAATGTTGTGTGTTTGTGAGATTTATTAAATCTTTTGCGACCATTAACTTGTTCCGTTTCAGTTTGGTAAATATTCATGAGGAGAACTTTAGTTGTTACTTTCGGTGGCATAGAAAATTGCTGTTTTGGATTTCTAAGGTGGTGGCGTCTATTTTATGCAAATGTCAGTGAAACAACTCGTGTCACGTATGAATTGTGCGTTTCTTATTAGTTTACTGTACTTCTCTACATGCTGTTATTTCTATACAAATAATAAAAAAAAAACTATTTTTGTAAAAAATTAGGGATATATTTGTAAGGGAAGGGACTAGAATTCGGTGAAGCGAAAACGATTAAGGTCATACATACAGAACTGTGCAAAACAGAAGCAGCAAATTTAGTACGAAATGTTATACCAAAGGAAGGAAAAATCATGTCCAAAAACCTGTAAAAATATTCTTGGCGATATTTTTGTTGAAAGCGCATCACTATTTTTGTTTTTTGACCCCTTTTGGGGTTTGTGTTAACGAAAATAAAAAAAAATATATATTTTACAGAGTCTGGCAACACGTCAAAAGAAGTTAAAATGGAGTCGGCCAAGGCACTAAAAAATATAGACACTTAGAAATTGTGACGGGGCATCAACCACTGCTTCTGAAGCAAATGAAAAATTCAATTTCTTGTGTCGAAATCAAATAAAACTAGTGATTACAATAACTTCAGTTGAAAGAAGATGAAACCGAAATCACTTTTAACTGAGAGGTTGGTAATAAGGGCACAGATGCACTACCAGACGTCGTTGCACTCCTTCGCTGCGCCCAACAAAATAAGACTCAAATTTAAGCAATATTTATTTTCCATCAAATAAAATTTAATATGGGCTATACTTTTTATTGGTATAGTTTGTTTTTCTGGCAGGTTGACACATGTTTGTAGAACGTAACCTCGTTAGTGGAACAACGGTGTGTACACCCCACACCAGCTGATTGTTCTGCCTTCGACTTCGACGTTGCATGCAACTCTAATGTCTGTCGATAAGCAAATTTTTATATCTCAGAATTAAGCGGATTTTGTTGCAAACCTCTACAGGCTCCACAAAGGACTTTTTTTTCTGGTTGGACGATTTTAATTGCTTGTTATCCACTTGTAAGTAGACCGCAACTGTCCTTTCAACACTTTCTATACACTCGTATAAAAAAAAGGGGAAAAAAAGTATACCTACACATTTCAATCATAGCAGGACAAACAAAGCCTGCTCGATCTTGGCACATTTATACATACTGCCACATGTGTGGATTCATATTCACTATTTCAGCCACAAAACCAATATTCACTACGACGCCAGGATTCTAACCAAATCAATTTCGTAAATAACATTTCGCGCCAAATAATCATAAAGTCCCCAAGCTTGATAGAGAGAGTACTGTCCCAAGACAAGCTTTTCCTTCTTAATTTCGACAAAATATGGCTCCTTTCAGCGCAATTTTGTATGTCCATTTGTACGTCCACACCAATAGCGTCGCAAAAACTAAAACAAAAAACTACAGACTACAGACCACTTGTTAGGAATGAAAAAAACTGTTTTGTTCACTCTATTTTTTTTTTTCTAATTTATTTTATGTTCCTTATCAGCAATAAAAATGTATTTAGTACCCGCCTTTTGCTACCGAAGGAGAAAAACGAAGTGTTTTAGAACACAACAGCTTAACGGTCAAGCGAATACTAACCGACAGTTTATACTTAGCACGCTTTCAGGTGGTCGGTACTAAAGCACAACTAGACTCAGCAACAGACTATGAGAAAGAAATCAGGCACAGGACATTAATACAAACAGTTTTTAGAAACCGAGTGGCCAGTTGGAGCGTAAACGTTGTATTGACCTGACCGCACACGGCGGACGCGCTTTATTTCATTCAAATAAGCAAACGAACACAAAGCAGTGCACAAACATACATACGTACACATTTATGTACATACATATGTAAATATTATACATACATACATACATACATATGTATGTGCATGAGTAAATGAAAATAGAAATAAAAAAAAAAAAAAACTTGAGCAAAAATATTCCAATCGGGCCTTTCGTATTGATTGGCTCGTACAAAGCAAAGCGCGAAATCAATAAAAAAAAGAGGTTTAATGAAATAAATGATTAAAAGTGCAGTTAAACCTATTGCGTAAAATGTCAAAAGGTTAAATATTTTGTCACAGAAGAGAGACGACAAGGATCAAAGTCATCGCTTACACAATGGATATACCCAATACAGGAGCAATTTTCACTTTGGGCAAATCCCACTTGGCCGAAAACACGCAGAGCTATTTTTATATTAAAAATGATGCAATTAGAAGTCTGGTAGCCGGGCCTTATCAAAGCGCAGTGATTTGTGGTAAGTTTGTGATTTGTCTATTCTTTCTAATTGCGCTGGAAGAGTTGTACTGCAGTGGCTGGGCGTACATACATATGTAAATGTTGTGCACACTAACACGCACACAAGACACACTTGAATTGAACAGGTTCATCGTTGCGGAGTGTGACCTGTATATCGGCAAATATAGATATTCTGTCATCGGATTTACACAAGTTCTTGTGAGTTTTCAAACATTCAGCCAATCCAGGAGCCAGTTGCCAGTGTGATGTAATTAAATCGGCGGGTTACAGCGCTCTTTGGGCTTTTTATGCTCTAGCGCCTGCTAGACAACAGCTTAAAAGAGATAAGTTCAGATGCCTCACTTTCGCATGGAAAAAGGCTCATTACTTTACAGATTGCAAATATTACCTAAAAAAATACTTTTAAGTTTTGTTTTTGACTTTCTAAAATGTGTTTTCTGCTCAACATGATTTTGAAAAAATAATTCAGCTTTCGTTTGCAAAACACAGTTTCAGTGACTTTCTTCCAAAATTAAATAATTAAATAAACAAAACGGGGCGTCGTTCCATGACGTCTAACAGATATAATTTTAAAGTTTCAACGTTCATGAAAGAAAGCAATATTTATATTTTTTATTCAGTTTTCGCGTAAAGTGTGAATGTGTTTGCACAACAGATATTTATAACTTGGGCAAGTTTAGATGGCTTGCCGCCCATTGTTTCCGAACCAAGTTTTTGTCCGAACAAAATTATGTATTTTTTCTTTTCTTCAAACTTGATTTGAGTTGCATAATTAGTTTGTGTCTGTTAAATTAAGTGGTAACATTTATTGCAATTCTTTTTTTTTTTAGTTTTTTCCACACGTACATACATTTGTGTGTGTATTTTGGCAACAGCAATGCCTTATGCAGTTCGGCCACATCACAGAATAGTAAAATATTTGACATGTGCAGTTTTTGCAACAAAAGCATAAGTATAAGTTTGGTGGTATGTCTGTATGGTATAATTTCGATTCATATTGTTCCAATTATTTACGTTGTTTTGGACATGCAGGAGTGTCGAATGGGAAACAGAGAGAGAGTATAAGAAAGTGATATTGTAAGAAAATGCTGGCAAATGCCGACCTGTGCGCACTCATACCAGTTTTTGCGCCAAAAATGTTTAAATGCAGAAAAAAAGGCCTTAAATAAAATATTGAATGCAAATTTGATGACTTAATTGAAGAAAGAAAAACTGAAAAACAGACAACATTTAGTTGCGAGTTGTAATGAGGACGCTTCCATAGATGTGCTTTTTATAGAGTTTGTGCCGCGTGTACGACATTTCTAGATCTTGAAGCGGACACGCAAATACTTTTCAAGAACTGCTGCTATTTATTTTTCATTTCCGTTTTCTTGCAATAAGTAAAGCTCTTTCCTTTAGTATTTTCTCCAAAAATAAAACTAAAATCGAGTTGATGAATTTAAATCGAGAACGTTGTGTTGCATGTTGACCGTAATTATTTTAATTGAGTACAACTGCAAGAACTTTCACTTTTGATTAATCATACGTACGTCTTACGTACGTCGCTGGCAGGATTTAGCAATTACTTTCTGCTTTGCTGTTATTCTTGAGCGAAAGTCATGTTGAAGAAATACATACAGAGTGACACTTAAACACGTCTACACGAATGAAATATGTATGAGTAAACGGGAATTTAAAAGCGAAAGCGAAAGTTTACTTTTGCTAATCGTCTACAAAATGTTCTTATTTTATTTTATTTTAATTAGTTTAGATTTTTGTTACTGATTTCGGAAAACGGGCACAACTGTTGACACCACATAGATTTTAGAAACTCTCCAAGCGTTGCATTCAAAACGCTTCAAACAAAACGCCGATCGGGTGCTACACCATTAAATCCTGTGATTTCGTTGTAGTTAGAAGTGATGTAAGTCCCACTTTACCATCATTTGCAACGCTTGAATTTTAAAGGGCCTCTGACTTGGCACGATGTTTTGTCATCGTTTCAAATCACCGCCGGTAATTTCGAGAAAAGTGAAATCTTTTAACGCTCTTTTCCTGTGCAGAGTAATACTCTCAGTGCTAAAGGAACTACAGTACAGCTGTAAAAACACACAGTGCTCACCAGAAAAGGTGCCAAAATTGGGGGAAGTGCATACAAAGAAGGTTAAACGAAAAGAAATTGTATTTGTGAGTAATAAAAATAATAAAAAATACGCACTATAAGTAAGGAGTTGCCCGCAGGTTTGTAGGTTTGCAAATGATTGTGTTGACGTCGAGAAAAAAAAATGTAAAAGCCTTCAAACAACCCACTGTCAGCGTGTATTTACACATGTAATTTTTAATTGTTGTCACGACAAGTTATTGCTTTTTATAACAGATTTTTCAAACACCAACAGCCTCAGCACCAAATTGTATACAAAGCCCAAATATACGAAGTTCGCCTACCCAAAAAGAATATCAGGAGGCTTCAATATCGAAATTTAACAAAATTAAGCATTTTTTAACTATCGTTTTTGTTTATTTTTACGCATTAGAATCAGGACGCTTGTTCGTTTGGGGAGAGAATCATCACGGCCAGCTGGGTATCGGTGGGCATCATTCATCCAACTCCGACAATGTTGTTAATAAGAACGTAGATATAACAATTAAGCCCACATGCGTAAAATCATTGAAAACATTAGGCCTAAAAATAGCTGATGTATCATTTGGCAACGGCTGGTCAATTATACTGACACGTAAGTATTAAAAGTGCAGTTTGTGTGTCTTCGTTGCATCACTAATATGAGCACAATACATTTAATTATAATACAAAATTCTTTCCAGTATCAAATGAATTATTTTTTTCGGGACGAAATATATTCAGCAGAGATGCCACGATATCAACAAACTTTGCAGAAGCAACAGTCAACGAGGAATTGTGTGAAATTATACGAAAACCTTTTCGTTTGGAAGAGTTCGACGATTGTTTGTCCAACAACGAGGAGGCCGAATACTTTAATAAAGTTTTAGCAGGAAACGAACATTTTCTTGTCTTGACATGTAAGTCTGCCTCCGTATCTGTAACTTTATAAAGAGTTTGTGCGTGTTTGTTTTGCATTGTTGAAACTACAAAAGCAACATGAAAATTTCCTAAAATCAACAACAGGTTTTAAGGCTGCATATTGATTATTGCTGACATGCAAAAATTGTTATCATTCAATTTGACAGCTTAAATATTTGCATTCATTTAAAACAGTCTATACAGGGCAAAAACTTTGCATGTTATTAAGTTTTTTCGGGCAATTCAACATCAGAAGTCTTTGCAGAATATCGATTTGGCTCAACATGTTACCAGTAAATTTTTACTTATAACTGAAAACTCAATATACCCCCTATTATGTGAAATAGGCAATTTATGCAACTAATAACAATTAATAGCTGGTCTATAAGAAAACAGATTTAGTTTTATTTTAACACTTTTTACTTCGACATCAACATCAGTTATATCTTAAAGCTCAGCTAAACGCATACAACATAATGTTGTATAGCTTTGCTTGGCCAGTCCATTCTTAATGTTTGCAAGCAAAAACTTTATTAAATTTCATTAGCGGCGAATTCACGGCGATTAGTACAAAAGGTTTGATTTAGATTAATAAGTTGCAGCTATAACTAAAAATTTACTAATAGTGCAAACTGCATGTCAGCACCGGTAAAAACTTACCGGCTACTACATCGTTTAGTGTAGTGTGTCCACATGTGCTAGAGTCAGTTCAATTTAAAAAAATGGTTATATTGTTCTTAAATCCAAAATTGTAGCGAATCGAATGTATGCAAAATTTAATTAGGAAATTGTAATTTAATTAAGACAGGCACAAGTTTTGTGTAGGTTTTTCAGAAGAAATGATGAATATTTACATCTTCAGGAAATTAAGATCAAAAAAATATGAATGCATGGATATGAGAATGAGCAAATTAGTTTTAAAAGTGTGTTATTTTATTAGCAAGACCGTATGCGAAATGTTTATAAATTTAATAAATTTTAAAAGAAAGACATATTGTTACACGGAGTATTAGATACACCCTAATCCGAATTACCTACACGCACATGCACCTGCATTACAGCATTAAAAACTTACTTTTCAATGCTAAAGACAAAATATGCAATTGCATAGCAAAATGGTTGGTTTCGTCTTTCGAGTAATGAATAAAAAACCGACACTAACATCACACAACAGCTTGTACTTATTTAGTGTATTGCGAAAATTATTACATACAATTTTTATTTTTTGTCTGTTCTGGTTAGCATTTGGTCGACTTATTGGTTGGGGTTCTAATCATTTTCATCAGCTCGGTAGATCCAATGAGGATGAAATTCTACAGCCCCATGAAATAATATTGGATTCACCAATTCAGCAATATACTTGTGGTCCTGAGAGCACATTGGTCTTAACGCAAAATGGAAGTCTTTATCTGACAGGCCGCTTAAATGAGTTTGTGTTCCCAACCTTTACCGAGCTGCAAAAAAATCTTGCGTCCAATGAACAAATCACATTTATGAATATCTCAAAGGCCAGTGAAATATTTATAGTCACTAATACCGGCAGCATATACCGCAGCTACGAGTCGGTGCGAAACAAAAGTTTAATATTTCAGAGGTTTTATGATTATGATAGTGAAGAAAACGGCCCTATTTGGAAACTATTAAAGGGAACCTCTTTTTATGCCGTACTCACGAAAGCCTATAAGTTTTATACCACATTTTCGGAAAGTGGTCATCATTTAAAAACTTTTAGGGAAATATCAAAATTTAAAAACCTTCGGATCTTGGACATGACCCTTGGCGATAAACACATTTTAGTGCACGGGCTGCCGAGATCATCCACTTTAGCAGCCACAGTAGGATCAGCAAGCGAAAATAGTTTTATGGCACATCCATTTGGGAGCGCATTTAATAATATAAGTAATGAGAAAAGCGAAATGCAATCAAAAGTAAAAAACTCTAATTTAAAGGAAAATGTTGCAAAACCATCACAAGCTGCAGCATTTCAAATGGAAAACATTCAAGAACTTGGTGATTCTTTAAATAACAATGAGTCCCCTGCAATGTACGGTAAAGAAAAAGAACCTTCAGACTTAGCTAATAACACAAGCGTAAAAGAATCAGAAGAATCAATAGAATCATTCGAAACTGGTAATACAGTTCTGAATAAGAAGTCACCGACACAGTCGCTGAGATCTCAGGATGGCAGTACAAGTTCTCTAAGAAATGAAATAGAAAATGATACGAGAACTGTTAAATCTTTGCGCCCTAGAACACCATTTCCTGAAAGTAGCCCACTCGGCTCGCCCTCCACCGTTATGAAAAAAACGCCGAAACGAAACCTCTCCTACGAGACAGCAATAAGCAACGATTTCATGCAGAACAATTCTTCGTCCGTAATAGGAAGCTTAGAGCACATACCTGAGCATTCGGCAAAAGAAGGTGGTAAGATTTTAATATAATTTCATCTTTTTCATAATAAATGTGCCTACAATTTAGGTGATTTACCAGGTTTATCTGTATCTATGCCAACACCACCCACCGATGAAGATGAAGAACTGAGACTGGAAATATGTGAAATTAATGACCCTTTAGATCACACTGTCACCCTCAACGAAATCCGTTTTATTAACAATGGCATTGATGTAACTGCAAATGTCAAGAAAACAAAGTCGGATGTTTCTGAAGACTCTCTTGATGTTACAGAAGATGAAGAAATTGATGGCACCGATGTTGACAATAGGTTAGAAATAAGAAAACAAGCAGTAAATCTGGTAGAAGAGCTGGAAGAGAAAATTGAAAAAAAAGTTAGAGTCGACAAATTAGATATACAAAATGATGGACATTCATTTACAGCTGAACCTAAAAGTGTTGAGTCAAAGGTCTGTGATGCAGAAGATTATATGGTGGATATAATAAAAGAGACCGGAGAGGGTGCAGATTCAAAACTTACAGAAACCACAAAGGCTGTACGTAGTGCTACTATTAGATCGCGGGGAACTGCAGAAAATTTCTGTGAGAACACAAAACAGGCAGCACAAAACGCAAAACAATCAATTGAAAAGGTTGGTAGTTCGATACTCAGTGCCAGCGATGAGGCTCGCCATGCTATCAATCAGGTGGGCAGCAACGTTTTTAAAGCATCTGGAGATGCCAAAGAGTCAATGAACAATGCCATTCGAAAAATGGCTGATGATACCAGACAATCAGTAGGCACAGTCACCTCTAGAATTTCGACTGAAGTGCAAGATGCAAAAAATAGCCTGACTTCTATTCTACAAGTAAAGAAAAACAAAGTTGATGTTCAAAAACCAATAGAAGCTATAACGCCAGATGACGAATTACACACAACAAATTCTAAAGCAAGCGGTGGAAATAATTCAAATACAACAACGCAGTCCAATAACACAACTACGGGTCAACAAGAAGATGACGAACGTACTACAGCCTCAGCAAATTCATATCATATAGTTTCATCCAGCAATCCCTTCGAAAGTGCCGACCCATTCGACCCTGAATTAGATGCTATGGTACAAAGGGGTAAACAGGCCTTGAGAGAAGAACTACAGGCAGCTGGTGTGGCAGCAGGAAACAAAACACCACCAAAAATAGACAACTTATCGGAAGAAAAAACAATATTTTCCAAATTTCTAGAAGAAATAAAGGAAAAAACAAAAGGTCTATCCTGTCGAAATGAAAAATCTATAAAAATTGAGGAAGGTAAGGAATTTTCATAATTCAAAAAAACTACCTTTTAGTTCTTTTTTGTTGTGTTTGAAACTGCAGATCAACCTCCACGATACAGTGTAGACGATGAGTTAGCTCTTCAACCGGTCAATGGCCAAGCCAGTGGATCAAAAGTGTGCGTAATTTTGTAAATTTATGATTGAACTTTGACGAGACAACAAGGAACAAATTACCAAAATGATGTTGCATTTGTTTTTCTTTTTAATAACGGAAATAAAAATAAACTCAATTTACTTACATTTATTATTTGTTTTTATAGTCTATAGTTATTGCAAATAAATAAATTGAAAATAAGTACTTTAACTTTTTTGCACTTTCCGTTTTCTTTTCCTACACAACAGCTGACTTTCTAATAGAAGCAAATAAGTTGTAGCGATGCCAGACTTGTAAATTAAACTGAAATCAAGGCATCGAACTGTTACGAACATTATCGCAACTAATTCAATTTACCGGTAGGACGGGAATGGTATTAACATAAGAAGTAGAAAATAAATAAGAATCGGCTTCTATGGTGTGTGTTTGTAATTATATATGTATACACTGTAATTTTATAGCCGGAGTTCACAATGAATAACAACTATTATTTTGCACTATTTGCATATACATATGATGCTAGAAATAAAAGAACCGCTATTAATAAAGTTTTTTATTTTTTAATAATTATTATTACATAAAAATTTATACATACTATCTCCATAATGCACGCACGTAAAAAGATCAAAATGTGGGTATTATCCACCCTGATGAATAAATTAGATAGTTTTGAATATACACCTCTGTGCCATTAATTTTTTCGAGAGCTGGCAGCTCTTTCTTCGTATTTCCTTTCGCTTGTGTTCCCGTTTTTTGCAGCTCTGTATAGGTATAGCAGTCAGACAAATGTCAAAAATTGAGTCTTCGCGAGAGGAATTCGACCAAGTGCTTTTTGTAACCTTTTATTCTTTTTATTTTTTGCTTAAATCATAAAGCAAATACACTTTTTCTTAAACAAACTAAGAAATACAAAAAATAATTTTATATTTTTGTAAAATAAAATTTGATAATTGCGGCGTATACCCAATGGCAAGTTAAAGAAAACAACGCGCCCAACATCAAGCGTTGGTGAGAAGTTTGCCAATTTATTAATATGAAAATCCATACAATAAAAAAGATGAAATTTTTTACGAGAGCATTGTATTCCAAAAAAATAGATTGTTGATGTGCCTGACAAAGTTACGAAAATTTTAAAAGAAACAAAAAGGAAGATATTTAGTAATTATTGAAGGAAGAACTACTTGTGAAACGGCCTCGCAAATAAGGTGGTAAGGTAGGTCAAAGTTGAAACAATGTGCAAATGAATGAATAGTAAAAAAATATGTGTGTCTGTTGTGTCTCCGTGTATGTAAGCGAATGCCACTACTGCGTTGAAAAATTGAAAAAAGTGAAAATATTTGCTGCGGGCGTGACGTGACAATTTTTTCGTAATCATAGCTGAAAAAATAAGTTATTTTTTAATCTAAGCAAAAAGTAATGCCTCAACTAATTGCCAAGTTAGAAGAAAATGTAATTTCATAAAATTTTTGTTAGTAAATCAGCAAGGAAAAGTTGAGTCTAACCTCAAAAATTTATTTGTGTTGCTTCTGTTATGGAAAAGTATGTGCTTTTCTTCAAAATTTGCACCCATTGACTGGGTTATAAAAGAGCAACACGGAAGAGGAAAAACAAGCATTGTGGTATGACTGGCAGGCAGTTTTAGCAGTGTTTTTAATGTGTTACAAAATTTGCTTAAATATACATAAAAAGAAATCCTGTTTTGTGTATAAATTAAAAAACAATATTTAAAGTTTTCGGTTTAGTAGTAGGTACTTAAAATTTTGTCAAGCCTAACACTAGAAGATTACAGCTTATCAGAAACTTCCCTAATTCATGAAAGTATCGAATAGACTCTTTGGTATGATTTAATAGTTTTTTTGGTTTAGGAATTTTTTTGTTTCGGTAAGTTTGTATATTATTTCGGAATGCTTTTCGGTTTGAAAATAGTCCGTGTTTTATAGGTTTTAAAAATTGTGTTTTGTACTGAAGTTTCCTTTAAATTCATACAAATTAGAAAATAACTATTAAATCTATTGAACACAGACGTGCCTGCCACCTTATCTAGTGAAATGATATCTAGATATATTTAGGTAAAATAGTAGGTGCATACATATGTTATGGAAATACAATTTTGAAAATAAATCCTATTCAAGAAAGAGAAAGCTTATGAGGTTTTAACTGGCCGATTTTACTTCTTCTTCTTTTGGCGCTACAGTCCGTGGTGAACCTGGGCCTCAACCAACAAACTTTTCCAGCTGGCAAGGTCTTTAGCCAGCGTTCTACAATTTTGCACACCAAGTTGGTTGAGGTCCCTCTCCACTTGTGTGCGCCATCGGTTCCGTGGGCGTCCTCTAATGCGTTGTCCCACAGGTTCGGAATCGAAGAACGATTTTATTTACGAAAGATAATAAGCCTCAAATTTATTTATTTATTGTACAGTGTTAATTTTGCTACCAACAGATTTTTCACAAATTTGCCGATTGATATAACAGTATTTTGTGTTTTTTTTGTTGTGTTAAATTTCAGAAAACAAAATATTTCGGACATGCATTTTTAACATTTATTTCTCTGGATACGTACTTTAAATGCATATTAATAGGCATAAGATTTTAATATTGGAAGCAATTAAACGCTTCGTTTCCGGTATTTAGTACTAATACAAATAAAATTTAAGTTTTTGGGTGTTTCTGATGATCATTTTTGATCATTTTTTGTACAGATTGGAGTTGTATTTGAATTTTTGGAAGTTCGTTCGAAAACGAGGAATTTTGCCCGACTCATCAATACGATTTCAATGTTTATCATTAAAAACGATAAGTGGCAACCTTGCATGTAACACAACAAATTTGAGAAAACGATCGACTCGTGTTTAACTCAAAAATAATTGTTAAGTGGTTGTTGTTGACTTCGGATGGGGTAAACAGGGAGGGAGAAAGTGAGTTTATATTGAATATATTTGTGGATGTAAAAAAGAAGCCAACACGTTGGCATTATTGCTATTTAAAATACAAATTGGTAAATTTAAACACTTGCATACATGCATATGTACATACGCTGATGTACATTTGGCGCATTATGTTTTCTATATTGTTATCAATAATCTTTATTCTATTTTAACTTATTACCAGACACATGGTCGCGCCAGCTGATTAAAAAACTTTTGCCTTGAATTTGTAACGAGAACATTAAAATGTACCAAAATAACCTTTTAATTTGGCAACCTGTCTAGACACTAGAATCGTTAGATCTTTTTATGGTTTGTAAAATTTATAATGAAAAGTGTTTTATTTTTACATTTGTATTTAACGTTTCCAAAACAAAGAAAATCTGCATAACTTGTCTTAAGAAAATAGTAGATTTTGTGCATGTGAAAATTTTAATAAGCGGGAGAAATTAAAGAGAGCGGCATAAAGAAATTTTCATTTGTCAAAAATGTGTTTACTCTTTGAAGTTGACCAACAACAAAAACGTGTTTTTACACACAGTTGTATTTACAGAGTAGCAAAAGTTGATAGTTAAATTACCCAACGTACAATTCTGTCATAAATATATTATCTAGAAAACTAAAATATTTTTAATATTTTTACATTTACAGGTGAGAAGAAAATCAACGAAACTTTCTTCTACTTAATGGCAAAACTTTCCTAAAAGAGTAACAACATAAATTTAATTTTATAAGAAAAATTCCGATTAGAGCAACGTTTTCTATAGTTTGGTATTTGTTGTTTCGTAACAGGAAACTCGTAAATAAAATATCCAAACACATAATTTAAGCATTCCTAGAATGCATATAAAAACACTGCAACATGCTCATGCTGCTGCAGCAGCGGCAGCAGCCATGCCAAATTGTGAAATTGTAATAGTATCATCTTCACCTAATCATAATAATAACAATAATAATAATAGTGAAAGTACAAATGGAGGATCAAGTAATGGCAGTGGAGGCAGCGGTGGTAGTAGCAACAATGGTCATCAACAGCAGCATGGGTCTTCAGCACCGCCACCAACTGAGATACCAATACCATTTATGCATTTGGCTGGAGTGACTGCCGAGGCTCATGCTGCAGCGCAAGCGGCAGCTATGGCTGCTGCCCAAGCCGCAGCGGCTCAAGCTGCTGCTGCCGAGCAAGGCAGTACACATGTGCCACCACCAGGCAGTGCATTGGCTCATCATCATGCCATACTGCAGCAACATCCACTGGCCCATCTTGTGGCGACTGCTGCCCATAGTCCTGCATTATCCGAACAACATTTTATAGCCCGCGATGCTACAGTCTTGACTAATGGTCATAATGGTAACTCTTCCTCGGCATCAGGCGGACCTACCCCCGAAAAGCCATTTCAGTGTAATGTATGCGAAAGACGTTTCCGCCAATTGAGTACTCTTACGAACCATGTGAAAATTCATACTGGAGAAAAACCGTACAAATGTAATGTTTGTGATAAAACCTTCCGTCAATCGTCCACTTTAACTAACCACTTGAAAATACATACCGGTGAGAAGCCATTTAACTGTACCTATTGTCCAAAACATTTTCGCCAATTGAGTACATTAACAAATCACTTAAAAATTCATACAGGTAAGTGTTACCTCTTCGGCCAAAATAATGTTATTGACTTAAGATATCTTTCTCATTTCTGCTTTTCGATTTCGAATGGTTTTTTTTAGATCGATATGCTATTTTTATTACTAATAGTATATCAGCGAGAGACACGAATAAAGATCGTCGAAATTCCTACTTTTCATTACAAATCGTTGATGATAAACTACGGTCGTATAAAATACTTTATGCACTCAAATACTTATTTTTAAAATATACTGAAACTTAGTTCTTGTAAAAGGCAAAAAATTGCCCGCAATTATAAAGAAATGCTCTCTTTGACATTATACGTATAAAATTACAAATTTTACTCAGAGTTTAACCTCTTCTGAACTACTACATTTACCAGCTGATTTTAAATTGCTTAACGAATAACAGAAATATCTGTCCCTTGACAGGTAGCAAAACACCGGGATAATCTAGTTAAAATATATACCATTAATCTATGATAAATATTTTCATTGAAAATTTTGTAAAAAATGTTTTATTCGAAAACGCTGATTTAACTTCTTTTCAGGTGAGAAGCCGTTTGAATGTGCCGTTTGCAAAAAACAATTCCGTCAGTCTAGTACATTAAATAATCACATAAAAATTCACGTAATGGACAAGGTCTACGTACCCGTGAAGATTAAAACTGAGGAGGAAGAAGGATGACTAGAGGACATGATGGTGGTTGCAACTGGAGGCCTCAACAACGGTCTTCAACAGCAGCATCATCAGCAACATCATTCACAACAACAGCAACAACATCTGCAGCAGCAACAGCAACAACAAATACACGTTCAACAGCAACAGCTGCAGCAACATCAGCCACAACAACATCGTCAAATTATTACCTCCACGCTTGCACAACATCAACAACAACTACAGAATAATAACACAACAATTATAGCAACAACACAACAACAAAACCAACAACAAAACCAACAACAAAGTACTAACGGTCCAGCCGCTACAACACCGTCCAATTTAGAAGCTTTTTCCAATATTGCAACTGCAGCTCAAACTCTCGAATTAAGTTCTCTAAATGCCGCCCAATTGGTGGGCGGTCATTTAACGGCCGATGGCAATTTTGTAACTATGGGTGGTGTTGTTGTTGGACGTATACACCCTGCTCCTGGTACTGTGGCAAATGCACATTTCCTTCAACATCAAATACGAATACAAACACCACATTTGGGCGTTATAAAAATGGAACCTTCGCCAAATGCTAATGAATATAACAGCAATAATAACAACAACGCGACCGGCAACAATAACTCAACGACGCATACAAACAATACCAACGAGGGATGAGTATCCGACTATGAGACACTATTGGAATATGTGCTCAACGATTGAAAATTTAACCTAGAAGAAACCAAACTTCTGCTACTGCTGTAAGCGAGAGAAATTGAAATTATAAACGTATGTATAAAGAGTGAATTTACAACATTTTAAAAAATTTAATGCTTCAAAGAACTAAGTCCGTTTTCAGCTTCTTTTTTTTTAACATGTAGTTGTAAGTAAAACAAAAGAAATCGAGTTGAATTCATTTAAAATTAAGCAGAATTTAAATTATTGTTTTTATTTTTTAATCAATTTTCACAATTTATATAACATGCTTTAATTTGGAAATAAAGGTTTTATTTTCTTTGTATGTATGTATATCACATATTCAACCTCTTGCTGAAGGGGGGTTTTCCCCATCTTTAAAAAACTTTCCACTATGTACTTACAGAAACCGAACAAAAAAAAAAAAAAAAAGAAAAGATTTTGAGAATTGAAAAACGAAAATGTTCCACGAAGCAAAAGAATTAGTTCTGTTTATTGTTGTCACAAGATACATTAAAAATATTATTTGTTGTTGTTATATGATCATCACAATAAGAAAGATGAACGAAACATTTGATGTTTGTTGTTAAAAGATATAAAAAAAATAATAAACCTTAAACTACTGATAACATTGTTAAATGAATGCAGAGAGAACTTAAAAGACAATGTATGTTTGTTAATTATTTGCATAAAGATGAAACGTTAAGCAAGCTGCTATATTTGTTGAAAATATTTCGGGAATTAAGCAACCAACCATCTCCTCTAATAATAATTTTAATTTATACAAAGTAAAATAGAGAACTCAATAGTTTATGATAACATTTATAAATAGAAAACTTATGAATCCTATCAAAAAAAAAAAAAAAATAAAAAAACAAAAAGGGAATGTTTGCAAGTGCTTAACTGCGCTGCAAAAGCAGCAAATGATAAAACGAATTTTTCCTTGTAAGGAATTTTCGAACGCCAGGCGGCGCAGAAGCATACATTATGCGAACAAGCGCCCAAAACTACACGAAAACAACATTTTATTTTTATTTTCTTTTAGATAATAAAGTTGTTTAATCTTACATTTTAGTTTATAATTAATCTTTTTAGTCAATTTTGAAAGAAACTATTATTTTAAAAATAATTACGTTTGTTACACAAATTTAAAAAATTTGTATATTATTTTTCTAATAAAAAGAGAGAAACCAAGAAACTGATTAAATATTATTGAAAACAAAAATGTTTACAAGTAGACTCTTATTCCTTTTACCTATACAAAATCAAGCCAACAATCTTAACTGAAATTGTTCTTAAACTATTGCTGAAGCCTTTTAATTAAATTGTTTTTCACAAATCTTGAATTGGAATTTCGTCTCTTTCTATTTAATCTGTTTTTATGATTTTTTCATTATTTTCTACGTTTAATAAATTTTATGTTTAAAACTGCAATTTAAAAAGTTTTATTTGAGTGAAATTCTTTTTAATAGTTTTTTCTTAAAAATTAATAAGATTTATTTGGTATTCCGTTGGACGAAAGAAAGAACGAACGTTTTCATAACCATAAATTATTCATAATCTAAAAATATCTTATGTACGAATTGGCACCTCGGATTGCTCATCGAAAGCGGTACTAAATGCATGCGAAATGTTGAGATTTTGTATAACTCCAACAAACCAGAAAATAACAGTTATTTTAACGAATATCTTTTTATGGTTAAAATGAAAAGTTTTCCCAATATTTTAACACTCAAAATTAGCGATAGAATTTTTATTAAAAAATCACTAGACTTGGGGCGTTTTTTTTGTGCCACTTTCTTTCTGCTCAGGAATTTAATTTTTTTTTTGCACCAAAATACGATTTATTTAGTTGCTGTAGTTAATATGCTAATAGCTATCAAACTGGTGAAAGCTTTGAACTGAAATCAGAAGAACCGTGTTCTGTGATTTCAAATGATTAATTAAATTAACCAAGTCAGAACTAAACTTGATTTAGGAAACCACTTGCGAACAGCTCTGATGTGAAAAGCCAGTCTACTTGTAAATATGTGAATATTAATTTATGTTCTCTAAGTATGTGATGAAGGGAAGGTGCGTAATTAGAACAAATCAAAATTGGCATTGATTTTTACACCGGCTCAAGTGAGTTGACGAGAAACATTGATTGACTGAAATGTTTTCTAGATTAACACAAGCGAACTGCGCTATTTAAAAAATTCAAGATTTTTAATATGATTTAATCAGTTTTAAATAAAAATATAAATATATAGAAGTATATAGTTACTATAAATGCAAAGAACTCCACACACGAGGCAGTTATAAATAGAATAATTTTTCAAACGAAAACCCCGATAAATTAGTCAGATTCTTAATTTTAGTATATTCCAAATACTTATTACCTTGATATTTTTAGTTGTGAACTTGAACCTAAAACCGATCACATGATTTTGCCTGTTTTATGCTATAAATTCTGGGTTTTTGTTGTTTAAAGAAACTCATTTTAAACTCACAGGGCCTTGATCAAAACAGATTTTAGACAGTTTCAAAGAAATGTTCACAGACAAAATCTTTGAAAAATATTTTCCTTGTTTTGCTTTAAATTACTGCCCTGTGTAAATTAAGGTGTGAATTGATATTTATGAATTAATTGGTTTTAAAATTGTTATAGAATTCCCTCTGATAAACAAAGAATACACATAAATAAACAAAATCTTATGATTATAAGAAAACACAATTTTATAAGTGTGTAAAAAAGATTGATAAACATAGAATTTTACTGTAATATAAATAATTGTTAGACAAATTTCGTTAGATAATTACATTTTAAACTGTTTTATTTTAATATTCTTTTTTATTTTTAATAAAAAACTACATTATGTACTGATTTATTTAACCAGCCAACTGGTCTTTGAAATTAATTACGAATAACACCTTGTGAAAGTTAAGAGTTTCTTTTAAGTCTAATCACTTCGGTTCGCGTGATATGCTATGAAAATCGTGCTTCAATACTGTCACGCTGGCATTACTACTTATTACCTAAAAATAATCACAAATTAGAATATAAAATGTTACTAAGAAGGTTTATTTTACTTATTACCCGCAGCAAGATTTTCCATTCTGCATTTGACAAAGAAGGATGATGTAAAAACAAAACGAGAAAAAAATCAAGAATCCAAGAAAAAGAGTTTCTGCGCATATTTCACGCGAAAAAAACGACCAAAAATTAGAACACAATATTCGCCAGATAATGATTCGCATCGAAAAATTATTTTGATTTCTTCGAATTTTGAAGACGCACAACAACTCTTTTTAATATGGGTAAACTGTGTTGTCTAACCTTAAATATATAATGCCGTCTTCGAATGTTTCAGATTTCGAGAACAGGAAACCTGCCTGGTCTGATAATACGACAAAAGACATGTCTTCCCTAGTGAAAAGTGTGTTCAACCATGTAAAAACTACTACAAGATTTGCGAACTTTTTATCCAGATCACTTCGA